>CM033801.1:5651260-6101260 GCA_019656835.1 Rhododendron ovatum
ACCTGAATGGTTTGGTAATTCAGTTGGCGAAATAAAATCATGGGTGCATGTTATTTGGCTAAATAAGTCAACTGGTTTATTTTTTTGTCTTTATTTAAATTTTTTTCGTATTTACGAATAATTTTTTGAGAATTATTGTATCGTCATGACAAGAGAAATCTAAAATGTAAAAAACTATGATCGAAATCTAAATTTTTTTGAATAAAGACAAAAATAGGCCAATAAGCCAATTTTTTCGTCTTTATTCAAAACAAATTAGATTTTGATCATAATTTTTTACTTTTTAAATTTATTTTGTCACGACGATGCAATAATCTTTCAAAAATTGACAAAAAACTAACAAATACAAAAAAAATTGAATAAGAACAAAAAAAAAGCCAGTTGACTTATTTAGCTGAACGGGGTAGAATCAGATAAAGAATCTCACACATTAGAGGATAGAGATTGGCTTATTTACGGAGTTGCCATAAATAAGTCCTTTGTCCTCCGTAAATAAATCCTTTGCGAAGTTGAACGATCTTGACTGTCTATTTCGGCATTGAACGGTCTACTGAATAAGTTTATTGAAAATTTGAATTGTCCAATGCAATTTTTTAGCGCGTGATTCACCTATTGTCTCTTTCGCTAAAAAGTTTTTTTCCAGAGGATATACATATACGCCACCACAATGCAGGACACCATAACCAACGGTTATAAACTAAAGTGACCAATCATCAATGGATTCATCTCTCTCCTCTCTTTTTTTTTTGATCTTATCTCTCTCTCCTCCTCAGTCTTCATTTTATTTACAAAAATGCTACTTGTACAACCGTTGTGTTGGTTGAGTGTGTAATTCTAACCGTCCAGATGTATTTGGAGGGTCTAGATTTTAAAAAAAACTCTTCCATAGATAAGTTTAACTTTTATGAGGAAGAGTTTGAGCGAATCCTGACCATTCATTACAGTCATAGATGGCTAGAGATTGGTTGCCCGTTGTGTTGGTAGTGTGTGTAATTCTGACAGTCCAGATGTATTTGGACGGTCTAGATTTTAAAAAAAACTCTTCCATAGATAAGTTTAACTTTTATGAGGAAAAGTTTGAGTGAATCCTGACCATTCATTACAGCCATGGATCGCTAAAGATTGGTTGTGTGTTGTGTTACACACAACCGTTGTGTGTGTAGCACTTTTGTTTTATTTATAGATTTAAGAGTATTATTTAGGAAAATAATTTTCACACTCCCCTTTTAGTCATTCACACTCTATTTTTGGTCACCCACACTCTTTTTTTTTCTACATGAAATTACTATATTGACCTTGCATATGTGAAGAAGTGTATTGAATAATTGACAAAATAATAAATTCAAGTAAATAACGATAAAAAGGAGAGTATGAATAGCTAAAAGGGGAGTGTGGAAATCATATCATTTATCATACCTCGGTCTTCACTCTTTCATCAGTCTCTCTTCTATCTACATCAATTAAAATTTGTTTTATGCTTCGAGTACGCTAGTACTATTAAAATGACATTGCACGAGTTACTCCTTTTCTGATAAATGCACTCTATTTTTTATTGAAAATTTATAAATTGACGTTTCACTAACGGACAAACACTTGAGTGGATTTGTCAAAAAAAAAAAAGGAGTGAAAATCACTACATTTTTTATTTGGCTATAATGTTGTGGAAAATAATTTTTGCACTCCTTTTTTTTTTTCTTTCTTTCTATTTTCATTCTTTTTTTTGCTTTTATCCACGTAAATTTATCAAACTACCCTAACTTGTTTGCTTACTTTTCGTGTCTGAAGAGAATTTTTGCCATTCAAGTGAATAAAGACAAGGAAACAAGTAAAATCATTTTCATAATGTTATTATGTTAAATAATTATAAATTTTGTTTCACAAGTATAAATTATTTTGTGGTATAGTCATATTTTTTCTCTTTTGTAACAATTTTATCTCCATTTTGAAGATGATGTGACTCGTTTGATAATTGTCATATCCAGTTAAAGTTAACACTAGAATGACATGCATAATTAAAATTTGACATTTGAGATGATCGTGAGAAACACAACTTTAAAAAAATTCGGATACAGCTGTGTCCATAGCTGTATAATTGTGTTCGGAAGGTGTACATGAACCCGCTTGTGTTGTTTGGTGTAAATAAAAGATCTATTTATTTGGGTAACTTTATTTCAGAATTCAGAGAGACGGCCAAGATTGAATAAAATGAAATTTACTTGGTCCTCTAAAATCGTTGCCTATGTTTGGTACTCTAAAACCAGCTCAGAGGGAACCTCTCCCAACGACGCGGTCAAAACGAAAACCTCTTTCCCTTTCTCTCACTCGAAATCATTCGTCATTCCGGGAGCACCGTCATTTAGTACTTTAGACCACTCGCAACCACATATTTTTATGTGGTCTGTGTCCGTATACTTAGTCATGAATCTCACAAGAATGTTAGGTTGGGGTCCTTAGGGAGTGAGATAGAACACTACGTAGCGGTGCTCTTGGACTTCCGAATAATTTCACCCCCTCTCTCTGAACCCACAACAGAAACACAGAGAAGCTGCAATCTGAGCAAAAAAAAGCCAAAAGCAACAAAAAAACCTCAAAGTTTCATTGATTTGGGTAATCCATGGAGGACTGGAGAATCAGACCCAAATCAAGGTTTCACATACCTCCCGGGATATTTTTCAAGAAAGGCGATGACGATGAGGATAGAGAACCCTATTGCGAAGACGAAGACGCGCCAATGTATCGATGTTCGTTCTCCCCTGCTTTGGCTAAACTTCTCTCTGCCATGATTCTTCTCTCTATTCTCTTCACCACAACCGTGCCGAGTTTCCGAACCTTGGAACTCGGACACTTGAGGTTGTGGAGGTGGCAACTCGTCGCCGTGTTTCCTTTTTACGGACGCTCTATCTCCCGCGCCATTACCACTCGCGTTCTTCAAGTAATCGAAAACGCGAATAACGCGAGGCTAAAGGGAAATCTCCCTCACGCGTATGCCGTGAAGAGAACCTTCGAGTATGTTCTACCGTTCGCCACTTTGTTAACAACCTGGATTTTATTGATTGACAATCCCCTCAAGAAGCTTGGTAAAATGAATATTGCACTTGAAAACGTAACAAAGATACTGTCTTGCGTCGTTGTCTTGACGATAATTTGGGGCTTCAAGATCGTTGTATGGAAGGTCGTGTCGATTTCGTTCCACAGGCGAAACTATTTGGAACAAATCAAAGAGGCCGTCTTTGCTCTGTACATCTTACGTAGCATGTTAACTCCATTAAAGGATCAAATCAGAAGACAGAGGAGAGAGAGGTTATCGTCGCTGCTGCCCCGAAAAATCGAAGGGGACACAAGCTTTTACAGGGCCGAATGACCTTTTGTCAATGGCGTCTCGTGAGCGCAGACACCTCGAATGATTGGGAAGTTTGGAATATGGTGAATCTCGTCCGGAATGCGAATGCATTAGACGAAATGTTACGGCTACTTCCCCATCGCCGTTCTACCCGTCCTAACCTCAACCCATGGGATGACAAAGCGATGTCTGTATCCGAAGAGATAATTAAGAAGGTCTCGAAAAGCAAATCCAGGTAATTTACAAGTTATTAACGTCTACAACTTGATTTTCTTGATGATTATCACCGTTTGGATGGTTGAACTAAAGATTTTGTGTATCGATTATTCGTACATTCTGTACATTCAAGTGAATTTTTATTAAATATGCGTAAACTTACGCTGCACATGTATAGAATTTAATCTCTATATTATTTCCATGATAGAGAAATTAGTCTTGAAGACCTATCGTACTGCATGCCGGAAGAGATTGCTAAGGAAGCGTTGAAGCGGATCGGAGCCACAGAAGGAAAGTTTGGGATAGAGGAGCTCTTCATTTGGGTGGTAAGAAATTTTCATCTTCATATATGGTTATCAATTTCTAAGAGTGTTTTTGCATATATTCTTCTCTTGGCTATGGGTTATGCCATTTTTTATTTGACTGTATTGCGTATTTACATTTCTTAAAAGTTTGAAATGGTATCGTATGTGATTGGTACTAGGTCTGTTAATGAGCTGGATCCGACAGATTCAAATCCGAAAAAGACTCGAATCTGAAAAATCTGGATCCGATCCGAAAACTTTTGTACTTTAAAAATTTTAGCAAAAAAAGATATTTTCCAAAAAAAATTTAAAAATAAAAAAGAAAAATTTTAAAATAAAAATACAACTTCTTAAACTTTTTTTTTTTCAAAATTAAAAATTTACTGTTTTTTTTTTAAAATAAAAAAAATAAAGTTCGGATTTGGATTGATAACGGATTTAATCCGATCGATCCGATCCGTATTTGGATTACCAGATTCGGATTTTTGGATTGACGTTATCGGATTTAGATCGGATTTGGATCATATTTTTCGGATTGGATCCAGTCCATTGACAGGCCTAATTGGTACAATATGCACATAACAAATTAAAGTAAACAAAGTTTGAAATGGTATTGTATGTGATTGGTACAGTAAGCACATAGCAAAAGTAAGCAAAGTATACTAAATGGTTGAGGTGCGCGTAAACTAGTTCTCATCTTGACCGTTGAACCAAAAAAAGTAGTAAATGGTTGAGAGGGTAAATCATGAGCGAGAACCAAAAAACAGGAGAAGTTAGGAGCTGGGAAACTAAGAACAAGAACCAAGAGAAACTATGAGCAAAAAGCTGAAAACCCAGAAAAAGCTAGGAGCCTAGCTAGATAGTAGATACCATAAGCGTGTATTTCATGATTTGGGCTTGACACGGCGGGAATTGCTTTGAATTTTTTTGTACCTACATGTTGGTTGCCCGAACTAGTAATAACGTTATAACCTAGTCTAAATAGAAAACATAGAATAATTAAACCTACAAATATCACAACGACACATATGCCAATATACCCTAAAACTCAAGTAAGTTTACTAACTTAAGTTTAAAAGTGAGAAGAAACGAAGAGTTAGGAGAAACAATCAGGAAAAATCATGAGCGAGAACCAAAAAAACAGAAGAAGCTAGGAGCTAGGAACCTAAGAACGAGAACCAAGAAAAACCAGAAAAAGCCAGGAGCCTGGAAATTAACCAAGACTGAGAATTTATCAAGAAAAGAGATCAGTAAGATTGAGACCCAAACTGAAAATATGAAGAATAACGTAGTCACGGATTACATATATATATTCCCAATAATAGGGTAGAATGTATCTTTTGTCAACTATATCCAAGACAAGCACAAGAGCTTAGTGAAAATTCCAAGGCATGGCCTAGGACGATCGATCGATAATAAGGCCACTGTCACAAGTTTCTGCTTTCTCGGTTTCTTGTGGCGCGAAACATAATCAAGTCTTGCAATGACTAGTCGTTTGGCGCGCACACACACATATTTCATGTACCATTACTTCAAATGACAACAACACTCGATCTGATCTATGCTGTGCTTACAGAGTCGCACTTTTCAGCGGCACAGAGGGCTTGAGTCATCACTCGGCGACACTCACCTTGTCTTGAGAGATTTGCATCGCGCCGTCAATGTCGTTGTCTTGGCGATACTTACATTCGCTTGGCTCGTCATACTAGACACCGTATGTGTCCTCCCAAAAAACGAGGAATTGGGACACAAGTTTTACATGGTGATACTGTTTCATGCTCTGGTGGTTGCCTATGTCTTTCACGTCATATGGCATATGTATGGCAACAGGGTTAGATTCTTTTTCCGCCACTCACTCCAAGTCGGGGAAACTTGCACCATTGATGGGAAAAAGGTACATATGTGCAACTTAGGTCTTGTTCGTTTTGGAGTCTCAAAACTCCTGAACACGGTCTCCAATCAATTTTCTAATCTAATTGATCTGTAACTACCAGTACCTCAAATTATTGTAGATGCAAGTGGAAGAGTTGAGCTTTTTCAACACACTTTTTCTGACCATGGAGGGCGATGAGGCATTCTGGCCCAATTCTGAACTCATGGGGAGGGAAATTATCAAGGATCCTACGTTTCTACTCACTAGAGCTTGAAGTTTTCCAATGTGATAAAGGGTGATCCTCTGTACCGAGAATCTTCTGTACCTCTATAACCATGTAGCTTACGTTCTTTGTAGCTCGTTCGCTCAAACTGGAGTTCCAAGATGTTTTGTTTTCCATACTTGATTAGTGCTGTTTTTTATTATTACTAATCTTTATAAACGATTACAAAGATTAAATGGAAGCACATCGGCATAAGCCACCCAAGACCACCGAAAAAAAAAACAGCAAAAAAGACAAGACGCCAACCAGATATCAAAAACCTAAAAAGACCCGAACAAAAATAAACTAACACCTAGCGAGCCTCATGCCCAAGGAAAGAGACCCAACAAACAAACATCTCGTGCTAGCTGTTCCATTTTTTGTTTATGTTTTTTCCTAATTTCCATAAGTGGTGGGATTCACCGTGCCTAAGTTAAAAAAGTTCATATAAGACGATTTGATTAAAACCTTTGACGGGTCTAATTGATGATCCACATGCGGTTTATTTTATATATCCTGGAATTTTTTTATATTTAAGCAAAAAATTAAGTTATTGAACATTGGTATCCATTTGGACGATATATATTTATCGCTAGAGAAATAGTTCAGACGTTTATTTGTCATTACCAATCTCCGATTGACCTAATTTATTGCATGAACATTAAACACATCGAAAACCACAAATGAATGGTCCGGAAATTTGGTTGGTGAAATAAAATCATGGTGTAATTTATTTTGAGTCAGATATAAAGAATCTCACACATTAGAGGATATACATACATATATATATATATATATATATATATACAGTCCGTCTCCCGTAAGGACCATCTCATTTTAATAAAATGCGGACCTCCCATTTCCCGATCGAATTTCGAGATCCGAGCCGCTCAATGTGTTCAGAATGTGATTTTAAGGGTACACGCCAAAAATCAGCAAAAACAAACCGGGAAGAGCTTGATCCGAGCAGTTTTTGTTTATTTTTTATCGAACGGTTCAAATAAAAACTGCTCGGACGAAGCTCTTCTCGGTATTTTTTTTTGTTGATTTCTCGCGAGTACCCTTAAAATCATGTTCTGAACACATTGAGCGGCTCGGATCGTCGAAATTGGATCGGGAAATAGGAGAAATGAGAAGATCCGCATTTTAACTAAAATGAGGACCCCTCATGAGAGACTGACTATATATATATATATATATATATATATATAGTTACATCATTTGCCCTTTGATTGATGGAGTTCCCCATTCTTTTTTGATCGGATATGTAGCTCCCATCATTATGTTTCCAGTCACTGTGTTTTAAGGACTTTTCGAATCCGTGGAATTTGATGTGTCGTTACCAAACGGGCCTGTGGCCCAACGGCATGGGAGGGGAACCTATGTGTTGAGGACCAGGAAGTAGGGTCTCAAGTTCGAATGGATGGATTTACAGTTGACCGCATTATTATCTAACTATTACCAACTAAAGTAACCTATGGTGGAAAGAAAAAAAAGAAGAATTTGAGGTGTCGTTGTGCCCAATGGAAACTCTTTCTTTCTTTTTTGTTCGACGGGTTACAGCCTATTGGTTAGACTAACGTGTTGATATTAGAGCATCTTCAACCCTTACTCATATGTGTGTGTGTGTTTTTTTTGTTGTTGTGAAATATGAATAAAAACTACATTTACTATGAAACACTTCAATAGAGAAATTCAATTTTGAGTAAAAGCTTCAATAAGAGTATTATTTTAAATTCAAAAAAAAAAAAATCTTGCAAAATCTGAGTAAAAATTCGAGTTTTCCTTGAGTTGAGTAGAATTTCAGCAAAACTCAATGTGGAATAAGTTTTAGCCAAATAGTATAGTGAATTTAATCTCAAATTTGGTGTGGACTAGCAAAAGAGAAAACTAGGATAATCTTTTTGGCCGAAGTGGATAAACTTGAGTAAAAAGATGAATGTTACGTCCAATAGATTTATTTCTGCGGATAAGTTCGTAAATTATCCTTTTTTTGCCGGCAAAATTTGATTTTTTTTTTTGGAATCGTCAATTATCTTGATTGATCACCAAAATCATATACTTATCATATAGAATGCAATGCTTAGATAAGGAGAAATTTTTTTGGAGGAAATTAGGTACCACGTGACGGTACCTAGCATCCATCCAAGCTGTCCATTTGTGTATTGAAAAGTTCAAATTCGAGCATTTTCTCTCCTACTCAGCCAAACAAAGCTCGGATGGACGGCTCGGTTGGAGTGCTGGTACCACATGCATGGACTGTACACTATTTGCAGTTTTGCAACAAAAAAACGTTGCCAACGGGCCTGGTCTATCGGCATGAGAGGAGGACCTATGTGTCCATAAATAGGAGTGGGCCGTGATTAAGTTCGAGTAGATGGGGTCCACGGTCGACTTTATTATTATTATCTAGCTATTTTTTTTTAAAAATAAGAAAATTGTACTGATAAACTCATTGCGACATTTACAAAACGAAGATCATTATCAAGAACTTGGACAAAGCCAAACTAATCGTCTAACAAATAAAACAAGTAAAGCAGAAGACAACTGATGTCTTTCATCCTAACTCAGGCTTGGCAAACTTCATCGTCCCATGTTGAAAACAGTGCAATGGGGCAACTTAAACAGGTTGGAAATGCCATGTCAGCAATTTTTGGGACGAAATATAACGGCGGGGGTCTAAATTTGGGGATTTTGTTAGTGTAGACACTCCATTCTGGTCTGTCCAGATAACGTTATCTGTCGATCTTTTATTTTCCCAATGATGACTATAGTCGAGAACAGTCAAAGGACATTGGTATGTTTGAGTTTTGGGCATCCCGAACCCCTTTCAAACTTGTCTCACAACTTTCAAACCAGAGCCAAACGGCCTCAGCAAAACCCAACTGGCTTACGCGAGTACCTTGGTGACGTACGCCAGTTAGCTGCCACGTGTCGGTCATCGACCGTCGACCCAGCTTTTATTGGCGCACGCCACTCTATATATGGCGCACGCTAGTCAAATCCAGTCAAATTAACTTTATTCAGCCACATGGACGAGACTTTTGTGCCACCCTGACGTCGGCCACAGTGTCCCTGATGATTACCCTCGGCAGAGACGTTTCCTCTCTCTCCTACACCCCCCATCAACTAGTCCCATGCATTTAATGCATGGAAGGCTCCATTTTCACCCAAGACCAGAAAAACATGGCCTTGCCCAAACTGATCTCAGTCCCTCTCTCCTCTATAAATACCCCCCTTGCATTCATTTGTAAGGGGTTAGCCACATTAAGAAGTGCAATCTTTCTTTTTCTCTTCTCTTGCTCTTTATCTCTCCTCTTCCATTGAAAGAGAAAGGAGAAAAGCTCACTTCCCTACACCCACCGGTACCCAGTCACCATCAAAACCTCCATCTTCAACCTTTAAACTCAATACCACCACCAAACCTCAATACAAAAAAGGTATACCACCTTTGCGTTCTTTTCTGTTTTCAGTTCCTGAGGGGGGCCAACAGGGTCCAGGCTAGTAAACAATACTAATCCTGGCCTTGAACTGGTAAAATATGACAAACGTATGAGATGGAACATGACGCACGCCAGTAAATGTATGCTGTACGCCAGTTATGGCAAAGCGAGCACTACTGGCATGGAGATCATGGATCATCATTTCTGGTATTTTACATTTCTGTCAATCACCCTCGCATGATAATAATCAGTTTACTGCTTTCTGTATGATTAGAGTTGCTTAGAGATTGTTGTTTATGCTTGCTCTTTAACTGTCCAAAAGGCCTCTGGGATCTTTCTGGTCATATTCCAGAGCCCAAATGATGCAAAGCCAAACACTGGATCAAGACAAAAGTGGCGTACGGCTGGCTATAACTGGCGTACGACAGTTGTCTTTGAGGTCCAGTGACTGACCCTTGCATCTCAGCTTAATCTTGGCCTTTTTTCTGTCCCCACACTGTTTCTAGGGTATTATGCTGCTTTTCTTGGCTTGAAATCACCTCCTATGTCTGTAACTGTATATATCATGTTCTATTAAACTGCGTGGTTTGCCCTGTGTGTGCGCTGGCCCTTTTCCAGAGCCCAGAGGGTTACAAACAAAGACTGTGAAACCAGATAAGTGGAGTACGCTAGTTTTGTTGTGGCGTGCACATGTCTAACCAACATGCAGTGGCTCAGCCAGTGCATGCTGGCAGAACCTGTTCATGCCCCTGTGGCGCAGCGTACTTCAATTTGTCCAGTTTGCTTAGTGCTTGTTCTCAATTTATGCTTAACATTGCAATCAAGTCATTAATAAACATTTTGTCACATAAATGCAACTTGTTACAGTTTTTATCCCCATTAACTACTCCCCCGCCATAACTGGCTAAAAAATGATAAAATGAGAGAAAAATGCAAACGTTTACAAAATCAAATGCCTGAGTAGAGACCGATCTCCGGATTGGGCGAGAAGGGGTGCCATAAAACCCTTCCCCTCTCGTAACCTGGCTCCCGAACCTCAGATATCGAAGGTGACGACGGACCGGTCCACGCCTTTTCAAAAATCAAACAAACGTGACAAACGTTTTCGAGTTCGGTTCTTTGGGTACTTCACCGCTAAAACCTGAGTGGCGACTCTGAATCGAGGCGTTTTGCCGCGCTTTTTCAAAGAGGGCCGCACCCAATCTTTTAAAAGAACACGAAAAATCTGCGATTTTCGGGACGCGTGCTCACAGTTAGTACATGTGTTTAATTGAAATAAACTTAAGTTCAGGTGTCTAAATTTGAGAATTTTGTTAGTACAGGTGTTTAATTGAAATAAATTTAAGTTTATATGCCTTTGTGACATTTGATACAAAGTTCAGGTGTTATTTTGAAATTTTTCCTCATTATTATCTAACTATTACTACCAACTAAAGCTGCCTATGGCAGAAAGGAAAAAACAAAGAAGAATTTGAAGAATCGTCGTGTTGCCCAGTGGAAACTCTTTTCTTACCCTTTTTGTTCCACGGGTCACTACTGCCCTATTGGTTAAGATTATCGTGTTGATGTTTAGAGCATCTTAAACCCTTACTCATATTTTTTTTGGATTGAAAAATTCTGTAGTTGGCTTCCTGTAGGACACATTCAGATTGTCCATCTCGAAAATCAATAATTCAGAAGTTGCTAAAATTAGTAATGTTAAATTTCATATTGATTATTTTTTACTCATAATCAACCCAATGGGACCATTGCTTCCTTGCCTGAGTTTTCTCCAAAATTTTTCCCTTCATTTCGCGTATATCTTTTGAAAATCTAATTTATGTTAAAAACAATTTTTATAAAAAAAAATTTGTTCTTGGAAAAAAACAGTTTAAACAGTTTTTGGAAGAAAAAAAAAACAGATTAAGTCCAAAATAATAATAAAAAAAAGTTCATAAAAAGACAGTTTTTATTTTTATAGAAAAGTTCTGAAAAGAATAGTTTTTTAAATTATTTTTTGAAAATATTGTTGAGAGGGCGAAGATTTTTGTGTAATGATGGGTGTACTTGATTGAGAAAATATGGAGATCACTAAATTAGATTATTGACAAAAATTTGCTAGTTTTGATTATTCAAAGACCAAAATTTAATGAGTCGCTAAGAGGTTGCTAAGTTTGGTTATTTCAATGTGAGCACTTTTGAAAGCAAATATTTTTAACTTTAGCAACCTTTTGGTTTTGCTTATTTCACTGTGGATGCTCTTAGAGCATAAACAATGAAATAATCAAAAGTGGATAGTCAAAAGTTGAAATATCATCTTTTGATTATCCATTTAAGGGGTCGTTAAGGTTAGCAATGTAGAGGTCTAGAATGGTAAATCAAATTAAATAACCAAAACTTGCCATATCACCTTTTTAACTTATAAAAATCTAGAAATTGTGATATAGAAAATAATTTTTTTAAAATAGTTTTCAAACTAATAAAAATAGGTTATTAGAAAAAGAGAAAATATTTTTTTTGAAAATTTTGATTAAAAAAAAGCAGTTTTTGAATAGAAAAAGTTTTTTTTTTCAAAAGAACAGTTTTTGAAAAAAAAGTTTTAATAAAAAAACTATTTTGAAATAAAACTATTTAAAATTTTTTGGGGAAAAACAGTTTTAATAAAAAAACGTGTAAAAAACTATTTTTGCAAAAAAATAAAAACCGTTTTTAAAAGTATTTTGTTATAAACATGTTGAAAATGGAAGAAATAAGGTTTTTGTGTAATGATGATGTACTGATTGAGAAAATGTGAAGACAATTAAATTTGATTATTAGCAAAAGGTTGGTAGTGTTGATTATCCAAGAGCCAAAATTTGATGATTTGCTAAGATATTTCTAAGTTTGGTTATTCCAATGTGAGCTCTTTATGAGCAAATGTTGCTAATCTTATAAACTTTTTTGTTTTGATTATACCACTGTGGATACTTTAAGTTTAACTATTCTCTTTGTTTACTTTTTGTTGTCGACGAATTTTAATGATTTTGGTCAAACAAATATGCAATCCACGTTTGAAAATGCGTTCTCTTGAATAAACTAATTCACGAGGATTGTGGTGAATTAGTCTACTAATTTTGGTCAAACGAATACAATTTGTTAATTTCTTTGCCTCAAATATGATTTGGTGGCCCACAATATGGGATGGGGAGATGTATTTGTTTTGCCTAATAATATTCAAGAGGATTGTGTGGTGAATTTAAAAGGACGTATTTGTTTTGCCTAACAATATTCAAGAGGATTGTGCGGTGAATTAACAAGGTGCCCCAAAAAATGTGGTGGACAGTTTTACCTATGGCCAAAATCTTCGCGAATAAACTACTTCACCTCAATCCTCGTGAATCTTGTGAGGCTAAATGAATACATTTCCCCATCTCAGTATTGTGGGCCACCAAATCCAATTTGAGACTAGAAATGAATGTGAATTTTTGTTCTCGCGTGTATATAAATGTACACATACACACAAACGCTTAGATAAAAAATTCGACTAGATCCTCCTGTCAATATGTCACAATTTGGGAGCTTGCCTCTGGAAACTGTGGTTGATATCCTTTCAAGACTATCAATCACATCGCTTGGGCGATGTAGGTGCGTTTGCAAATCATGGCGCTCCGTGATTGCCGATCCTTTTCTCATCAACAAACAACTCTGTGTCAATCGACACCAACATTCTATTGATGGTGATCCTAACCATTATTTCTTCCTTGCCTATTCAATTGTATTTGAGAGGGATTGCAGGAATTCAGCATACGGCCTTGAATATTTCGATTATTCTTGTCATTCTTTGCAATGCTCTGAAACTTTCGAAGAGCGTAAGCGACTCCAATTCCCGACAGACATCGGGCACTTCCGTGTCAAGAGTTCTTGTAACGGGGTACTATGCCTCCTTCGTTCTCACTACATAGGTTATTCTTGTTATTCCTATGCTATAATCTTATGGAACCCTTCGATCAACAAATTCAAGATCCTCCCGAAGCCCGGCGGCCAGTTCCAAGCTTCGTCCCATGACGATGATGTGTTTGTCGGGATAGGATTTGTCCCTCAAATAAACGACTACAAAGTGGTGCGCCTTATAAATTCGGCAACAAATTCGGATGTTTTCTTTTCTCCACGGATTCAAATGTATTCGTTGAATACAGATTCCTGGACGACGTGGACAGCGGGTTACGATGTTCAGTGGAGGTTACGCGGCCGGGAAATTACCGATGCATCCGTCAACGGAGCCGTCCATTGGACAGCAACGAAGACTACTTCGTGCGATGATGATGATGATGATGGCTCACCATTTCTGATCGTTTCGTTCCATTTGGCGGATGAGGTCCTGAGAGAAATACGTCTGCCCAAATATCACTGTGCTCATCGTGATCCATACCGGAAGTATGGGTTTATTTCAGTCATACATGGAAAACTTGCTTTTACCATTGATCGTGGAGACGAAAATTCCTTCGATCAAGAAGTTTGGGAAATATGGCTATTGGAAGATTATGACAATGAGGAATCATGGACGATATTTCGTACCATAACTATGGTTCCTAGATGCAGGCACATAGTACCTTTACAGTTTTTGAATAATGGTGAATTTGTCGTCTGCTCAGGGAAGGGCGGATTGATTGTATTTGACCCAAAAACCCAACAAATTGTTGGTAAGGAACTACATGGCTCGGGATTTGAGGTGGTTAATTACACACAGAGTCTTGTTTTGGTTAAGGAAGGGATTGATGGCTCGAGTACTGAAATGTTGAGTTTCGCTAAGGAGCTAAAGGAGTTTGAGGACGGGAAAAAAGAGGAGGAGAAGAGGAAAAGGGTGGAATATGAGAAGAGAAGAAAAGAGGAGGAGAAAAGAAGGAAAGAAGAAGAAGAAGAGAAAGAGGAGAAGGAGTTGGCCCAGTTGGGTATAGCAAGAAGAGTCATTAAGGGGGTAATGGAGTTTTTTCAAAGAGATATAGGAGATGATTCAGATTAATGAATTGATGTCATGATCTCTTTTTAATTTTTTTTTAAACTCTTACGTGATTGGAGTATGTTAGAAATATTTGATTTTGATTATGTTTAATGAATAAATTAATTTCTTAAAAGCTAGCTTATTGAAATTAATTAAGTTCTTCACATATTTTTCTTTTTTGTGTGAGACCCGAGTCATTGGTTATTGGGCATTTTAGAGATTGGGTGAAATTAAAGAAGATAAATATCACATGACAATTAAAACAGATTTAAAGATCGTGGAGTATTTTGTGGGATTCAAATGAAATTGGGTTAAAATTTATGGGCCTTGGTAATATTTAAGGTCAGTTTGCATGTCAAGGTTTAGGTGTCACTATGTGAGTTTGTGGTGCACGTGAGTGATGAGGAGAGGTGTTGTGTGCTTGAGTGACTAATGCCCAGGGAAGGGAAAATAAGACCCACCTCTGAAAAGGGTAAGAAGGAAAAAAAGAAAAAAGGAGAAAGGAAAGAAAAAAAAGAAAAAAAGAAGGCCAGTAGAAGGGGAACGGTTTTAAAAGAAAAGAAATTAAAGGAGGATTGCCTCCATAGATCTCTCGAGGTTAATGCTCATCAAGTGTTGTTTCTCAATTTTAGAGAGGGTGAGTTTTACTTTAATAAGAGGTTTGAAAATTTGGTTTAAAAAGAGGAAATCCATGGTGAGCCGTTTCCTTTAGTTGACCATTGTGAATAATGGAGTAGATTTTGGATTAGATGCGTGAAGGTCAGGATCAGAGCGCTGGTTTGACTTAAAAGAACTTATAATTAAATTTTGACTGTAAGTGGGTGGGAGCGTGCTGTGTGTGGGTAAATGTATTTGGTTCGGGGTGTTACATTTTGTCAATCGGTAGGTAGTTTTATTCATCAATGTGTCGAAGAAATATCAACGGAAGCTTCTCTACAAACCCAGTTCGGAACATTCTCCTGCCAGGTTATAGGGGCATCGAGGGATAGGGCATGCTTGGCTATAGCGTTAGCCACCCTATTACAATTACGAGAAACAAAATGAAAGAAACAAGAACGAAAGTTACGAGCATGAACGAAGGTGTCTCAGATGATGACTTCCAAATTGACTGTAGCTTTCCCCTGCAGCATATTGATAACTGTTTGCGCAATTCCTTCTAGTAAATCATTTCTTAACTAGTTCTCATAAAACATTTTTTGGTCCAAACGTAAATTCATTTTTAATTCTAGCATTTGGACTGTTGTTGTTATTTTTTATTTTTTTTGTCAATCGACAGCCATTTTATTGATCAAAGCAATAACGGGAAGTCTAACGAGGCTTCTTGACAAGCCTAGTCTGAAAAATCTCCGTCCCAGGATACGGAGGACTCAACTGATAGGATATATTTGGCCATGGCATGAGCCACCCTATTACATTTACGTGGAACAAAAGAAAAGGAAGCAGAAGAAACAAAACTAACATAATTAATAGCATCCTTGATGATCACGGCCAGGCTAGATTTGGCCACTTGAAGCTCTTGTAGGCTGTAGCATCAGAATAAGACTTCTAGCATCTCCCTCAATAACATAATTCTCCCCTTCATAGTTCTTCGCAATATCTGCTGCCCATCTGAAGCCCAAGGCTTCAACCTTTTCTGCCGATGTCACATTGGAAACAGGGGTAGCAACCATTCATCGAATTCGCCCCGTCGGATCTCTAAGGCCCCATCTACATTGATCCTGAACCAGCCATGGTTTGGGGGAGTCCAGTTGGTTGGAACCGGTAAGGGTGGTGGGCTCGTACCACTGATATCCTTCAACGATAGTAGGCAGAATTCGTTGAATTCGTTCACCGTCTTGGCTACAATCACTTATTCACTTACACACATTCATTCCGAGCTTTCCAAATATTCGAACGTATAGTTGCAAACAATCCAAGCACATTCCATTTTTCTTCTCCACGGCCCAAGACCCCAACATTTGTCCGCATTTCACTGAACCGGGTTCACGATGTAACCTCAGGCCTAAACCGCAAGGGAGACAGCAGCCAAACTCTACTCGCTCTATCACAACTCAACAACATGTGTGTGTTGTGGTCTCTGGTTCCAACCCACACAACGGACAGATGCTATCCGCTGGAACTCGCCTAGACACCAAAGCACAATCCCGTAAAACATCCCTCAGACATCTGCACATGAAAATTTTAATTTTCATTGGGGTTTTAATGTGCCAAATCTGCTTCCACTTCCCTTCATCGGCCTCACCCCCACTCGTCTGCACCTGTCCTCTATTACGGATCATCTCCTTTGCAATGGCATAAGCTGTTTTAACCGAGAACTTCCCACTTGGAGTTGCCTTCCAAATTCGATTGTCAGATTGTCCCGTGGTGCTCAATTGGAGATTAAGAATTTCGTCTACATCGCGTTTATATTACAGTCTTTGGCCCATTAATAAATTAGACTTTCCATGATTAATTGCCTCGTCCATAACACTTGTCAGAACGCAATGGCCCTTTCTGTTCTTCACGAAATGGAGTCAACGGACATCCAATTCATAATGGTGGTCAACCAATCAGTGAAATTAATGGTCGACCACCATTGTTGACTTCCCAAGCTTACCTATTTATTTCTCGGTAACGTTGGGAATAAAGTTTACGCAGATTATGTCTCAACGATCATATATGCAATTACTGAAGATTAGATTTTCGCAGAAGGAAGATTTTCCCGCAACAGAAATGTTTCTAAGGGTTCGAAATGCTCAGGCTATAGAAAGAACCTTCAGCAGAGACTAAAAACACCAAGAACCACAAAGCTACACCAGAGCAATATAAAGAGCAATACAAATTCTCACACTTCATTTTCACAATATTAGTTTGAGGGCTTTGAGAGCGGAATTGTTTTATTCACATTTTTTGGAGGAGAGAGCTTTTCACTTTACACATTTTTCCTCAGTGGGTGTATTGAGAATTCACAAAATTCTCAGTGAGTTTGTGATTCAGTTACAGAACTGGGTTTTGTTCTGTGAGTGATTCTAGAGTTTGGGAGATAAACTCTAGTGGTTCGGCTAACTCCTCGGAAAAGTTAGTGGCACGTTGTAAGGTTTAATCGACACCAAAAGTTGGTTGATTGGATTAGTAAAACGACGACTCCTTTAAGTCAGTGGAATAGGCTGAGCAGTGGACAAAACTTGGACCGAACCACCATACATCTTTGTGTGCTATCTCTCTCCCTTAACTCTTTATTTATGTCTACTGCTAGTTAATTATTTAGTTGCTTAATTCCTTTTGTTATTTAGTCAAGCAAATTTTCATTTGAGTATTTTAATTAGTAACCCAATTCACCACACACACACCCCCCCCCCCCCCCCCCCCCCCAAGTCTTGAGTTACCTTTTGGGTAATAGGGTATAATTTTGAGTTACCTTTTGGGTAATAGGGTATAATTTTTAGATGATATTGATAAGAAAAATTTGAGTATAAAAACATAGATCAAAGTTGAAAAAAATTCATATAAGATGACGAAAAAATTCAAAAATTCCAAAAGACCGACTTTTTTTTTTTTATTGGCAAAAGTAACAATTTATTAGAGGAAGAGAAATGGAGTCCAACCAAAAGTTGGAACTGAACAGCCAAAGGGCAAAGCCCAATATACACCTGAGGGCCTAAAGTGTCCAGATAAAACAATGAAAAACATAACAAGAACCACCGCCACCCATCGAAATAGACAGATCCGCCACCACCACCAATCGATTAAACCTCCGACTTCCACCTAGCCACCTTTGGCCAACACCACAGAAGATTCAACCAAACCCAAAACATCACCAAAACCCAAAAGACGGACTTTTGGGTCTTTTACGTCGTCTTAAATGAATTTTTTTAACTTTGGAACAGGAAATACCACCACTCATGAGAATTAGGAAAAAAAACATAAATTAAAAAAGGGTACATTACTAATCAAGTATGGAAAACAAAACATCAAGGAATTCTAGTTTGAGCGAACAGTTGAAACAAAACATCAAATTGTAGTCACTTTGGCACGGTGGATCCTCCATACTGGATTTTTTTTATACCTCTATACGAAAATGCATAGTCAGCCATTGGATCACATAAAATTTTTGAAATTTTTTTTGGTCACACATTCTAATGACCAAAATACATGAATATAGAAGTACAAAGGATTTCGGTACAGACGATCACCCTTCTCGCATTGGGAAACTTCAAGCTCTAGCGAAAATTTCCCTCCCCGGCCAGGAGCTTAAAATTGGGACAGAACATCTTATGGCCCACCGTGTTCAGAAAAACTGTGTAGTAAATGCTCAACTCCTCCACTTGCAACTGCAATTTGAGGTACTAGTAATTACATATAGATTTTGCATATATACAACTGATACTTTTTCTGCAATAAGAATCTGGCTTCTCTGCAGTCTGTTGTTGAACTGCAGAGTGCCGTCCGCGTGATCTTAATCGTTTAAAAGTGTTTTTAACGGTTTAGATTTTAACAAAACTCATCCAGTCTGGAAGAGTTTTTTTTTTAAAATATGGAAAGATGAATGGTTATATGAAACGGCAGACCCCAACGACAGAGAAGTTGGGTCCAAAAATAAATACCAAGATGCATGTCACACGTACCGTATCCCCGTCAATGGTGCAAGTTTCCCCGACTTGGATTTGGTGGCGGAAAAAGAATCTAACCCCATCGCCATCCTTCTCCCATATGACGTGAAAGACGTAGGCAACCACCAGAGCTAGAAATAGTATGAAAATGTAAGACAAGAGTCCCGATTCCTCGTCTTTTGGGAGGAGATATACAGTGTCCAGTATGATGAGCCAAGCAAATGAAAATATCGCCAAGACAACAACGCCGATGGCACTATGCAAATCTTGCAAGATACGGTGAGTATCGTTGAGCGATAACTCGAGCCCTTTGTGCTGCTGAAAAGTGCGACTCTGTAAACACAGGGTAAAAGATCTGAGTGTTGTTGTCATTTGAAGCCATGGTACACTTACTGCTATTAGTCGATGCAAGACTGCAATACGTTTCGCGCAATGAGAAACCGAGAAAGCAGAAACTTGTGACGAGTGGCCTTATTATCGATCGCTCGAGGCCATGCCGCGGAATTTTCACTAAGCTCATCTGCTTGTTTTGGATATAGTTGACAAAAGATACATTCTAACCTATTAATTGGCAATATGTTAAACCGTGACTAGGTTATTATTCATATTTTCTTGCTCCTAGTTTCTCTTGGTTCTCGTTCTTTGTTTCCTAGCTCGTGGCTTCTCCTTTTTTTTGGTTCTGGCTCATGATTTCTCCTTACTTTTAAACTCAAGCGGGTAGACTTACTTGAGTTTCATAGCATATTAGCATAATACTGGGATAATATTGTGTCACGATAGCTTACAAGAAAAATAGATCTGCAAAACAAGTAGAAAAAGAGAGAGGTTAAGATTCTATTTTTGTAAAAGGTTAAGATTCTATTTTTGGGCGACTGTGCTTTCATGGGTGATCTGCGGTGGAGAGTTTGGTTGTGGTCTGTTGCAAATACGGTGTGCGTGGCGGCGGCGGCGGCGAACAGAGATGCTGCTGGCGGGCGGCTAGGGTTAGAGTTTGGGGTTCGTTTTGGGCTTTGTCCATTTTGGTGTATTTAGGTTTGTATTGGTTCGTTACCAACTTTGGGCTGTTAGGTGTTTTTTCCTCCTAGTTTGGGCTCAGTCTATTGAGCCTAAATCATTACCTCTATGTGGTTAGGAGAAGAGGATTTTGGGTTGTTAGACCGGTGTACCCAAGACCCCTATTAGTTCTGTACTACGTGTTATGAGTTAAAGAATTTTTTTTTTCTCGATAAAAAAAAAAAGAGAAATCAAAATCAAACGGAGAATAACCAAAGACACGACTGATCAAGTGGAAGACGATATCAAATTTTCTTTTCATTAGGTTTGCTAATGCTTATGATCAAGAATGGGTTGTAAATCAAGAGAGAAGATACTCTTATTTTACTCATGCTCTGATCTACAATTGTATGTTGAACCGTCTCAATCATTTACTACTTTTTCTTGGTTCAACTTAACGGGCAGGATATCTGAACTAGTTTACGCGCACTTCGACCATTTAGTGATTTGTTTACTTTTGTTATGTGCTCATTGTACCAATCACATACATACCATTTCAAGCTTTTAAGAAATGTAAATATGCAAAGATCGAGTCGAATAAAAAATGGCATAACCCATAGACAAGAGAGAAGAAGGCCAAAACACTCTTAGAAATTGACAACCATGAAGATGAAAATTTCTTACCATCCAAGTGAAGAGCTCATCTATCCCAAACTTTCCTTGTGTGGCTCCGATCCGCTTCAACGCTTCCTCAGCAATCGCTTCCGGCATGCAGTATGATAGTTCTTCAAGACTAATTTCTCTATCATGAAATAATATAGAGATTAAACTCTATACGCGTGCAGCTTGAGTTTATGCATATTTAATTAAAATCTAGGTGAATGTACAGAATGTACGAATAATCGATACACAAAATCTTTAGTTGAGCCATCCAAATGGTGATAATCATGGATCCGGGGACCGTGCTGTAGCTATGCACGTCTGGACCGTCGGTTGGTGTATCTGACAACCCGGATCTATAATGCGTAAATTACCTGGATTCACTTTTCGAGACCTTCTTAATTATCTCTTCGGATACAGACATCGCTTTGTCATCCCATGTGTTGAGGTTAGGACGGGTAGAACGGCGATGGGGAAGTAGCCGTAACGTTTCGTCCAATGCTTTCGCGTTCCTCACTAGATTTACCATATTCCAAACTCCCCAATCATTCGTGGTGTCTGTGCTTACGAGACGCCATTCACAAAAGGTCATCCGGCCCTGTAAAAGCTTGTGTCCCCTTCGATTGTTCGGGGCAGCAGCGACGATAACCTCTCTCTCCTCTGTCATCTGATTCGAATCCTTCAATGGAGTTAACATGGTACGCAAGATGTACAGGGAAAAGACGGCCTCTTTGATTTGTTCCAAATAGTTTCGCCTGTAAAACGAAATCGACACGACTTTCCATACAACGATCTTGAAGCCCCAAATGAACATCGAGACAACAACACAAGACAGTATCTTTGTTATGTTACCGAGCTTCTTGAGGGGAATGTCTTCTATCAATAAAATCCAGGCTGTTAGTAATGTGGCGAACGAGAGAAGATACTCAAAGGTTCTCTTCACGGCATACGCATGAGGGAGATTGCCCTTTAGCCTCGCATCATTCGAGTTTTCAATTACGTGAAGGACGCCATTGGTAATGGCGCGGGAGATAAAGCGTCCGTAAAAAGCAAAGAAGGCGACGAGTTGCCACCTCCACAGCCTCAAGTGTCCGAGTTCCCAGGTTTGGAAACTTGGCACGGTTGTGGTGAAGAGAATAGAGAGAAGAATCATGGCAAAGAGAAGTTTTGCCATGGCAGAGGATGAGAAACATCGATACGTTGGCGCGTCTTCGCAATAGCGTTCCTCCCCATCCTCGTCGACGTTCCTGAAAAATATCCCGGGAGGTACGTGAAACCTCGAGTTGCTTCTGATTCTCCAATTTTCCATCATTGACTATCCAAATCAATGAAACTTTGGGTTTTTTTTTTTGGCTCAGATTGCAGGTTCTTTGTGTTTTGGGAGACTTGGATTCTGTTCAGAATGGTAGAGAGGGGGTGAAATTATTCGGAAGTCTAGGAGCACCGCTACGCAGTGTTTAACTCCACTCCGCAACCAAATATTCTCGTGAGATTTACGAACTAAGTATACAGACAACACGTAAATATGTGGTTGCGGCGTGATACGAGCACCAAATGATGGTGCTCCTGGAATGTCGAATAATTTCGAGAGAGAAAGGGGGAGATATTTTCGTTTTGACCGCATCGTTGGGAGAGGTTTCCGCTGAGGTGGTTTTAGAGCACCAAAAGATCATCGTGTTGATGTTAAGCATGCATGCATTGGGAGAGGTTCCCGCTGAGGTGGTTTTACAGCACCAAAAGATCTGTCCCTTTCGTTATGATTAGGAAATAATTAGTACTAGAGGCGGGGCACACGCAGTGCAAGTCGGATTTTCACAGTATTTGTGAAAATTTGATCAAACAATAAATGAGAAGTATTTTTACAGAAATATTGTGAAAATCCGACTTGCACACGCTTTACGTGTGCCCCGGCTTCTAGTCTTCATAACCCAAATCGAAACTTAGAAGGTCATAATTAGTTATTATTCTATTATGTTGGGACAACAAGTCATTTAACTCTCTCAACAATCTGTTAATAAGATATGAAATGTTGGTAGAAATCGAAGATGGGCAGTCTTTACTCTTAAATACATGAAAATCATTTCATAAGTTATGAACACCCGTTATGCGAAAACTCACTGTATAAGTAGCAATTTTCCCTATTATTCTCAACATTTGTCCTTAAAAAACTCAGTAAGCGTTGTTCTAGCGCACCTTTCATTAGACTAAATGTAGGGAATACTTTTGGTAACAATAGAACGTGACTTGTTGCTTATTCGGTAGATGTATCTGTAAGCGCTCCACGGACAGATACATCCGAGTCATGGGAAATTTGAATATCTTCCATACTGCTTCAGGAGCACAAACCCATCTTGTGTCTACAAACTGTTGTATCTCATCATAGTTTGGGGCTGGATGCACTTCAAGAGATACTCGATCAGGACCCTTGTATACTTGTACAAATACTTCACACTGATAATGCTACTACAAATTTCAACATTGATGCGACAATTGTACTTTAGAAGGAGCCATGGATTGTAAGGTATGACCCAACTATTGTCAATTACAGTTCTCTCACCATTGTTTGAAGATTTTGGCCGACGTCTTTGATAAACTGGATAGGAATTTTCACCCATAGTGATGACATTTGCAATTTTTTTGGGAAATTTCTTTTTGCACACTCAATTTTTCATGCAAGGATAATTGGCATTGTACGAATCACATGGACTATATATGTATCATATGATTCACCATAGCATTATAAAGTTCGGGTTCTGTTTCTTTATATCTCTGCTCTGACAACAGTATCATAATCATCAGGAGTTTTCAGCTTGTCATTCTCATCTAGGATAGGAAGAGAATATATTCACAAGTAACACAGTTTCTTGTGCAAGTGTGAATAATGCAATCGAGAAATTCCACAAAAATTGTTCACTATGCCGCACAAGATCTCAAAAAAGTTATTCTAGGTAAAAAAAAAATTCACACATTTTTTTGGCAAGTGAGTAGATAACGATGAATTTTTTTGAGTTTATGAAAAAAAAAAACTATCTAGATTGATGGATGTTCATAGTATATTGAGGTGAGTGTTCAAATAAAAAATAACGTAATTAGGCTATTTAAATTGGATTGATTTTTTAGGCATGGTATTCAAATATTTTGGTATCAGGTGTTCAAAAGAAAAGTTGGTGTAAAATTTCTACATGTATTATGAACAAAAAAAATATTTGGGGGGTGTTCATGTGACCATCCAAAAGTCAATCTGGAGCCGCGCAAGTAGTATGAGTTTGCCTCTTTTTGGTTCATACATATAAATTTTGGGTTAGCCCAGAGCAGTATGAATTCTTAATTCCGCCCTTGGAGTCTCACACAATGGCTGTAGTGTTCCGTAATTTGTACTTTGTATATTTCATATATGATGTAATTATCTCTCCTACTGATTGGAGAAAAAAAAAAAAACTAGGAGACAGTTGAGGATATATCTGAGTCTTGATTTTATGGGATGGAGGCTGTTGTTTTAATCGGCAAATTTAAAATTAATTTTTTTGATTCGTCAATTATCTTGATTCAAGAATGCAAGGCTTAGATAAGAGGTTATAGTAATGCGTTTTCAAATTAACCCCCTAATCATGTTAAGTTTAACTTATTTCTCTGTTTAATTTTGGCGTCGCGCGATTAATTTTAATTGATTTTGGTCAAACGAATACGCAATCCTAGCTCGTTTGAAAAAGCATCCTCCTAAATAAACTAATTCACAAGGATTGTGGGGAATTAGTCTACTGATTTTGGTCAAACGAATGCAATCGATTTATTCGTTTTGCCTAACAATATTCAAGAGAATTGTGATGAACTAAAAATGAGCACCATAAAATGTGGTAGACAATTAATCTGTTGTCCAAAATCCTCGCGAATAAACTAATTCACCATGATCCTCGTGAATATTGTGAGGCTAAACGAATACATCTCCTCATCTCAGTATTATGGGCCACCAAATCCTATTTCAGGCTCTTTTCCGTGAAAAAAAAAAAAACTATTTCAGGCTAGAAATGAATGAAAATTATTGTTCTCGCGTATGTACACACAAACACATAAACCACGTTGGTAAAATATTCGACAAGCTAGCTCCTCCTAGCAATGTCACAATTTGGGAGCTTGCCCCTAGAAACTGTGGTTGATATCCTTTCAAGACTATCAATCACATTGCTTGGGCGATGCAGGTGCGTTTGCAAATCATGGCACTCCCTGATCGCTGATCCTTTCTTCATCAACAAACAATTCTGTGTCAATCGACACCGTCATTCTATTAATGGTGATCCTAACCATTATTTCTTCCTTGCCTATTCAATTGTATTTGAGAGGGATTGCGGAAATTCCTCGTTCAGAGGTTACAATTATTCTTATCATTCTCTGCAGTGCTCTAAAACCTTCAAGGAGCGTAAGCGACTCCAATTCCCGACGGGCATCGGGCACTTTAGCGTCCAGAGTTCTTGTAAAGGGGTACTGTGCCTCCTTCGTTCTCACTATGTAGCTTCTTGTTATTCCTATGCTATAATCTTATGGAACCCTTCGATCAACAAATTCAAGATCCTCCCAAAGCCTGGTGGCCAGTTTGAAACTTCGTCCCATGTTGATGTGTTTGTCGGGATAGGATTTGTCCCTCGAACAAACGACTACAAGGTGGTGTGCCTTATGAGTATGACAAGAAATTTGGACGTTTTTTATCACCTGCAGATTGAGATGTACTCCTTGAATACGGATTCTTGGACGACATGGACAGGTACTTATGATGTTCAATGGATGTTATGCGGGGAAACTACCGATGCATCTGTCAATGGAGCCGTTCATTGGACAGCAAGGAAGACTAATAAGCGCGACGATGACTTACAATTATTGATCGTTTCGTTCCATTTGGCAAAGGAGGTTCTGAGAGAAATATGCCTGCCCGAATATCACCGTGCTAATCCAAACTACCGGAGCTACTGGTTTACTTCGGTCATATATGAAAAACTTGCTTTCACCATGGGCCGTGGGGACGCAGGTTCGTACAGTCAACAAGTCTGGGAAATATGGCTACTGGAGGATTATGACAACGACAAATCTTGGACGAAGTTTCGTACCATAACTACGGTTCCTACGTGCAGGGACATGGAGCCTTTACAGTTTCTGGACAACGGCGAATTCGTCATCCTCGACACGTGGAAGAACAGATTGATCGTGTTTGACCCGAAAACCCGACAAATCGTTGGTAAGGTGATGCATGGATCGGAATTTGAGGTGGTTAACTACACACAAAGTCTTGTTTTGGTTAAGGAAGGGATTGATGCCTCAAGTGCTGAAATGTCAAGTTTCGCCAAGGAGCTAAAGGAGTTTGAGAATGAGAAAAGAGAGGAGGAGAAGAGGGAATGGGCGGAGGAGAGGAGGAAAGAAGCGGAAGAGAAGGAGTTGGCCCATGTAGCAAGAAGGGCCATTAAGGGAGTGATGGAGTTTTTCAAAAAGAGAAGGGATTCTTATATATGAGGGCCGCGGCTGCGACGACGGAGGCTTCTAATGAAAACCAGAACCACTCCACAAAATGAGTTGTCCATAAAGAGATGGGCTGGGAGATGAATGAATTGATGTCATGACCTAGTTTGGGGACCATTCCGGAGTCGTTACGATGCAGGTTAATATTTTAAAATTCTGGAAATATCTCTATTTTCGTTTATTATTTTGAATTTAGTATTTTAGTAGGAGTCGTTCTGTTTAAGCGTAAATTGCCTAGAATTTTAGGTTTTGTTATTTGGGTAGATTCCGTTTCCTATTTATTGTTTTCTTGTTCTTCAAGATTTAGATTTTTAGCTTTCCCTTTTAGTATTTCTAGGCTATCATCATCATCATTATAAATAAGAATTAATGTAGGACTAGTTGGTTGTTTATGATTTGATTAATGAAAATTGAGAATTTTTCTCATTATTGTGATGTTCGTGCTTGTCATAATTGTGCGTTCTTCTTTTTTAACACGCCTCCTTACATCACATCAGAACTGTCAAAATATCAGAATTTGACAAAATATATGGCAAAATGATGCTTCATTTGTACCCTAACATTACTGAAACAACTTTGGCTGAGAAGGTTTTAATCCAACTTTTGCTGAAATTATGGTAGATGGAATGGCACTAGAATGGTGCTTCATTTGTACCCTAATATGTCGATTTGTCTGTCAATTTCTTACCTATACTATTTATTATCAAATTTTACTTGTGCGCACAGTAGCGGCTGCAGGATTTTAACTCAGAGGTAACTATATAAAAAATTTTGCATGCAAAATGCCATGTAAGATAACTATATTTACTTTGCTTGAAGACTTATCGAGCCTAATTTATTTTATTTTGTTGAACTATATGATCTATTTATTCAACAATGTCAGTAAATTTTTATTTATTCTACTTTGCACAACTGATTCAATGCCGACAATAGGAAAAAAATGATCAAATTATATGCAAAAATGTATAAAATTTTAGTACATTTTTTGAAGAAAAAATAAAAATAAAGTATAAAAAACACAAACCAAAGTTGAAAAAAATCATATAAGATGACAAAAAAGATTCAAAAAGACAGATTTTTGGGTATTTTACGTCATCTTATATGAACCTTTTTAACTTTGGCACGGGGAATCCCACTACTTATGGAAATTAGGAAAAATCATAAATAAAAAAATGGAACATCACTGATCAAGTATGGAAAACAAAACATCTAAGGAATTGATGGATATTAATTATCAAAACACGTTATTGGTCGTCATTTTCCCAATTCCAGTTTGAGTGAACGGGCTACAAAGAACGTCTTGATGTACCAAATCTTTTTTTCTTTTTTTGCCAATACGTATCATGGTTTTATTCATTCCAAAGACAATAAAACATCGAAAGAGGCCTCCGCCCTTACCAAGTTCGGGATATTCCCTTGCCAAGCATGGTTGGATTAATTATATAGCTAGATAGGGCATATTTGCCTACTAAATGAGCCATCCTATTACAAGAACGCGGAACAAAATTAAAGGAACAATAATTAAAAAACCGAACTAAATGAAAGATATCTCGATTAATGACGTCCAAGCATGGTTTGGCATTAGTCACTCCTTCCAGCATCCGCACGAAGGTTTGAGCATCCTACTAGCCTTTTTTGGCCGAACTAGTAGCAAAGCATGTCAGAAATTACTAAATCAGAACCCAAAATACATGAATCACATAAAATTTTCGGAAAAAAAAATTCTCACACATTCTAACGACCCAAAATACATGGGTATAGAGGTACAGAGGATTTTCAGTACAGAGGATCACCCTTGTCACATTGGGAAACTTCAAGTTCTAGTGAGTAGAAGCGTAGGATCATGCCTCATCACCCTCCATGGTCAGAAAAAGTGTGTTGTAAACGCTCAACTTCTCCACTTGCATCTGCTATAATTTAAGGTATTGGTAGTTATAGATCGTTTTGAATACAACTGATACTTCTGCATATGGTTGAATTAGATTAAAAAGTTGTTCGAAGACCGTGCCCGGCCAAAAGTTTTGAGACCAAAAAATGAACAAGACCTAAGTTGCACATATGTACAAACCTTTTTCTCGTCAATGGTGCAAGTTCCCCTGACTTGTATTGAGTGGCGGAAAAAGATTCTAACCCCATCGCCATACATATCCCATACGACGTGAAAGACATAGGCAACCACCAGAGCTAGAAATAGTATCACCATGTAAAACTTGTGTCCCAATTCCTCGTTTTTTGGGAGGACATATACGGTGTCTAGTATGACGAGACAAGCGAATATAAGTATCGCCAAGACGACGACACCGACGGCCCAATGCAAATCTCGCAAGACACGGTGAGTATCTTCGAGTAATAACTCAAGCCCTCTCTGTGCCGTTGAAAAGTACGACTCTGTAAACATAGCGTAGATTAGATTGAGTGTTGTCATCATTTGAAATCATGGTACGTGAAATGTGTGCGCGCGTCAAACGACTAGTCGACGCAGCACTTATGATGCAGGAGCATTTTAATGGTTATTGGGAAATAACATGAAGGTCATGCTGAAGTGACTTTCTAGTTAATTACTAGTCAAGAGTCTAATTACTTTTGTATTTCTTTTATGAGTCTTTCTTTCATTCTCTATGTCTTTAGTTGTCTTTAATTTTCTCTAGGAGTCTTCCTAGTAGTTTGGAGTCATAGTCTTGTTTAGCATTTATTAGGAGTCTTGTGGAGTCATCTATTGTTATGCCTATATATAAGCGAAAATCCTATGGGGACCGACCATTTTTGGACCGAAACCGTACCGACGGCCGCGCGCGGCCGTCTCCGGCCACCGGACGGCCGATCCGAGCCGTCCAAAAATTTTAAAAAAAAAAACCGAGGGGCCCCACGCGGGAATCAACGTCATCCGATGTGTGTAGGGTGCTTGATCTAAACACCCTATTTTTCGTGTATACATATATACACGAAAAATAGGGTGTTTAGATCAAGCACCCTACACACATCGGATGACGTTGATTCCCGCGTGGGGCCCCTCGGTTTTTTTTTTTAAAATTTTTGGACGGCTCGGATCGGCCGTCCGGTGGCCGGAGACGGCCGCGCGCGGCCGTCGGTACGGTTTCGGTCCAAAATGGTCGGTGTATATAGCAGTACTCATATATAAGTAATCTAAATGAAATGAAAATTAGAGTTTGAGTTTATGAAAAATATATGCAAGTGTTTTCTTGCTTGAGAGTGAGTGATTCCTCCGACAATTAAGTGTGTGACTTGGTCGTGTGAGTGTCTTCCGCGATTAGCAACGTCGAGTGATTCCGTTGCCCCCGGTGAGTGGCTTCCCGGGACTATCCCATCCTTTGCGGGTTTCGGCCTGCATCAAATTGGTATCAGAGCTAGAAAAAAAAATTCTAGAATTACGGGAGTTTTTATTTGTCTCCAGTGACTATGCCTCCAAGGCGGCGGCGCAATGTTGAGGATGTCACTTTGCGTGACCAGATTGCTGAGTTATGTCAATCTAATCAAGCTCTTCAACAAATGATGAATGAACTCCTTCAACGAATTCCAGTCACTAATCAGTCTACAGTTCAAAGCGAAGGAAGTGGACGAACAAATTTTGATAATGAAGAAGAAGATGACCATTCAACTTCTTCTACTTCTAATACCGTTGCAGAACCAGCTTTTGTCAATCCATGGTCTATGGATCGTTTGGCTCGTGCTTTGGAAAATTCAGATCGAAACATACAAGTTCATGTCCCCGATTTTGAAGGCAAACTTAATGCAAATGAGTATTGTGACTGGATAGCGTCGCTGGAAGCTTTCTTTGATTGGAAAGACCTCTCGGATGAAAGAAAAGTGCAGTTTGTTGCTACAAAATTGAAGGGTCATGCTCTAATTTTGTGGCAGCAATATCAACGTAGCAGGGATCAGAAGGGAATTCCAAGAGTAAATACATGGACAGAAATGAAGCTGAAACTTGATGAAAAGTTCTTGCCGCTGGATTATGCTCAAACTCTCTACCAGAAGCTACATCAATTGAACCAGCAATCTGATCAATCTGTTGCAGATTATACAGAGCAATTTTACCAATACTTGAGTCGCATTAATTTGCGTGAAAGTGATGACCAGCTTGTTGCAAGGTATGTTAGTGGGTTAAGGGACAACCTGAAGGGAGAACTTATCATGCACTCTATCAGTTCTCTGGAGGAGGCTTATCAAATGGCCCTCAAAGCAGAAAAAAAGTTGGAATGGGGTTCTTATCGAAAGCCCGAAAGTTTAAAGAATGTGAAGGACAAGGCAGTGACGGTGCTGCACTGACTTTTGAAAGTCCAGAACCACAAGGGGGAGGAAACAAAGATCCAAGAAAGGGTATTTCCAGCTCCAACAAGTGTTTTCGATGTGGCGAACCAGGGCATAGATTTTTTGAATGTCCTAAAAAGAAGGCTGAATTGAATCTCGTGAACGAGGAAGAACAAGAGCCAACTTATGATGAAGAAGTATTTGAAAAGGTGCAATGTGAACCAGATTTTGACGCTAAAAGTCTCCTAATTCAGCAAGGTTTGGTTGCACCAAAGGATAGAGCTGAAAAAATATTCGACGACGAAGCATGTTGTAAAACTGCAGCTATGGTTGATTGGTCCAAGCCTCCTATCTACGATGAATACCCCGAAGATGAGGGCATTGCATTGGGAGACCTGACCTTTGTGTTACCAGTTCACAATACCCAACAAAGTTCAACTTGGGTTTCCAACAACCGCAAGTCTGATGATTCAAACTGGATAGACGAATCCGTCTATGAACAGCGCACCAAACTTTTTGAGACTTATGGCATCATTCACCGATTCGAGTGCCTCTTCATTATGGATTCAGGGAGTCAAGGCAACTATGTTTCTCAGCAATTGGTCTCATTCTTAAATCTACCAACTGAATATCTTTCCAAGCCTTATCATGTTAGTTGGGTGAATCAAGGTTCACGAATACCCGTAATTAAGCGTTGTTTGGTGGAGTTTTCGATTGGTGGCCAATATTGGGACAAGATTTGGTGTAATGTGTTGCCGATGGAGTCTTATGATGTCTTGTTGGGCCGTCCATGGCAGTGGGACAGAGACGTTAATTATCAAGGAAGGAAGAATGTTTATGAATTGAAGATGAACGACAAATCCATCAAATTATTTCCAAACGTGGAGAACATGAAGCAGGAGAAAACTTTATTCCTCACAAAAGAATTTGTTCCTCCCAAGAAAAAGAAGAAACGCCCCTACCATGTCGTGGCAAAGAAGAGCAAAACTCGAGGTCGAGTTTCTTTCCGAAGAAAGGGAGAATGATGCAGGAGCATTTTAATGGTTATTGGGAAATAACATGAAGGTCATGCTGAAGTGACTTTCTAGTTACTAGTCAAGAGTCTAATTACTTTTGTATTTCTTTTATGAGTCTTTCTTTCATTCTCTATGTCTTTAGTTGTCTTTTATTTTCTCTAGGAGTCTTCCTAGTAGTTTGGAGTCATAGTCTTGTTTAGCATTTATTAGGAGTCTTGAGGAGTCATCTATTGTTATGCCTATATATAGGTAATCTAAATGAAATGAAAATTAGAGTTTGAGTTTATGAAAAATATATGCAAGTGTTTTCTTGCTTGAGAGTGAGTGACTCCTCCGACAATCAAGTGTGTGACGTGGTCGCGTGAGTGTCTTCCGCGATTAGCAACGTCGAGTGATTCCGTTGCCCCCGGTGAGTGGCTTCCCGGGACTATCCCATCCTTCGCGGGTTTCGGCCTGCATCAAATTAATTACGTTTCGCGCCACGAGAAAGCAGAAACTTGTGACGAGTACTGGCCTTATTATCGCCCTAGCTAGGCCATGCCTCGGAATTTTCACTTAGCTCTTCTGCTGGTTTTGGATATAGTTGACAAAAGATACATTCTACCCTATTATTATTCATATTTTCTGTCTGGGTCTCAATATTGATTCTCAGTCTTGGAGTACTATCTAGGCTCCTGGCTTTTTCTGATTTCTCTTGGTTTTTGTTCATAGTTTCTCTTGGTTCTCGTTCTTTAGTTTCCTAGCTCCTAGATTCTCCTTTTTTTTTGGTTCTTGCTAATGATTTACCCTCTCAACCATTTATTATTATTTTTGGTTCAACAGTCAGGATGAGAACTAGTTTACGCTTTACGCGCACCTTGACCCTTTAATACTTTGGTTCCTTTTATTATTTGCTTACTGTACCAATCACATAACCATTTCAAACTTTTAAGAAACTTAAATAAGCAAAGAATCAAATAAAAAATGGCATAACCCATAGACAAGAGAAGAATGCAAAGAAAACTCTTAGAAATTAATTGATTGATAACCATGAAGATGAAAATTTCTTACCACCCAAATGAAGAGCTCATCTATCCCAAACTTTCCTTGTTTGGCTCCGATCTGCTTCAACGCTTCCTCAGAAATTGATAACCATGAAGATGATAGTAGAAGATACTTGAAGAACACGAGTGTTTATGGCATGGGAGATAAAGCGTCCGTAAAAAGTAAAGAAGGCAATGAGTTGCCACCTCCACAACCTCAACTGTCCGAGTTCCAAGGTCTGGAAACTCGGCACGGTTGTGGTGAAGAGAATAGAATAGAGAGAAGAATCATGGCAGAGAGAAATCAGAAAAAGAGAGAACCAAGAAAGTTCACCACAACCCAAAACAGGGAAGGAAAATAAAAGGAAAGTTACACCCAAAAAAGACACTTATGAGCGAAGTGGTTTAGAGCACCAAGTGACGGTACTCTCGGAATGATGAATAATTTCGAGAAAGAGAGAAAGTGGGAGGGATTTTCGTTTTGACCGCATCGACTGAGGACCAATTAAATTTGATTTATTCAATCTTGGCCGTCTCTCTGAATTCTGAAATAAAGTTACCCAAATAAAAAGCTCTTTTTTCAGAATTTATCAAACTACCCTAACTTGTTCACTCACTTTTCATAAATGAAGGGAATTTTAGCAAAGAGCATCTCTCGTCCTTACTTCTTTTTTCCAAACTCAAAATTAATTTTAGATAAAATTCACTCCCCTCTTTGGCTAAAACTTATTCCACATTGAGTTTTGCTGAAAATTTTACTCAAAACAGGGAAAATTTGAATTTTTACTCAAATTTTGCGAGATTGTTTTTCCCCTCAATTTACAATAATACTATTGATGAAACTTTTATTAAAATTTTGTGTTTAAATTTGAATTTCTCTATTGAAGTGTTTTCAAACTAAATGTAGTTTTTACTCAGATTTGAAAAGAAAAAAGAAGAAACATATGAGTAAGGGTTGAAGATGCTCTTGGCAATCGATGGCTCCAGGAGCGGAGCCATGATTAATGGCAGTGGAGTCAATTATCTACAATATATAAATTCTCTTTTCATACTTGATGATATGAAAAAAAATACATTGAAATGTCAAATAGAAAGGAGTTTAAGTAACATATCTACAATTATGCCGCAAAAAAATGTACCGAAATGCCAAATATTTTATAAAGTAGTTAAGTAGAAATTTATTCACAATGTATAATTGTGTTCGCAACTGACCCAAATGATTTTGTGGATGTAAGTCAATGCACAACAACACAAATTAAATTCTTCTTGCCAAAAAAACACACAAGTTAAATTCTCACATCACAAGGTTCAACTAAGTAACACAATCACGTATAATTCCTTTACCTGCATAGTTTTATAAAAATTGTGGGAAATTTTTTCTAATATGTAGCCAACAACTTTGACTACGCCAAACCCAACTAAGGTTTTCCAAGTTGGGGGAAGAAGACAAAAAAACATGAGCTGTGAAAGGCAATGTGCTGTAATTTTTTAAGCTCTTTGGGACAAAATTACATCTTACATATGGGGCAAGTTAATTAAATTCCCAAAGATATTACACATATCTAATGAAAACTTAACACCTCAGTGGGGTCAAGGGATCTTAATCCCTATGCCCCTTGGACAGCTGGGATCTTAACCAAGCAATAAACGGTTCAAATTTGTATGTGTTCAGATTCAATTCGAGCCGTACGTGCTGAGATGAATGGCCGCTTGACACCACTTTGCTGCTCAGTAGCATCCCCGTCATCGGCAAAAATTTTTATTTTATTTTTGATTCACCAAAACCATACTGTATAATGCAATGCTTAACCTCCTAATCATTTTGAGTTTAACTATTTTCTCTTTTTATTTTAGTTGTTGACTAATTTTAATGATTTTGGTCAAACAAATACTAAATCCCCGTTTGAAAAAGCATCCTTCTGAACAAACTAATTCACGAGGATTGTGGTGAATTAGTCTATTGATTTTGCTCAAACAGATACAATCTATTCATTTCTTGCCTCAGTTAGGATTTGGCGGTCCACAATATGGAGATGAGGAGATGTATTCGTTTGGCCTAACAATATTCACGAGGATTGTGGTGAATTAAATAGATGCACCAAAAAATGTGGTAGACAATCAATCTACGTCCAAAATCCTTGCGAATAAACTAATTCACCGCAATCCTTGTGAATATTGTGAGGCTAAACGAATACATCTCTCCATCTCAGTATTATGGGCCACCAAATCCTATTTGAGACTAGAAATGAATGGAAGCTTTTGTTCTCGCGTATATATAAATACACACACACACACAAACACTCGCCTAAAAAATTTGACTCTCTCCTCCTGGCAATGTCACAATTTGGGAGCTTGCCCCTAGAAACTGTGGTTGATATCCTTGCAAGATTATCAATCACATCGCTTGGGCGATGTAGGTGCGTTTGCAAATCATGGCACTCCCTGATCGCCGACCCTTTCTTCATCAACAAACAACTCTGTGTTAATCGCCACAGACGTTCTATTGACGGTGATCGTAACCATTATTTCTTCCTTGATTCAATATTTGAAAGGGATTGCAGAAATTCCTCGTCCCGCCATGAGCCTTACTTTTATTCTCGTCATTCTTTGCATTGCTCTGAAACCTTTGAAGAGTGTAAGCGACTCCAATTCCCGACGGACATTGGGGACTTCAGCATCCAGATCAGTTCTTGTAACGGGGTACTGTGCCTCCTTCGCTGTCACGATCGAGGTTATTCCTATACTATAATTTTGTGGAACCCTTCGATTAACAAATTCAAGATCCTCCCAAAGCCCGGCGGCCAGTTCGAAACTTCATCCCCTGTTGATGTGTCCGTTGGGATAGGGTTTGTCCCTCGAACAAACGACTACAAGGTGGTGCGCCTTATGGATATGACAAGAAATTCGGACGTTTTTTATCGCCCGCAGATTGAGATGTACTCCTTGAATACGGATTCTTGGACGACATGGACATGTACTTATAATGTTCAATGGAGGTTATGCAGGAAAACTTCCGATGCATCCGTCAATGGAGCCGTCCATTGGACAGCAAGGAAGACTACTTGGTGTGATGATGAGGACAATGGCTCACAATTGATCGTTTCGTTCCATTTGGAGGATGAGGTTCTGAGAGAAATATGTCTGCCCAAATGTCACTGTGGCCTCCCAAACCGGAATCATGGGTTTATTTCAGTCATATATGAAAAACTTGCTTTTACCATTGATTGTGGAGATGAAGATTTGTTTTATCAGCAAGTCTGGGAAATATGGCTATTGGAGGATTATAACAACGACAGGGAATCTTGGACGAGGTTTCGTACCATAACTATGGGTCCTACATGCAGGAACATGGTACCTGTACAGTTTCTCAACAATGGTAAATTTGTCGTCTGCTCAGGGATGGGCAGATTGATTTTATTTGACCCGAAAACCCAACAAATTGTTGCTAAGGAATTGTGTGGCTCGGGATTCATCGTGGTTAATTACACACAGAGTCTTGTTTTGGTTAATGAAGGAACTGATGCCCCAAGTACTGAAATGTCAAGTTTGACTAAGGAGCTAAAGGAGTTTGTGTTGGGTGGGTACAGAGAGATTTACTCGCAAACACTACTCTTTTATTAATCTCTCTCATCTCTCTCTAACGTCTCTAACACCTCCCCTGCTCTCCCTCTCATTGCTTCTTTTTCTACTCTTCCATTCCAATCGCTACTAGTCGACTTTTGATGAAATCATCAATCAAATTGTGATTAATCCATATATATATATATATATATATATATATAGAGAGAGAGAGAGAGAGAGAGAGAGAGAGAGAGAGAGAGAGAGAGAGAGAGAGAGAGAGATGGCTAATTGGGTTTTTATTTTGTTATATGCAGGCAAATGCGTTGCTACTCTCAGGAAATTCTCTGGACGCATGCATCGTTATATTACACAGAATTTAATAGAGCATGGATGATGACATGCATGATGCAAGAATATTACTTTCTCTTCTTCCACATTTTGTGTGGCGCCCCGTTTTTTTCTTCTTCTTCTTCAGATCTCGTTCCTTGTAGGAAATCGCGGGAGAAAAGCCTTGAAGAAATAGAAAGAGTCTAATGATCAAGCCCAAGAAGAAATAGAAAGACCAGAACTGGAGGGACAACAAGAGGAAGTTGAAAGGAATGTACGTAAGCAATTGTCAAATGGCCTTGTTGTGATTGAACCCAGTGGAAACTTCAGACTTTCTCAATCGGCAGTTATTGAACTAGCAGTGAAATTGAACCCCAAGTATATATAATCAGGAAAACAATTTAGAAGCCAAGTATATGAAGAGTGCATGAGTACTTCTAATTAAGGGAGCTAGCTATGATGATGAAGAATCTATTAATGCTACGCAAGATCGAGCTACAACAGGACGTAGTGGACAGAGAACTACTACAGTCTACTCTCTCAGTTGGCACTATTCTGGGCATCGATTACACGGACACAGATGTTATGAGAATGAGAAAAATGATTGAAACAAGAGGCTAAAGGAGTCCAATTATTTCAGAGGAATAACAGGTTTGCACCACTTCAGAGAAACTAGCTGGACGACATCGAAAGCATTGTGAGGTTTATCCTTTAATACTTTCAGTTATGAAAATAATTTCTTGGACCATAAGGGGTTCGGGAAGCTTAGTTAAAAAAAAAAGGTTTTCGTCGAAGCTTATAAAGGAAAGGGAACCTGATATTTTGTTAGTCCAGAAAACAAAGACAGAATTTAAAAGGAATGTTATCCAAAGGATGTTTGGTAATTCTAATGTAGAGTCTGCTGAATCTGGAGCTCAAGGGAGTGCAAGGGGGGATTTGAATATTCTGAAAGAGCTGTGATGTTTCTGCTGCTTGGCGCTGTTCAATAAATTAGTGCTGGTTGTTGCTAACGTTTTGGAAGTGCTGTGATGTTTCTGCTGGTTGCTGCTGCAATATAGTGGTGCTAGTTGCTACTAAATGACTGGGATGCAAAGTTTGGTTCAGGATTGTTAAAACTGTGGCTCGTATGTTAAGTATGAAGAGATACTAAAGAGTTCTAAAAATAGGCAAGTTGCCTGAACGGAGCGGAGAGGGAGCGACACACAACGAGTGGAGCGGAGCAAAGTGAGGGCAATTGGCCCATAGCGGGTCCAGCAGAAAGGGTTGGGGGGTGCGAGGCCAAATACTGGATTAAGATTAGAATAGAGTAGGTATAAATATTCTATGTTGTAAATCCTGTTTGATACTGTGATAATAAAAGAACAGCAGCTGCTCTCTTGCTCCCGTGAACGTACCCGATTTTGAAGAACCATGTTATTCTGTGTTGATTTCTTTACTGTTTTGATACTTACATATCGTGTGTGTGCGTGCTCTATCTTACAAGGATGGTTCTATTCTTTCTTGTTGCTATGGAATCTGGTTCTGCTAGTGACTTTCAAGTGCTGCTGCTCCTATATTGGTGTTGTGGTAAGCTATTACATTGTTATTGCTGATGCTCTCATCTGAATTGGTGCTTGCTCTCCCTCTGATGTTCACTGGTATGAGTGGTTTTGGATGGGATCAATTTGTTTCCTTGGCACTGTGGTGATCTGCATGCTATGATCTTTTCATCTATGATGAAAGTTGGTTAAGTTTTTGGAAAATGGAGTCCTTCATCTCCTTGGGGCTTCTTTCAATTTCTTATCAGATTCATTTTTTCTTTCTTTTACTTTTTCTTTCTGGCCTCTTCTATGGTTCAAGTCTTATTTGTATCTAGAGTTTTGACCGCCTTTATGTACAGTACCCTTTGTAGAGTTTTAATAAAATCCTTTTTGCTGATCAAGAAAAAAAAAAGCCTTGATTATGGATGAGTTTGGACGAACTTTATAGGGACTTTTTCGCACGAGTTTTTTAGTTGTTTTCTCTCAAGCCCTATGTAACTGGAGTACAATTTTTACATGGTATTGATAAGAAAAATAGGAAAAGTATAAAAAATAGACTAATTATAATTGAAAATTAAAGAATTTATAGATGATGACGAAAAAGATCCAAACAGTCCCAAAAGACAAACTTTTGGGTCTTTTAGGTCATCTGACATGAACTTTTTTAATCCCACCACTTATGGGAATTAGGAAGAAAACCTAAATAAAAAAATGGAACAATACAAATCAAGTATGGAAACAGAACATCAAGGAATTCCAGTTTGAGTGATCAGGTTACAAAGAACATTTTCATGTATACCAATTTAAACACGTAAGAAATTACTAAATCAGATAAGTAGTTAATCAATAGAATGAAATGATATTGATGTTCACATCGAAATAAACACATCATAGCAAAGATAAATAGAGAAAGCTACCGTATGTCTAAATTATGACAATTTGTTATTTTTATTACGTCGATTTTTGGTTTTCTAACATATATTTATGATGCTAGTTATGATTCGTACTTTAAAATTAGCCTGTTGAACAAGTCATTAGCAGGTTACTTATAATTAAAAAATATTGTTATTATGTAACCATAATTATTCGAACTAGAATCCATAATGCTTTTTTTTTTATAGGCAACAAAATTTTATTAAAAACTCGATAAGGGGTACATCGAGGAGAGACCAAATATAACAACTGAGGAAGAAGTACTGTATAGGCCTAAAGGAAAGAAAAAAAAAAACATTCAATGGATATTGAATGGTATCCCCCCAGTCAGATTAACTCATTTCAGAGCATCCTCATTATAACATGAAACATAACAAGAGGATCTTCCAAAAACTTAGTCGAGATCAGCTCCTCATCCAGCTCATTTCCATCAGCAACAAGTGTAGCAAAGCAATCTCATTATATTATGAATCCCAGCTAAAAGATTTGCAGCAAGATTCATCTAAATTGCAGAAAGAGCTCATCTCATAATGCAGCCATGTCCAATAGCAATAGAAGCTTCAGCATTTGGAAAAAAAATAGACAAGCTCAGAACGACAATAACCCAACATCTCTTAGCTAGCCCTCCCCAAGCTTGGGAGTTGGAAAGAGATAGTAAAATACACCTGAATATCAATAGATCAGCCCCTCATTCAGCTCAGATCCATTAGCAGCAAAAGCCCCAAAAGCAGTCCCATTAAATCGTGAAATCAACAAACTAGTTTCCAGCAAGAATCAGCAATATTGCAGAATCCATAATACTTATATCCCAATCAAATATATTCGTACAATATCACAAATTAAATAATGATACCCATAAATGTTATAACAACACCATAAATTGGCATTCTCTTACCACAATGAGTCATACCAAAAATTCATTGACAGGTATGATATTCTAACAAAATCAAAATATGTCGTACCAGAATCAACAATTGTTATACCCAAGCAAAATACATGTGTAGAATACCACAATTGTTATGAGAACACCTAAAATTGTCACAACGTGTCATATCAAAAGAAAACATATGTCAAATACCACAAATTACGTAACATGACCACAATTGTTATGACAATACCAAAAATTGACGTTTTCTTATCACGACGTGTCATACCAAAGGAAATCGATGAAAATATTCTGTACCAAGACCAAAATATGTTGTATCACAATCAACAATAGTTATACACAAGCAAAATACACGTATAAAATACCACAAATTCAATAATATAACCGACTTTGTTATGACAACACCATAAATTGACGTTTTCATACCCACAACGTGTCATATAAAAAAAATCAATCAGAATATTCAATTAATGATAATTATAATCAACAAAATACCATACCATAATTAAATAAAAAATCACAATTGTTATAATAAAATCATAAAGTGGCGCTACTTTACCACAACGTGACGTACAATTTTTTTGGTGATGATATATTCCATAACATAAACAAAATACCAAAGCAAAATACATATATAAATTAAATACCACATATTGAATAACTAAATCACAAATATTATAACAATACCATAGGTTGTCGTTGTACGAAATTTAACCTAATTATTTTCAATTCCCGCCACATTATTTTTTCAAAATTTAAAATTTCCACCATATTAACTTAATTTCCAACTCCCTCCATACTATTTTTTCAAATTTCAAATTTTCCCTATAAAATACCTCAATAATTTAAACCAAAAATGAAGTTCTCACTCAAAATTTTCATCCAAGAAATTCACCAAAAAGTAAGTACTATACCCAAAATTTTGAATACAACTACAATTTGCTCTCAAAATATTCCTCTAAATCAAATTCTTTCTCTACAAAATTTAATTTTAAAAAATCAAAATTCCTTTAATTTTTTGTGAAAAAATGAGAGTTCACTAAAAAAATAATTATCCAATTGTCTCAAGATAAGGATTCAGATTCGACATTTCTGGTGAAATGGATTGAGTATGACTGTCAAAAGAATGACCAATTTTAAATTGAGTTCTATTTTTTTAATTTTTTGTTAGGACAATAATTTATTAGCGATGGACAGGAAAGATGTCGAGCCTTCGATTTAACACAACTCTTATTATATTCACACTTCTTTTGATGTCTCTTAGCGAACAAAAATAAATACACTTTGAATACTAAAATACAAAAAAAAAAATAAATAAGTAAAAAGAGTGTGAACATCAAAAAAATAAGAACCAATGCCTCGAAATGTACAGCTGTTTTCCCTCCCTCTCGGGAACCTATTTCAGGATCTTCAATGGTTAAGTCAATCTGTCAAAGACAATTCTATTTCCTGGCCCCTCGCACCAAAATAGATGACGTGATTGTACGGTTCCAATCGATGCTAGGACATACTTAATGAATTTGCCAAAATCAATTGATGGGCTCTGCGAAGATGTAGTGAACCTCATTGGGATTATCACCAAAATGAGGTCCACTATAGTAATTGGGCCCTTCACAAGTTGGCTAAACCAATTCCATGTTGCCTCAAACATCGCAATTTTTGCCTCAATCCAGTTCCGCATTGTGTTTTGATCCAGCTCCAAATTGTTTCTTTCTAGGTCCACATTGTTTCTCCATCCTTCACTGGAAAAAAAAGGCTGGATCAAGTGAGATAGAATCATGAGCCCGGCCTTCACATTAGCGCATAAATCTATCTTCTTCGCAACCATCCTTTGATACACATTTGCAGAGCTATCCTCTTGCTTCAAGCAATGTTCATTAACCTTAGAGGTAAGCCCATTTTTCTTGTAGTGCATCAAGGTGATATAGATGATTTTACCATCCACTCTAAAACCCGCCACCGGCATCAAGATGCGAAAACAAGTCCAATTGCCCTCCACGGCCCGAACTTTCCTGCAAATGAAGTAGAGAAATCTCAAATCAACATCCCAATAATAAATATTACTAAGACCTCTACTTGAATTACAGAGAATGGCTTTCTACGACAAAACATACAAAGGAACATCTCCATTTCAGGACAATGACGTAACATGTTTGCATCATCATTAAAGAGCTCATAAGCCATTTTTAATTACCCATTGATGCTAGAAGCACAATACACATATAGAATAAATCACCAGTACCAAAACTAGATTTTGCTGCAAAACAGAACATAGAGTTCTAGTTTTGCATACAAAAGCAGAGAGGAAGAAACCTTTGCTCGAATTCGTCAGTATTTTTCCGTTCTTCTATTCGGGAAGCAAGCGAGTGGATTTCTACTGAGATGTATAGCTTCGACAATAACGACTGAATCCGATTTGAAGCACAATCGAAATTATTGGCGAAGGAGGATCGAGAGTTGAGATTCGTGTACCCGATCGCAGATTCGAAACCAATCGAAAGTATTGGCGAAGGAGGATCGAGGTCATGGGTGTTTGGATTATGGTCTGCAACATGCAAGATTTATAGGTGTGAATGAATGCAAGGAGAAGAGGGAGAGAGAAATGTACGGGTAGTGGTTTCTCAGTTTCTTGGATACGGGTCATTAGGCCCTATTCCATGGGAAAGACTTTTTCCAACGGGAATCCGTTTTCCCTCGAAACCCGCAAAATTAGGGACCTAATCACCTCTATGTTTTTTGATAACTCAGGTTTTCGACGAAGGCGACCGAACAACTCACAGTCGGTTTTTTCGCAGACTTGGGGTTCGGCCGCTTAATCTTCAGGAGATTTGTTGCAGATTCGACATAATTGTAGGAGAGACCATGTCCAGTCATGGGAGTCAGGTAAGTTTTATAGGTGCAATGAATCAGGATTTCGGGTTGGTGTTGTGCAGTGAGGTTTTCTGTGTTGCACATCTCGGAACTATCAGATCGTGCATCACACGGCTCGAATCTCATCTCGATAATCAACGATCTAGTGTTGCGCACACTACTGCACAACACCATCCCCAATTCAATGAATCAACGGGGGGAGGGAGAGAGGGAATCGTTTTTCTGTTTGTCGATCAATTTTAGCCCTATTCAATAGGAAAGATTTTTCTATCATTTCAAACTCGATTTTGTAGATCACACAGGCGTCCTACCCATGCACGGGAGCAAAAAATATACCGTTACGTTTATTTTCAGTTTTTGTTTTTGTTTCCGATATTTTTTGAAATAGAAACCATAAACATGTTTGTGTAACTGTTTTTGTTTACAAAATACATAATCAATTCCACTAGTTTACAGAAATTCTAGAAACACAAAAATTGCATTTTCATTTGTTTTGAAAAACACTTTCGGCAGCCCAAAAAATAAATAAACAAAACTATTATGGTCACCAAACATGTTATTTATTTTTATTTTTAATAAATAAACAAAAATTCATTTCTTGTTTTTTGTAAACGAAAAATAAAAAACTGACAACTTTACTAAACAGAGCCTTTTTTCTCTTTTCATTTCTTGTTTTATTTCATCTCTCCATTACCGAAGATATTAATGAATTCTTTTTCCAAATATTTGATTGCTACAGTTTTTCTTTGCGACATCTATGAATTCAATGGTTGAGATCAATTAATGTTCTTAGAACCCCGAATGAGACTCGCAAACTCGAGTTTGGAGGGGTTTTGAGAGATGCAAGTATGGAGGTGAGTTGTTCCCATAAGATCATTCGGGTGGTCGTTTTTGGGCCCTTAACCTAAGCTTAATTTAAGCTGTAAATCGTTCCTCTTGTAAATCTTGCTTAGAAAATTATTTGGGAAAATGACGGCCAAGGATATGTTTTGATAATTAATATCCGCTAAGAACATTTTGTTCATTAACAAATGTTCTTAGCACGTCCTTAAAAGGTATTAATTATCAAAACACGTCATGGGCCGTCATTTTTCCAAATTATTTCAGCACATGGAAAAAAATTGTGAACAACTTGTATCTTTTCTCTAAACTAGGTGCATCGTGACGTGCAAGGCACGTCTATTATGCTTGTTGAATTGAATGGTGTTGAATATTTCCGTAAGCATATTGTGCATAAATTTCATATACATATATACTCCATATTTCTGATGATTACAAAAGGCCTAGTGAAATTAGGCTGAACGTCTTCGATTACAAAAGGCCTTTACATAGTAAAAGGCTTCCTCTTCACTTGTAAATGCAATTTGTCTGTTTGTGTGAAGTTGTTGTAGAGAGTTGACTATTTGTGGTTGCAGCTACCTGCTCAACAAAGTTTAACGATTGTCATGAGGCATGAACTCAATCAACTTGAGTGGTTGCAGCAATTGATTCACTGAAAATAAAAATATTAAAGTTAGTGTTGACTCAATGAGCCAACGTCAACAGAAGTAGTTACATGGCACTATGTTTTGAGGTTTGTGCAATAGAAGCAATAGAACTTGATGGTACATTGACCTGATCGAGGGAGTAGAACGTTGGGCATACGGACCAAGTTAATATGATGATCTTATAGGAAGAGGGGATCATTTGATAAGTCACAATGCACTGCTTCGCACTCAAGTACAACCAAAGAATCAAATGCATAAATATTCAATAAACAATGTGTCCAAAAGAGTATTGCATATACTTAAATGCTCTAATGGGAAAACTTTCAATGAGGAATGCCCACTCGACAAAAGGTACAAAAGGTTGTGTGACTTACTATTTCTTTTTCCTCATTTCCAAGTTGGGTTATATTGTTTACTCTAATGTTTTTGCTTTTGATCATTTAAAAAAAAAAATCTTCATTTAAATTTCCCCAAACCTAAAAATACTTCAGTTTCATTCTTACATCAATAAAGCTTTTAGTAGAATAAATTCAATCGACAAGTTTAATGGCAAGAGAAAACTACTAACAAGCAAAAAATTGTACCAATATAAAGATAGACATGTAACATATCATCCAATACCAGGTACAGTCCTCTCATCTTTTGAACTTGAAAGGCGATTTCGGGTGCATTAACAAAATATTTCCGTTCAAAGGGGAAAACGCAGACACACTTATGTACTTGTTCTACAAGGGTGAACTTACAAGCAAAACTCTTTTGCTGAACTAAAGCGTACGAGTTACGGGTGACCGACCATGCCTTGGTTCAAACTTGATGCAACAAAGCATAACTACATGCAGAAAAGACAATAAGCTTAATCACCATCTATAAAAATCAATGAATAACTAAAAATTTGAAGGTCAGCAGAGAGAACTACGGAAACACATCACCTTACAAATCTTATTACAGCCCATTAAAATTGAAGAAAAGCTTACTTTCAGTTCTCAAAATAAAACAAGACTTGTGCTAACCGCAATCATAAAAATAAGACAAAAATAATACACGTCTAAAATACCACAAATTCAATAATATAAAAAAATTTGTTATGACAAGACTATAAATTAACGTTTTCATACTCACAACATGTCGTATAAAAAAATTCAATCAGAATATTCAATTAACAATAGTTATAATCAGCAAAACACCATACCATAATTAAATAAAAAACCACAATTGTTGTAGGGAATTTATTTTGCCACTCCCTATTTTGTTAACGTCACTCTCCTGTAAGTGTATTTTTGATGCAAAAATACACATGCAGGGGAGTGACATTAACAAAAAAAGGAGTGGCAAAATCAGCTGCCTTGTTATACTCCAATAAAATCATAAAGTGGCATTACCTTACCACAACATGTACAATTCTTTTTGTAATGATATATTCATAACATAAACAAAATACCGAAGCAAAATACATATGTAAATTAAATACCACATATTGAATAACATAATCACAAAATATCATAACAATACCATAGGTTGTCATTACCTTAGCACAACAAGTAATCGCCGCGATGATTGGCCGATCAAGATGAAAATTCGCTAGGTTTAGGAACTACTTGGTACCTGTGCGTGGTCGCATTACAAACAATGTATATCGGTTCGTGTTTAGAACTAGTCTCGCACAGCAGTAAGCCATTGCAGGAGTTTAGAATCCTGGGTTTGGGGTCGTTACCTTGAAGGCCATCGAGGAAGGCGAGAGATGGGAGGTTGTGGTGGCAGCCGTGAAGCGAGAGGGAGTGGAGTCGGTTGTTGCGTTTGAAGAAATAGAGGCCTGAGATTTTAGGCCCGGGGTTTCGGGAGGAGTGGTCAGAGCACAATCGGGAATCAGAGATGAGGGAGAGCCAGTATTTGGACACGGACTTGAATCGTACGAGGGATTTCGCTGGCAGAAGCAGTAGGATTTCCGTGAGGAGATTGACGCTGCTGGCGATTGCTTGTGCCGACGGTGACTGGTGAGGTTTCCGATGGAGTAGAGCCGGTAGTGACCTTAAATGCTTTCCCGGCCATTTGTAAGGAGGAACTGAACAAAGTGATCACAAAATGCCTTTGTTTTGCTTTGTTTGTGCTTTCGCTCTCTCTTTCCTTTTCTTTCTCCGTAATTGCGATTTTCTCACCATCCAAACAGCCGAAAAATAACCAGAGAGACGGAAGTAGGAGTGGTTATAGGGGGCAGTTCCTGTCCAGTTTACTATTGAATCGTTCACTTTCTAGAGTTCATTGAGAACATTGATCATGTCAAAAATCACATTGATCGGATATCGTTTAATATGATATCGAAATGTATTTATTTTCAGATAACTGTGTTAAATGGATTGCAATCCAGTGTTATACAATTTTTTTTCTTACAAACTTAATCCACTTAGAAATCATATCAAACGATATCTGTGCAACTTGATTTTTGGTGTGATTAATGTTCTCAACAAGTTCTAAAAAGTGAATGATTCCAATCGTTGTTGTGGACCCGGAAAAGGCCCACAAAGGGTCCAAAATTGGACCGTCCATAGTGAACTGGACAAAACCCTTGCCTGTGGTCATATGGGGGTCGAGGCCCCGCCGTTTGGGGTTTCACAGTTTGGGGTTTTTTTTTAAAAGAAAATTACATTTTAATATTAATACTTCACATGGGTGGCCCTGAAATAAAAAATTGAAAATAACCTTTTCAACTTCACAAGTTTTCGACTTTGCTAATCTGAGCCCTATCGGAAATGAATAATCCACATTTGAAGTAAAAAAAGCTAGAGTTTCAATGTACTTCCTATAGATATTTTTGCACTATTCTAGATAGGTATACAATTTTCACAGATATCAATGTATTTTTTGCACATTAACTACTATCCATTGGGTTGAGGTTATCATTTTCGTATTTCAGCCCCCCTTTACGAAATTCTAATACGGTCGTCTTTGGTAATAACTCAACCCCGGATTTGCAAGTGAAAAAAAGATAGATGATATGCGTTCGATTGGTTCTTTCAAACACATTCTTTTCCCTTTCCGAAATTAGCAATAAAAACACAACTTAAATCTGCATTTTTAAATTTAAAATTTTTCCCTATACAATACCTCAATAATTTAAACCAAAAATGAAGTTCTCGCTCAAAATTTTCATCCAAGAAATTCACCAAAAAGTAAGTACTATACCCAAATTTTCGAATACAACTACAATTTGCTCTCAAAATATTCCTCTAAATAAAATTCTTTCTCTAAAAAATTTAATTCAAAAAATCAAAATTCCTTTAATTTTTTCGTGAAAAGTTGAGAGTTCACTAAAAAAATAATTATCCAACTGTCTCAAGATAAGGATTCGGGTTCGACCTTTCTGGTGAAAGGTGTTGAGTATGACTGTCAAAAGAATGACCAATTTTAAATTGAGTTCTGTTTTTTTAATTTTTTGTTAGGACAATAATTTATTAGCGATGGACAGGAAAGATGTCGAGCCTTCGATTTAGCACTCCTCTTTATTATATTCACACTTCTTTTGATGTCTCTTAGTGAACAAAAATAAATACACTTTCAACACTAAAATATATAAAATAAAATAAATAAATAAAAAGAGTGTAAACATCAAAAAAAGATAAGAACCAATGCCTCGAAATGTACAACTGTTTTCCCTCCCTCTCGGTAACCTATTTCAGGATCTTCAATGGTGAAGTCATCTGTCAAAAGACAATTCTATTTCCCGGCCCCTCACACCAAAATAGATGACGTGATTCAGTGATTGTACGCTTCTAACCGATGCTTGGACATACTTAAATGAGTTTTCCAAATCAAATGATGGGCTCTGAGAAAGATATAGTGGCTCAATTACTATAGTAAATCTCATTGGAATTATCACCAAAATGAGGTCCACTATAGTAATTGAGCGCGTCACAATTAACCAGTTCCATGTTGTCTCAAACATCGCAAATTTTTCCTCGATCCAGTTTCGCATTGTTTTTTGATCCAGCTCCAAATTGTTTCTATCCAGCTCCACATTGTTTCTCCATCCTTCGCTGGAAAAAAAAGGTTGGATCAAGTGAGACAGAATCATGAGCCCGGCCTTCACATTAGCGCTGAAATCTATCTTCTTTGCAACCATCCTTTGATACACATTTGCAGAGCTATCCTCTTGCTTCAAGCAATGTTTATTAACCTTAGAGGTAAGCCCATTTTTCTTGTAGTGCATCAAGGTGATATAGATGATTGTACCATCCACTCTAAAATCCGCCACCGGCACCAAGATGCCAAAACAGGTCCAATTGCCTTCCACGGCCCAAACTTTCCTGCAAATGAAGCAAAGAAATCGCAAATCAACGTTCCAATAAATATACAAAGGAACATCTCCATTTCAGGACAATTAGCGTTCAACCCGTTCTATGCGCGGACAAAACTAACTCATTCTAACGTTCTGCCCGTTCGACGCATGGGACAATTCAAAAAAAAAAAGGTTTGAACGGGCACAACGCTAGAATGGGTTAGTTTTGCCCTTGTATAGAACGGGTTGAACGCTAGTTTATGAAAAAATATACTAGAAGCAAAATACACATATAGAAGAATAAATCACCAGTACCAAAACTAGATTTTGCTGCAAAACAGAACATAGAGTTCTAGTTTTGCATACAACAGCAAAGAGGAAGAAACCTTTGCTCGAATTCGTCGTATTTTTCCGTTCTTCTTTTCGGGAAGCAAGTGAGTCGATTACTATTGAGATGTATTATGATTCAGCTTTGACAATAACGACTGAATCCGATTTGAAGCACAATCGAAAGTATTGGTGAAGGAGGATCGAGGGTGGAGATTCGTGAACCCGATCGCAGATTCGAAACCAATCGAAAGTATTGGCGAAGGAGGATCGAGGTCATGGGTGTTTGGATTAGAGTCTGCAACATGCAAGATTTATAGGTGTGAATGAATGCAAGGAGGAGAGGGAGAGAGAAATGTACGGGAAGTGGTTTCTCAGTTTCTTGGATACGGGTCGTTAGGCCCTATTCCATGGGAAAGACTTTTTCCAGCGGGAATCCGTTTCCCTCAAAACCCGCAAAATTAGGGACCTGATCACCTTTATTTTTTTTTTTTGACAATTCAGGTTTTCGACGCAGGTGGCTGAACCACTCACAGTCGGTTTTTTCGCAGACTTGGGGTTCGGCCGCTTAATCTTCAGGAGATTTGTTGTAGATTCGACATAATTATAGGAGAGACCATGTCCACACACCACTGCATAACACCATCTCCAATTCAATGAATCGGGGGAGGGGGGGGAGGATAGGAAATCGTTTTTCAGTTTGTCGATCAATTTTAGCCTATTCAATCGGAGAGAATTTTCTATCCTTTCAAACTTGATTTTGTAGATCACACAGGTGTCCTACCCATGCACGGGAGCAAAAAATAATACCGTTATGTTTATTTTCAGTTTTTGTTTTCGATATTTTTTAAAATAGGAATCATAAATGTGTTTGTGTTATTGTTTTTGTTTACAAAATACGTAATCAATTCCACTAGTTTACAGAAATTCTAAAAACACAAAAATTGTATTTTCATTTGTTTTGAAAAACACTTTCGGCAGCCCAAAGAACAAATAAACAAAACTATTATGGTCACCAAATATGTTATATGTTTTTATTTTTTAATAAATAAACAAAAATTCATTTCTTATTTTTCATAAACGAAAAACAAAAAACTTGCAACTTTACCAAACGGAGCCTTTTTTCTCTTTTCATTTCTTGTTTTATTTCATCTCTCCATTATCAAAGATATCAATGAATTCTTTTTCCAAATATTTGGTTGCTAAGGTATTGAGCTGCGGGTCGCTATCGCCTTAGTTGAGGCCGATAGGAGTAGCTATTGGCCATTAGTAGTGGATTTCATTAAAAGACCTGGCTTACGGGAATAAAGTAAAGAATGTAGCTGCTAGGCATTGATCTCTATCTGCCTCTACTTGTGATGCATCACCTACCCCGACGTATGGGTATGGTTTTGCTACTGTAGACTATGGCGCCGATCTACTGGTGCCCCCGCCTCCGCTTCTCCCGCTCATGGCCATAGGTATGTACCCGGACGGGATAAACGTGTTGCTACTTCTGCTTATGCTTATGGGTAAGAAAGTGGTGCTAGTGAGATGTATCTATCTCTACTGCTGACGCAAGGGGTGTGGGACATGGCTTGGAGTTTTGCATATGAGTGCGATCAAGCACATCCAAGGTGTATTTAGTCTGAGTCAAGACTAGAGCAGTCGAGTTTGGCTTCGATTTCCAAGAAGAAATGAAGATCACCAAGATCTTACAGTTTTTCTCTGCGACATCTATGAATTCAACGGTTGAGATCAATTAATGTTTTTGGAACCCCGAATGAGACTCGCAAACTCGAGTTTGGAGGGGTTTTGAGAGATGCGAGTATGGAGGTGAGTTGTTCCCAAAAGATCATTCGGGTGGTCGTTTTTGGGCCCTTAACCTAATTAAGCTTAATTTAATCGTTCCTCTTGTAAATCTTGCTTAGAAAATTATTTCAGCGCATGGAAAAAATTTGTGAACAACTTGTATCTTTTCTCTAAACTAGGTGCATCGCGACGTGCATGTCATGCCCGTTGAATTAAACGGTGTTGAATATTTCCGTAAGCATAGGGTGTATAAGTTTCATAGACATAAATACGCCATATTTTTTATGATTACAATTAAAAGGCCTAGTGAAAAATTAGGCTGAATGTCTTTGATTACAAAAGGCCTTTACGTACATAGTAAAAGGCTTCCTCTTCACTTGTAGTTGCAGTTTGTCTGTTTGTGTGAAGCTGTTGTAGAGAGTTGACTATTTGTGGTTATAGCTACCTACTCAACAAAGTTTAGTGATTGTCATGAGGCATGAATTCAATCAGCTTGAGTGGTTGCAGCAATTGATTCGCTGAAAATAAGAAGATTCAAGTTAGTGTTGACTCAATGAGCCAACGTCAACAGAAGTAGTTACATGGCACTATGTTTTGAGGTTTGTACAATAGAAACAATAGAACTTGATTCAAGTTAGGGAGTAGAACATTGAACATGCGGACCAAGTTAATTTTATGATCTTATAGGAAGAGGGGATCATTTGATAAGTCACAATGCACTGCTTCGCACTCAAGTACAACCAACGATCAAATGCATAAATATTCAATAAACAATATGTCTAAATGAGTACAATGGAATGCACCCATGGCAGGAATGAGGGAAAATAAAAGAGAGGAAAAAAGACTGATTCTACATGTACTTGAATGCTCTCATGGGAAAACTTTCAATGAGGAATGCACACTCCACAAAGGTTGTTTGACTTACTATTTTTTTTCCCTCATTTCCAAATTGGGCTGCATTGTCTACTCTAATGTTTCTGCTTTTGATCATTTAAAAAAAAAAAAAACCTTCATGTAAATTTTCCCAAACCCAACAATACTTCAGTTTCAGTCTTACATTAACAAAGCTTTTAGTATAATAAATTCAGTCGACAAGTTTGATGACAAGAGAAAACTACTAACAAGCAAAAAGTTGTACCAAGATAGACATGTAACATATCATCCAATACCAGGTACAGTCCTCTCATCTTTGGAACTTGAAAGGCAATTTCGGGTGCATTAACAAAATATTTCTGTTCAAAGGGGAAAACGCAGACACACTTATGTACTTGTTCTACAAGGGTGAACTTACAAGCAAAACTCTTTTGTTGAACTAAAGCGCACGAGTTGCGGGTGACCGACCATGCCTTGGTTCAAACTTGTTACAACGAAGCACAACTACATGCAGAAAAGACAATAAGCTTAATCACCATCTATAAAAATCAATGAATAACTAAAAATTTGAAGGTCAGCAGAGAGAACTACGGAAACACACCTCCACCTTACAAATCTTATTACAACCCATTAAAATTGATGAAAAGTTGACTTTCAGTTCTCAAAATAAAACATGACTTGTGCTAACTGCAATCATAAAAATAAGACAAAAATAATACATGTCTAAAATACCACAAATTTAATAATATAATCAAATTTGTTATGACAATACTATAAATTGACGTTTTCATTTCGACAACGTGTCGTATAAAAAAATCAATCAGAATATTCAATTAACAATAGTTATAATCAGCAAAATACCATACTATAATTAAATAAAAAAATCACAATTATTTTAGGGAAATGATATTGGCACTCCAAAATCAGTATAATTCCAAAGTCATTTTCATTTATTTTTTGAAGTGCCTGCATCAATTTGTGGAGTGCTAATATCATTTCCCTTATTATACTCTAATAAAATCATAAAGGGACATTAACTTACCACAACATGTCGTACAATTTTTTTTGTGATCATATATTCATAACATAAACAAAATACCGAAGCAAAATACATATGTAAATTAAATACCACATATTGAATAACATAATCACAAATATTATAACAATACCATAGGTTGTCGTTACCTTAGCACAACAAGTAATCGCCGCGATGATTGGCCGATCGAGATGAAAATCCGCTAGGTTTAGGAACTACTTTGCACTTGTGCGCGGTCGCGTTACAAACAATGTTTATCGGTTCGTGTTTAGAACCAGTCTCGCACAGCAGTAAGCCATTGCAGGAGTTTAAAATCCTGGGTTTGGGGCCGTTACCTTGAAGCCCATCGAGGAAGTCGAGAGACGGGAGGTTGTGGCGGCGGCCGTGAAGAGAGAGGGAGTGGAGTCGGTTGTTGCGTTTGTAGAAATAGAGGCCTGAGATTTTAGGCTTGAGGTGTCGGGAGGAGTGGTCGGAGCAGAATCGGGAATCAGAGATGAGGGAGAACCAGTGCTTGGACACGGACTTGAATCGTACGAGGGATTTCGCCGGCAGAAGCAGTAGGATTTCAGTGAGGACATCGACGCTGCTGGCGATTGCTTGTGCCGACGGTGACTGGTGAGGTTTCCGGTGGAGTAGAGCCGGTAGTGACCTTAAATGCTTTCCCGGCCATTTGTGAGGAGGAACTGAACAAAGTGATCACAGAATGCCTTTGTTTTGCTTTGTTTGTGCTTTCGAAAAGTCAGAGGTTCCCGACGGGAAACTCCGACCGGATTCCCTACAGTTTGCCGGGCCCACTTCGGCCACCAGACGGCTGATTCGAGCCGTCCAAAAATTCTAAAAAAAAACCAAGTGGGCCCAATGTGGAGATCAACAGCATCCGACATGTGTAGATGGCCGATCAAAGCACTCCATTTTTGTGTGCATAAACACTCAAAAATGGAGTGTTATACACACAAAAATGGAGTGCTTAGATCGGTCACTTACACATATCGGATGCCATTGATTCCCACGTGAACCCACTCGGTTTTTTTTTTTTTAGAATTTTTGGACTGCTCGGATCAACCGTCCGGTAGCCGGAGTGGATCCGGCAGGTCATCGGGAATCCGGTCGGAATTCCCCCGTCGAGACATGTAGCGCTGCTCTTGTGCTGTCGCTCTCTCTTTCCTTTTCTTTCTCTGTAATTGCGATTTTCTCACCATCCAAACAGCGGAAAAATAACCAGAGAGACAGAAGTAGGAGCGGTTATAGGGGCGGGTCCTGTCCAGTTTACCATGGAATCAAAAATTTTTTAGAGTTCATGGAGAATATTGATCATGCTAAAAATTACGTTAATCGGATATCATTTGATATGATATTGAAATGCATTTATCTTTAGATAATTGTGTTAAATGGGTTGCAATTCAGTGTTGCATAATTTTTTTCTTACAAACTTAATCCACTTAGAAATCATATCAAACGATATCTGAGCAACTTGATTTTTGTTGGGGTTAATGTTTTCAACAAGTTCTAAAAAGTGAACGGTTTCGATCATTGTTATGGACCCGAAAAAGGCCCACGAAGGATCCAAAATTGGACCGTCCATAGTGAACTGGACAAAACCCTTGTCCGTGGTCATATGGGGGCCGAGGCCCCGCAGTTTGGGGTATTTTTAAAAAGAAAATTACATTTTAATATTAATACTTCACATGGGTGGTCCTGAAATAAAGAATTGAAAATAACCTTTTCAACTTCACAAGTTTTCGACTTTGCTAATTTGAGCCCTATAGGAAATGGATAATCCACATTTAAAACGAAAAAAGTTAGAGTTTCAATGTACTTCCTACAGATATTCATGCACTATTCTAGGTATGTATATACTTTTCACAGATGTCAATGCATTTTTTGCACCTTAACCATTGTCCACTGGATTGAGGTTATCATTTTCATATTTCAGCCTCCCGTTTACGAAATTCTGATACGGTCGTATCTGGTGATAACTCAACCCTGGATTTTGCAAGTGAAAGAAAGATAGATGATGTGCGTTCGATTGGTTCTTTCAAACACATTCGTTTCCCTTTCTGAAATCAGCAATACAAATTAACACAACTTAAATCTGCATTTTTTAGTTTTCAAAATTCTTAAATAGCCTATATACATATGTTGTTGCAGCTGGTCATCTTTCCCACAATGAAAAACTAGACAAACAATCGTCAAGTTACAAAGAACTTCCGGACGCAGTCTCTATTATATATAGCAGTTGGACGAATTATACGAAGAGGATCGCTTTGCGCGAAAAAAAGGAAGGAAGGGAACACAAAATCAAAGAAAAAAGGTTCATAATGTCATTTATTAAGCTGATGGATCTACCTAACCCTGTGGCTGTAGCACCATTTGCAAGATCCATTTTCGAATTTGAGAATCAAATGGCATGCATCAGCAAATTCGCCAAAGAGAGTTATTCAAGTTTTCGCATATGCCCCTAAAAGGAATGAGCCAAAAAAATAATAATAAAAGGAGAATTTAACACCTTTCTCATACAATTTTCCTGTGTAGTATATAAACAATGAGAAGGTATTATTAAGACCTCTACTCAAACTACAGAGAATGGCTTTCTGCGTCGAAGTATTTGCTTTACCTCATTTCCTTTTTCTTGATTTTTCCTGTTATAGGTGGAAAAATCTTTGATTAAAAAAATACTGTAATAGATAACTCAAGAACAAACATAAGCCACACGTTAAAAGAAAAAAGTATGTTCCATCTCTTTTATTTTCAGTGTGATGTTCTTTTTATCTCTCATTTTTTTCTCGATGTACCCCTTAGAGATTAATAAAATTTCGTTTGCCAAGCAAACAAAAAGAAAAAAGTAATGTCGTACCCTAGCAATCTGAGTACCCCAAAAACATAAATTACTGTTTCCGGTAACTGTTTGCATCATCAATAAACATTGTTTCAGAAAAAAAAAAACAAAAAAAAACAAATGCAGCCTGGAACCAAAATGAAGAAGATTAATCACCCATTGATGATAGAAGCATAATATTCATATAGAAGCTTAAACACCAGTACCAAATGCAGCAACTTTAGTATAGTTTGTTATAGTTTTAGAGGAGTACAATTTGGCTAATCAGGCGAATTTCAATAGACTTTTAAGCGTTTGGCTGATATTACAAATGGAATCAAATAAAAAGTACAAGAAGATGTATAATGTCTATCCAATATCCTGTTGTTACCACAACTAAAGACTCTCTGAGTGAACTAGCAGCTGACAATAGGCATGACAGAGTGAATGACCTGAGGCACTTATCAGCAGAAAACACTCTTTCACCGTTGTAGGCAGGTAGGTGATCACTTGCCGGCATGGTAGCAGTGTAGTAGAGTTCAATGTCAACATAAAGTAGAAGTGGCAAGGTGACAAACTTATGCAAGTTCCAAATTTTCCTCTCAATACACATATAGAAGCACTAAAGGGTAATTTTTCTCCTTGCATGCACTTTTGGTGTGGAGGGTAGGATCTTGAGTCTTACCATCATGTTGGCAGGCGACCATTTGTCAGACGATGATATACCACGGTATTCACGCGAACGAAATGTCTGGGTGATTGTCCTGATCATCCTCAATACAACAAGGGCGGTGGTCCCACTGTTGACGGAACAAAAGCTCCAGACACGGAGAGTGGCCTCAGACAACAGATCCCCCAACAGGGTCTCCTGCAACAGAAATGGAGCCTGATAGCGGTGGTGATAGTTCAGAGGCTACGCTAGGTGAGAAGATTGAACAGACACTTGTTTCCACGCCTCCCAAAAGGGTAACTTCTCATACTCCCCAATAGTGCTTGCATGAGCTTTCATTTCTTGGTGCGATGCCAGAGCCTAGTATGGTCTATTCGTTGACAAGTGATTCTTTCTCCGCTCTTGTTACATTTTTTCCCTCCTCTATCAAGGTGATATAGATGATTGTACCATCCCCTCTAACACCCGCCACCGGCATCAAGATGCCAAAACAGGTCCAATTGCCCTCCACGGCCCAAACTTTCCTGCAAATGAAGTAGAGAAATCTCAAATCAACATCCCAATAAATATTACTAAGACCTCTACTCGTACTATGGAGAATGGCTTTCAACGACAAAACATACAAAGGAACATCTCCATTTCAGGACAATGAGGTAACATGTTTGCATCATCATTGAAAGCTCATAAGCCATTTTTAATTACCCATTGATGCTAGAAGCACCATACACATATAGAAGAATAAATCACCAGTACCAAAACTAGATTTTGCTGCAAAACAGAAGAGAGAGTTCTAGTTTTGCATACAAAAGCGGAGAGGAAGAAACCTTTGCTAGAATTCGTCGTATTTTTCCGCTCTTCTATTCGGGAAGTGAGCGAGTCAATTACTAATGGAATGTATTACGATTCAGCTTCGACAATAACGACTGATGCCAATTTCAAGCACAACCGAAATTTTCGGCGAAGGAGGAGAGTCGAGATTTGTGTACCCAATCAATGCAGATTCGAAACCAATGGATGGATGTTTGGTTTAGGGTCTGCAACATCGTAAGATTTATAGGTGTGAATGGATCAAGGATGAGAGGGAGAGAGAAATGATCGGAAAATCATTTCACAGTTTGTTAGATAAACGGGTCATTAGGCCCTATTCCATGAGGAAAGTTCCAACGGGAATCCGTTTCCCTCGAAACCCCGCAAAATTAGGGACCAGATCACCTCTAATTATACGATACCTTGACCCTTTCAAACTCGACTTTTTGGATTAAGATACTAACAGGGCCGGTCCTGAATGAGCCCAACAAGCCTCCAGGTTTGGGCAACCCCCACCACGGTCTAACCAAAAAAAACTGCATGTAGTTTGTTTGGCCCGGCGGTAAGGTAGACAGTCTCCACAGAATTTGCAAAGGTTCGAGTCACGTCGTGGGGAATGTCCTCTTATTTTTTTCAGTTTGTTAGGAGTATCTTGCCAAAGGGAGCTCGCATCCATTCTTCTTTATCTGTGAACATCTTTTTTATTATTATTATTATTTGCTTAAGCTTCCTACAGTCTTACTATTATTTTTCGTTTTATTTTTTCACGTGATTTCTACTAAAAGTGAAAGGGTTTAATTAGTTGGTAAATAAACTTTGTTGTAATATATCTTTTTTTGTTTAGGTCAAACTATTTTGCTTTCATATTTTTTTTATTACAATTATTGATATAGACATTAAAATGTATATTGATAAATATTGCACGCTTAATTTTAATCTTTTTTTGGTTCATCTTAATTTTAATCTTATTAGTAGGCTTTGTTTTTTTGTTGCTAAAAAGGATTTGTAAAAATAGTTGCCTCGGCGGAGAGTAGTTTTTCTTAGTTGAAGTCACATAAAAATTTACCTTCGGACTACTATGTCATACGAGAGATTAAGTAAGATTAGCCATGATCTCAATTGAAAATGAGTACATGAAGTACAATAACTTAATTGAAGATTTTACTTCAAAAATTGCAAGGAGAAGTTGTTTTCTTTAAATCAGATTGTGATAATCAAAAAGCAATATACACGGAGTTATATTTTGATTTTGATATTTTGATGTAATTCAAGTTAAAAGCACAATCTAACGTTGATTTTTTTTACTTGTATGTTAATGTCATTCTATTTTTTATGATGTAATGGTATGTGGGCAACCAAACTTAGAGTCGGATTTGGGCAATCCAAACTTCAGGACCGGCACTAGATACTAACATCCTATCGTCTGGTTAAAAAAAAAAAAAAACCCTCAATCTTTTGGAAGTTGCACCTGGACTTGAGAACGTACCAGTGATAGTTGTACCTCATTTTGCAAAGATAAAGTTACGAGGAGAAAATCTTTTTCACATCTACGTTGTGAATAGTTGTTTACGGAGCTAATCAAAGTCATCCAAAAGTGTTTTGGACGGTTCGGATTTTAATGAACTTAAGTTTCATAAAGTGTTTTGGACGATCCGGATTTTAATGAAACTTAAAATCTGGACCGTCCAGACTTTTAGACTGTCACGATTGATGGCTGCCGTAAAGAACTTATTTGCCGTGAATAGGTTTATCTCAGTTAGGAGTGGCTTTCTCTCCGTTTTGACAAAGAATGTATATTCTCAATGTCTGTAGAACGGCTTTGATGGTATATTGGTATTCGTAAAGAAGAAAGTTATGATATACAGAGTATACCATATGTCTAAATTATGACAATTTGTGATTTTCATTATACCGATTTTTAGTTTTTTAATGTATATTTATGATACTAATTACGACTTATGCTTTAAAATTTATCTGTTGAACATTTTATTTGCAGGTTACCCATAATTAAAAAATATTGTTATTATATAACCATAATTATTCGTATCAGAATCTATAATACTTGTACCCCAACCAAATATATGCGTACAATATCAAAAATTAAATAATGCTACCCACAAATATTATAACAACACCATAAATTGATATTATCTTATCATAATTAGTCGTACCAAAAATTCTTTGACTCATATGATATTCCGTAACAAAATCAAAATATGTCGTACCAGAATCAACAATTGTTAAACCCAAGCCAAAAATATTTGTAAAATACCACAAATTTTATAAAATAACTACAATTGTTATGACAACACCTAAAATTGTCATTTTTTTGTCACAACGTGTCGTATCAAAAGAAAACATATACAAATACCACAAATTATATAAAAAATCACAATTATTATGACAATATCATAAATTGACGTTTTCTTACCACAACGCGTCGTACCAAAGGAAATCGATTAAAATATTCAGTAATAAAACCAAAATATGTCGTATCAAAATCAATAATACTTATACCCAAGCAAATTATATGTCTAAAAAATTACAAATTCAGTAACAATACCATACATTGCCATTATCTTAGTACAATGTGTTCTACGAAATTTAAACTAAAATTATTTTTAATTTCCGCCACATTATTTTTTAAAATTTTAAAATTTTTGCCATATTATCTTAATTTTCAATTCCATCCATAATTTTTTTTTGAAATTTTAATTTTTTCCTATACAATACCTCAAAAATTTAAACTAAAAATGAAATTCTCGCTCAAAATTTTCATCCAAGAAATTCACCAAAAAGTGAGTATTATATCCAAATTTTTTAATACAATTGCAATTTCCTCAAAATATTTCTCCAAATCAAATTCTCTCTCTAAAAAATTTAATCCAAAAAATCAAAATCCCTCAAATTTTTCGTGGATAAATGAGAGTTCATTAAAAAAATTAATTATTCAACTGTCTAAAGTCAAGGATTTGGGTTCGACCTTTCAGGTGAAATGAGTTGAGTATGACTGTCAAAAGTATGACCAATTTTAACTTAAGTTTTGTTTTTTAATTTTTTGTTAGGATGATCGATCTAAACCATTAGGATATCAAGTCTTACGATTTTCAACATTGTAACTAAAATCAAAGATTATTGGATATTGACAAATACGTATCTGAAGACAATAAAATTTAATAATGCCATATTGATCAAATTGGACTAAAAAATTAATCATATCGAACTTAACTTTATTGGTTTATTGAACTACTTTTAAATTATTTTATTGTTTTCATAATTTTAAATTTAATAGTTTAGAAAGTAAAAAAAAAAAATCTTTAAAACCCCAATTTCTATTCCACCCGAATTGATATTAGACTGCATTTGAAAGCACATTAAAGATAGAAGAGAAAGAAATTCAACAATAGAGTAAGTAATGACTGTTTAGACAAGTTACCTTTTTTTTTAATTAAAAAATTGAATGGTTAAAATTAGATTATCTCAAATCCAAGGGAATATATAGAGGGTGCGTACGGTACAAACTTATTAAGGGGTGTGTACCATAGGTCTATCCTAAAGATAAATACACCAGCTATGAGCCATACTACAAAATCATTACGTCCAATAAATATAGAGTAACAAATTGTAGCCACTCTGACACAGAGGATCCTCCGTACTGAAAAATTCTTTGTGCCTTCGTACCGAATTGCATTGCCAACCGCTTTCGCTACGGCTCCGGTAAGTTCCCTTAACCAAGCTACTGCCTATGAGTCGCCGATTTATTCTTCAACAGGCACATGGTCAGAGCCACGGGCTCCTCCCACTGCTTGGGAACGACCCAAAATACTTGGATCGCATAAGGCTTTTGAAAAAAACAAAAAATTCTCACACATTCTAACTCACACACCCACCCACCAAAATACATGGGCATAGAGGTACCGAGGATCACCCTTCTCTTCTCACATTGGGAAACTTCAAGCTTGAGTGAGTAGAAACGGAGGATCCTTGATAATTTCCTTCCCCAGGAGCATAGAATTGCGACAGCGCGGCTCATGGCCAGCCATGGTCAGAAACTGTGTGCTCCAAGCGCCCAACTTCTCCACTTGCATCTGCAATTTGAGGTACTGGTAATTATAGGAGTATAACACAACTGATACTTGTACATATGGTTGAATTAGATTAGAGAAATAAATACTAAGACCCCGTTCCACTAAAGTTTTTTTTTTTCCTTCTTAAGTACTTATTTCAGTTAATGGAATGAGGGCCTAAGTTGCACGTCATACGTACCTTTTTCCCATCCATGGTGCAAGTTTCCCCAACTTGGAGTGCGTGGCGGAAAAAGAATCTAACCCCATAGCCATCGATATCCCATAGGAAGTGATAAACAAAGGCAACTGCTAGAGCTAGAAATAGTATCACAATATAAATCGTCTGTCCCATTTCCTCGTCTCTGGGGAGGACATATACAGTGTTTAGTATGGCGAGCCGAGCAAATGAAAGTATCTTCAAGACAACGCCATCGACGGTGCCATGCAAACTTCGCAAGGCACGGTGAGTATCGTCGAGAGATAACTCAAGCCCTCTGTGCTTCTCAAAAGTGCGGCTCTGCAGTAAACACGGCGTAGATTGATCATCGAGTGTTGTAATATTGTCATGATTTGAAGTCATGGTACACGAAATGTGTGTGCATGCATAATTTACCAAATAAATTTTGTAGCCAAAGTCATAATCCAGATATATGCAATAAACCGACAACCTTAGTGGCGTAGCCAAAAATTTAGGTTTGCGGGGGCACCATTAAACAAGGTCTTGGAATTTTCTATCTTTTATTTATAGTACACAACCATAAGAGGAAAAATGTATAATTTTGATACAAATTGTCATGACTTTTTATAATTTGAGGTAAAATTGAAATTATTGAAAATTGCAGTGGGGGCACACTATGGCTCCGCCACTAAGCAACCTCCTGACTTATGCATGCTGGTTCTGGATTCATTTTTGCTAAAGCTGAAGGGAAAAGTATGCACAAACTAAATACTCCACAACTACGATTTCCAAAGAAAAAGCCCAAAATTCCAAGTGACTTGTAGGACTTCTTGCGATTTCAATCCAAACTACTAGTCGATGATCGCACTACGACAAACCAGAAACTTGTGACAAGTGGTTTTCAAGCCAAACTACTAGTCGATGATCGCGCTACGAGAAACCAGAAATTTGTGATGAGTGGCCTTATTATCGCGCAAAATATCAAATTTTCTTTTCATTTGTTTTGCTAATGCTTATGATCAAGAATGGGTTGTAAATCAAGAGAGAAGATACTCTTTGTTTACTTATGCTCTGATGAACAATCGTATGTTGAACCCTCTCAATCATTTACTTTTTTTTTTTTGGGTTCAACGGTCAGGATGTCTTGACTAGTTTGCGGACACCTCGGCCATTTAGTCCTCTGTTACTCTCGTTATGTGCTTACTTTACCAATCACATACGATACGGCCATTTCAAACTTTTAAGAAAGGTAAATATGCAATAAAAAATGGCATAACCCGTAGACAAGAGAAGGACGCAATTATGTAAAAACACTCTTAGAAATTGACAACGATGAAGATGAAAATTTCTTACCATCCAAATGAAGAGCTCATCTATCCCAAACTTTCCTTGTGTGGCTCCGATCCGCTTCAACGCTTCCTCAGCAATCGCTTTCGGCATGCAGCACAATTGGTCTTCAAGACTAATTTCTCTGTCAAGGAAATAATATAGAGATTAAATTCTATACGCGTACGACGTAAACTTCTTAAGTTTGAAGTTTACGCATATTCAATTAACAATTGACGTCTCATCAATTTATTAAAGATTTAAGAAATCTGTTATTGATACCATATATTGTTAACCAAACCTGTGTTAAAAGTAAATGGACCCAACTCTCTGTTGGAGGGTGTTGTTAGTTGTTCCTTTTTTTCTTCTAGTTTGAACGAGTAAGTATGTAATCTTATTATGTTCGAGCCCTCTTGATGTATCCTTTTGAATTGTTATATAAGTTTTGTTCGCCGACAAAAAAAAAGTGAATGGACCCCATTTTTATTTTGGTTAACAAAATAATTACAGATAAGTAGTGTTTGATAACTATTACTCTGTTTAGGGTTTAAATGATTGAAAGAAAAAAGAAAACAGGAAGAAGATTAGATCGAAGAGCAAGAACGATGGCTAAACAAAATCACAATTGTTCTTAATTGCAAGACACACACGTCAAAAAGTTCTTTGCAAAAGTGTTAGCCGACTGAGCGAGCCTCGGTTGGTTGATTTCTTAATGCCTTTGATGAATTGATGATGTTGTCGATTGTTGATTGAATATCCGTAAGCCCTAGATTACGCTACGTGCGTATAGAATTTAATCTCAATAATATAATGTGTCAAATATGCTTTTTTTCATTTTTTTAATCACTAATAAAACAAGATGTGAAAAGACATTGAGAATCAAGTCAAATGTGTAGGGGCTTGTGGGTCCTCTAGTACCTCTATAACCTACCTCTGTACCCTACTGTACCGGCGATTCAAAAAATTCACACTCGTGCCAATTCCCTCTTCGTTTCACTTTTTATCCTATGTTTTGCTCGCTTCATGACAGATACGGCCGGTTCAGGTGCTATAGCGACAACTGATTCCCTTCACATATCATTCGATACTCCGGCCGCTCCTACACTGTAATCGCTACCACCATTTAAAATCTTGTTCAACAGTAAAATCCAAGTGAATGTACAAAACATACAAATAATCGATACAGAAAATCTTCAATTGAACCATCTAAACAGTGATAATCATCATGAAAACTAAAGGTCACGTATGTTATAACGCGTAAATTACCTGGATTCGCTTTTCGACACCTTCTTAATTATCTCTTCGGATACAGAAATCGCTTTGTCATCCCATGTGTTGAGGTTAGAATGAATAGAACGGCGATGGGGAAGTAGCCGTAACGTTTCGTCTAATGCATTTGCATTCCGCACAAGATTTATCATATTCCAGACTACCCAATCATTCGAGCTGTCTGCGCTCACGAGACGCCATCGACAAAATGTCATCTGGCCCTGTAAAAGCTTGTGTCCCCTTCGATTTTTCAGGGCAGCAGCGACGATAAACTCTCTCTCCTCTGTCATCTGATTTGGATCCTTTAATGGAGTTAACATGCTACGTAAGATGTACAGGGCAAACACGGCCTCTTTGATTTGTTCCAAATAGTTTCGCCTGTGGAACGAAATCGACACGGCCTTTCATACAATGATCTTGGAGCACCAAATTATCATCGTGACAACGGCGCAAGACAGTATCTTTGTTATATTACCAAGCTTCTTGAGGGGAGTGTCTATCATAAAAATCCAGGTTGTTAATAATATGGCGAACGATAGAAGATACTCAAAGGTTCTCTTCACGGCAAACGCATGAGGGAGATTTCCCTTTAGCCTCGCATCATTCGAGTTTTCGATTACGTGAAGGACGCCAGTGGTAAACTCACTACAACAAATTACACCATTCCCGACTAACGTTTTAGTCGCCAAATGTCCACTTTTTAGTCACCAAAGGGTTTTCCCGAATAAATAATTTAGTCGGCAAATTAGTCGGAGAATGACAGTCGGCAAATGTAATTGCTGACTAAATAAGGTTTAGTTGGCTAATGTATGGTTTTAGCGACTAAAAAACTTGGTCGGGGTTTCTATTTTAGTCGGCAAAAGTTAACTTTTTGCCGACTAACTTTTTGCCGACTAAATATTTAGTCGGGAATAATAATTAACTTTTGCCGACTAAATATTTAGTCGGCAATAATAATTACTGTGGACGTCAAATGTCATTACGAAAAAATCAGGGGACCAAAGTGGAAAAGTTACATTTCCATTTCTGAGCTGTATTCGTCTTTCCCACCCAATTCATTTGATGGAATATGGCGCTTCCAGCTCTCGAACCTGAGACCTCCGCCTTCATCGCACGCGCACCTAACCACTCTACCACTGCTGTACTTGTTTTACTTTTCAGTAATAAAAATATTTTACTATTTGATTTTGGTTGTTTTACCTTTATTTTTTTTTTCTTTGATAAGCTTTTAAATTTACTTTTTTTTATCTTTTCTTTAAATTTACTTTCTTAAAAATAAAAAATACATATTACTGCAGTTCATAATCTTTTTTAGAACTTACACACACTAAAAGAGAATTATTTCAATCACACATTCACAGACAGAACCTATTTCTTCAATGCACAAATTAGAACATTATCACCCAAACCCTACTTTGAGGTCTTTTTTTCCCCGGTTAAAACCATCTTATCTTTTATTTTTATTAAATATGGTTTAAACGATAATTCTTACCGAGATTATAGTTGATTGTTTTTTATTAGACAATTGATTGCATGAAAATACTATTTATTCTAATGAGTTCATGTCTCAATAAAGGTTTTTTTTTTCTTTCTATAAAGGGGTTTTCTAAACCTAATCGATCCGCAAATTTACGAGAATGAATTATTCACCGAGTGTAGCAAAATGAACAGTCTCGATCGTAATATTTCTCTCGTGGTCGTGTGGCTTCCGTAACAATGAGTGCAACATAAGACTTAATTGACTATCATCAAGTAAATAAAAAAAAGCATAGATTGTAAAGATAACTGCCGAGTAATTTTTTGTAATACTCGATCTAAACCGTTAGTATTTCACGTCTTACCAATTATAGCATCGTCACCAAAATCAAAGACCATTCGATATCAGCGACCACATAATCAAAAACATATTTAATGCGTTCAGAGACGTTTAAGTGTTATAGTGCAGTAACCGAGCCCCGCCTGAGGTCTTATTTGGCAATTCAAATCATCTATCTTTTACGTAATACAAATTAGATCATTTGTACTAAGAATGAAGTTAATCATTTGTACCAAGAATGAAGTTAACTCTATTTGGATAGACATTTGATCAGACAATAAAATTCTTTTTAATTAACAATTTGTGTGCCGATAAACAGCTTTCCTTAACCCAATCGAGGAAAAATTTACGAAAATCTTGTGATTAAGAAGGAAAAAAAATTGAACGGTTTCGATCGGGAGGTTTCATCGTGTGATTGATGTCGTCGGAACAAATATTGATTTTCTTGAAATTTTGTTTAAAAGAGAGGAAAAATTGATATTCCCCAACCAAATGTAATTTTAGTCGGCAAATATTACTATTCCCTACTAAATTATTTAAATTATTTAGTTGGAAAATGTTTTTCATTTATTAATTTTTAAAATTTGCAAAAAAATAGATATTTGCCGACTAAATGTAATTTTAGTCGGCAAATATTAATATTCCCTACTAAATTATTTAGTCGGGAAATATTTTTCATTCATTAATTTTTTAAATTTGCAAAAAAATAGATATTCGCCGACTAAATGTAATTTTAGTCGGCAAATATTAATATTCCCTACTAAATTATTTAGTCGGGAAATATTTTTCTTTCTTTAATTTTTTAAATTTGCAAAAAAATTGATATTCGCCGACTAAATATAATGTTAGTCGGCAAATATTAATATTCCCTACTAAATGGTTTAGTCAGGAAATTGTTTTCATTTATTGGTTTTTAAATTCGGGGAGAAAATTGATATTCGCCGACTAAACTTATTTACTAGTCGGCAAATATTATTATTTCCCGACTAAAACTAATTTTAGTCGGCAAAAATAATTATTTTCAGACTAAATAATTTTAGTCGGCAATTGTTAAATAATTGGCGACTAAATTTAGTTTAGTCGGGAATTTTAGTCGGCAATTCTGTAATTTCTTGTAGTGACTGGTAATGGCACGGGAGATAAAGCGTCCGTAAAAAGCAAAGAAGGCGACGAGTTGCCACCTCCACAGCTTCAAGTGTCCGAGTTCCCTGGTTTGGAAACTTGGCACGGTTGTGGTGAAAAGACTAGAGAGATGGATGATGGCAAAGAGAAGTTTTGCCAAGGCAGGGGATAACGAACATTGATACGTTGGCGCGCCTTCGCAATAGGGTTCTCTATCCTCATCGTAATCGGCTCTCTCGAAAAATATCCCTGGAGGTACGTGAAACCTCGAGTTGCGTCTGATCCTCCAGTCGTCCATCATTTGGGCAAATTGTTTTTTTTTTTTGCTCAGATTGCAGGTTCTCTGTGCTTTGGGAGACTTGGATTCTGTTAAAAATGGGAGAGGGGAGTGAAATTATTCGGAAATCCAGGAGCACGCCACGTAGTGTTTAATGCCGCTCCCCAACCAAATGTTCTCGTGAGATTCATGAACTAAGAACGCAGACACCACATAAATATGCAGTTGAGGAGTGGTCCTGATTGCCAAGTGGCAGTGTTCTCTGAATGCTGAATAATTTCGAGAGAGAGAAAGGGGCAGAGATTTTCGTTTTGACCGCATCGTTGGGAGAGGTTCCCGGATCTATTTTTTGATCAGCAAAATTTAGTTCTTTTTTTTTTTTTATTCGTCAATCATCTTGATTCACAAAAATCATATCTCACATAGAATGCAATGCTTAGATAAGAGGTTAGTAAGGGAGAGTAACAAAGAAATAAACACTCACAAAAGGGTGATTTTTCATCACATTGTAATATTTTATTTTTCATATAATAGAATCTCTCTTTCCCGTAGAGTAGACATCGGGGCCGAACCACATGAACTCTTGTGTGTCTCTTTTGTGAGTGTTTATTTCTTTGTAACGCTTCCGTTGCAGGTGGGATCGAATTAATCCTTACATTTTCAAATTAATTAACCTCCTAATCATGTTCAGTTTAACTAACTTTCTCTGTTTATTTTTGTTGTCGACTAATTTTAATTGCTTTGAAAGAGGGCAAGAAGGTAATTCCACATACCAACTCACCTAGGCAATTGCTGACTAAGGAGAGGCAAAGTGGACCCTTTTAAACACACACACACACAATACCCGAACTCCCGATGTGGAAGCCAGCCCAAGAGCCTCGCCCACCCGTTGTGGTTTGGGTGCTTGACCTCTGGTACAGGCCCCTTAGGCCTTCTGTCATGGTGTTTTATCCAAACGAATACACAATCCTCGTTTGAAAACGCATCCTCCTCATGAATAAACTAAATCACGAGAATTGTGGTGAATTAGTCAATTGATTATGAGGCTAAACGAATACATCTCGCCATCTTAGTATTATGGGCCACCAAATTCTATTTGAGGCTCGAAATGAATGGAAGTTTTTGTTCTTGCGTATATATAAATACACACAAACACGTACAAAAAAAACTCGACTAGCTCCTCCTAGCAATATGTTACAATTTGGGAGCTTGCCCTTAGAAATTGTGGTTGATATCCTTGCAAGACTATTAATCACATCGCTCGGGCAATGTAGGTGCGTTTGCAAATCATGACACTCCTTGATCGCCAATTCTTCTTTCATTAACAAACAACTCTGTGTCAATTGACACGGACATTCTATTGACGGTGATCTTAACCATTATTTCTTCGTCGCCTATTCAATTCTATTTCAAAGGGATCGTGTAAATTACTCTTCCCTCCACGAGTATCACACATATTCTTGTCATTCTATGCAGTGCTCTGAAACCTTCAAAGAGCATAAGCGACTCCAAATTCAAGGATGGAACCAGGGGGTTTAGTGGCGGTGGCTGCCACGATAAAAATTTTAGAAAATACAATTATTATATGTGAAAAAATAATTTTATTCCCAACTTATATAGTTTCGCCACTGCTAGGTTTTTTTTCCTTATTTTTATTATATACTAATCATAAATCTTCTATTTTTTTTCAAGAAAGAAGACCCAAAAAACTATTCCAAAACTAAATTCAATGAGCCAAAGTGAAATAATATAAATGATGATATGTAATCAAGGAAAAAAACTCCACACTCTAACCCTAAAATAACTTAACCTAAAAAATTAAGGAAATTTAATTATATTGCCACTCCCCAAATTTATAATGTCACTCTCAAAAAGGGAGTTCGGTTATCAATTTGAAAAATTTATAACACCAGAAACCCAGAAACCCACACACGGGAGGGAAAACTACCATTAAAGGTAGAGAACCAAACCAACAAAACTCAAAACAAACGAAACCAAAAAGAGACAGGAACAAAAAAAAAAAAAAAGTTGAGGACATTGTCGCCGGAAGCCACCGCAGCAGATCCGTCGACTTATTCACCAGATGAGCAAAGCCAAGCCATCCCATCTTCAAATCTTCACCATTTTAAACACATAAGAAATTACTAAATCAGGGCAAGTAATTAATTAATCCATTGAATGGAATGATATTGACGTTCATCGAAATAAGCACATCATAGCAAAAATAGCTACATTAGATACTAGCCATATGACAAAATCATATTGCTCTACGTCCAATAAATATAGAGTAACAAATTAGTCACTTTGGCACGGTGGATCCTCTGTGCTGAAATTTTCTGTACTCCTGTTCCAAAATGCATTGCTAGTCGTTGAATCGATTTAAATTTTTGAAAAAAAAAAATTTCTCTAATGACCCAAAATTCATGGGTATAGAAGTACAGAGGATCACCTTTGTCGCCTTGGGAAACTTCAAGCTCTAGTGAGTAGAAACGTAGGATCATGCCTCATCGCCCTCCATGGACAGACAAAGTATCATGTGAACGCTCAACTTCTCCACTTGCATCTGCAATAATTTTAGGTACTGGTAGTTATAGATCGTTTTAAATACAATTGATACTTCTGCATATGGTTGAATTAGATTAGATAATTGATTGGAGATCATGCCCAGAAGTTTTGAGACCCCAAAACAAACAAGGCCTAAGTTGCACATACATACCTTTTTCCCGTCACTGATGCAAATTTCCCCGACATGGAGTGCATTGCGGAAAAAGATTCTAACTCCATCTCCATCTCCATACATAGCCCATGCGACGTGAAAGACATAGGCAACCACCAGAGCTAGAAATAGTATCACCAAGTAAAGCTTCTGTCCCAATTCCTTGTTGTTTGGGAGGAGATATAAGGTGTCTAGTATGACGAGCCAAGCGAATGTAAGTATCGCCAAGACCACGACACCGACGGCGCGATGCAAATGTTGCAAGACACGGTGAGTGTCGTACAGTGATAACTCAAGCCCTCTGTGCCGCTGAAAAATGCGACTCTGTAAACACAGCGTAGATCAAATCGAGTGGTGTTCTCATTTGAAGTCAGGGTACATGAAATGTGTGTGTGTAAAAAACGACTGGTTGATGCAAGACTTTATAACGTTTCGTGCCACGAGAAACCGAGAAAGCAGAAACTTGTGAGAGTGGCCTTACTATGGATTGCCCTAGGCCATGCCTTGGAATTTTCACTAAGCTCTTGTGCTTGTTTTGGATACAGTTGACACAAGATACATTCTACCCTATTATTGGGAATATATATGTAATCAGTGACTAGGTTATTATTCATATTTTCTGTCTGGGTCTCAATCTTGATTCTCAGTCTTTGTATCTACTATCTAGGCTAATGGCTTTTCTTGGTTTCTCTTGGTTTTCGCTCCTAGTTTCTTTTGGTTCTCGTTCTTAGTTTCCTAGCTCCTAACTTCTCTTGTTTTTTTTTTTTTTTTTGTTCTCGCTCATGAATACGTTAAACCGTGACTAGGTTATTATTCATATTTTTAGTCTGGGTCTCAATCTTAGTCTCTTTCATGATTCTCAGTCTTGGTTAATTTCCAGGCTCCTGGCTTTTTCTAGTTTTTCTTGGTTCTCATTCTTAGTTTCCTAGCTCCTGACTTCTCCTGTTTTTTTAGTTCTCACTCATGATTTCTCTTGATTGATTGTTTCTCTTGACTACTTGTTTCTTCTCACCTTTAAACTCAAGTTGATAGACCTACTTAAGTTGTACGGTATATTAGCATATAATATTGTGATATTTGTAGGTTTAATTATTCTATGTTTTTTATTTAGACTAGGTTATTACTATTTCGAGCAACCAACATGTAGGTACAAAAAATCCAAAGTAATTCTCACCGGGTCAAGCCAAAATCATGAAATACACATGTATAGTAAGTCAATTTTTTATACCAAAAATACTCCTCCGCCACTGGTGTTGATTGTTAACCAACTATCGGCGTTGGCCATTGACCATTGACGTTTGACAGTTGAGAAACGTTCTCAAGAATGTTCTCGGCACACGTCTAGACTTATTGGTAATACTGGTAGCTCCGGGAACATTCTCAGCACACGCCGGCACTTAATGATAATACTGATAGCTCTGGAAATTTCAGAACTGATAACGTTCTCAACACACGCCTAGACTTAGTGGTAATTCATTCTCAGATGTTCTCAGATGTCCCCAGCTATGAGAACTTTCTCAATACATGCCTAGACTTAGTCGTAATTTGTTCTAAGACGTTTTCAGCTCTGAGAACGTTCTCAACACACGCCTAGACTTTGTGGTAATTAAAAAGTGAGTTACTCTTTAATGAGAATTAAGATGCACTTTTCTCTACTTAATGGTAAAAAGCCCTATTATGTTTCTAGTGAGTATATGTGTGCTTGTTATGCATATTACTTAGTTCTAATAGTTTTATTGGTTAATAACTAGTTTTGTTGCCAACATAAAGACATGCTAGGATATGTATGAAGGCTAGGTTCTTCACAATGCACTCTTATATTGTAACGACCCAAAATTCAGGCCAATTTTTTTCAAATAAAATAAAATACTTTATTGGATTATTTTTATTGATTCAATTGTTTTGTTAAACACTAAACTAAACCGAGACTAGATTTCACATACACATTAGATACATGCATGATACACCCACCATATCCTATTTTCCTTCTGTGTTTGTCTCCTTTCTGACAATAAGGCTAGTCTAGTACCTAAACCCTTAATTTAAGGAAATAGCTATGATGGCAAATATTTCTATAGAACTCATCTCCACATTTCTTTAAATTTTCGGCAGAGAGAGAATGACGAAGAGACATGCATGTGCCGAGAGAGAGAAAATTTGGACTTGGTTTGTCCTCTTGCATCTACACAACCCTATAATATGTAGCCTTCTAAGCCTAGAAGTGTGGAGAGCAAGAAAAATAAAAATAGAGAGCGAGAGAGAGAGAGAGAAAGGGAGGAGATAAGATTGCACTTATGGCAGGCACCTGCCATGTTCCCCCTTTTCTTTGGGGCCAAGGCAGGAGAGAGAGAGAGAGTAATTCGGAGGGGGGAGAGAGAGGATATGAGTTGCCTATAAATAGCCATCCATTCTTTGCCATTTCTCACCACCTCACCCATTGCCACTTTTAGAAAGAAAGAGAGAGCCGGAAGAGTGAGAGGAAAAAGAGAAAGAAATTTACTACTGTATATACACCCACCTTTCAGCTACCTCATCACCAACTTCTCATATATAATATAAGATTTTTACGATTACTCGATCAATCCGAAGCCGAACGAAGCTACGTTGCCCACATTTTGATCCGACGTTTTCGTAGTCCACTACTACCGCCAAGAAGAACGGTAGAAACCTCCTATCTATTCACCTAAATATAGTAGTACTACGTGTTCGTAAATTTTAAAAAGTATTTGATGCTTAGATGATAAATGCATGAAAAAAAGAAAGAAAAGAAAAGAATATATGTACATATTAACAGTGGAGGCGTAACCTCCTGGAAAAGTTAATTAGGGGAAATAATCTTAATAGACTAATTAAGCTACTGATATTTACTGCTATGTGTTATCTATGATTTCGAAAAGCATGATTTTGAGATAGTTACTGGAAATTGGATTTAGTTGTTATCAGATGATATTTGGTTAGTTGTAAAGCATGGGCATGATTATCGATTGCATGATAGAAATATTGCTCTTAGATTACGTGCCATTATGATTTTTGATTGGTCAAGTAGAGAAGCATGAAAAAAGTAAGATTTATTTAATATCGCATGATCTTAGCAAGCTTTGGAAGAATAATGTGCACACGAGAAAATAATGCATGATTACGAGACACAAGAAACGAGACGGAAAGAGACGAGAAACTAAAATGTGAAAAGATTGATAATTGTATGAGCATGAGAGCCCGATGGGATCAGTAAAGCTGGTCGACGGAATCATGACTCGGGTGTGTGTGTGTGAGCATGAGAGCCCGATGGAATCTGAAATGGTTAGCGGAATCATGGCTCGGGTGTGTGTGTGTGTGTGTGAGCATGAGAGCCCGATGGAATCTGAATTGGTTAGCGGAATCATGGCTCGGGTGTGTGTGACCTAGGAGCCCGATGGAATCTAAAAGGATGGTTAGCGGAACTAGTGTCGTGTGAGAATGGTGAAAGAGCCAATGAAATGAATAAGACTGAGAACCCGATGGAATCTGAAAAAGACGGTTAGCGTAATCAGTGCTTTTGGGTGGAACAAATTAGCCTGGGAGCCCGATGGAATCTGAAAGATGGTTAGCGGAACCAGTGCTCGAGAAAATACAATGGAAAGTGAAATCAATACTGATAAAATGGTGACACGAATTACGATACACTGCGTTGACTCTGAAAAGACATTGACACTCTTGTTGAATTGCTATTTATATGTTGAACTGTTAAATTTCTGAGTTTTACTTTGCAAAGTTAATTATATTATTTTTTGCTAAAGTATGGGACAGAGAGATAGGAGTTAGCTATTGAGCTTAATTGCTCACGGTGCTACTTTTTGTGGCTCTGGCATCTTATGCCAGAGTTTAGAGATGTACAGGTTTAGTACTATCCGTCAGAAGAGTACGGTGCTGATCGGAGACTTGTTGAGAAGGAAGAAGGATACGAAAAGTAGATTACCTTAGTGCCCACCTCTATCTATTAAATAGATGTAATTTGAATTTATGGAGTTTGTAATGACCTTATATTCATTTCTATTTTATAAATGTTAGAATTTTTTTTAAACTAACGTTTCCAAAAATCGAGGCGTTACATATATCATGGTATTAAAGTTCATAAAATGAGAAATCAAAATCAAGGGCAACACCAAATCACTAATATTAATATCAAACAGGTACATAGACGACAGCTTGCAAGAAAAATAGATCTGTAAAAAACAAGTAGAAAAAAAAAAAAAAAGAGAGAGGTTAAAATTCTATTTTTGTAAAATGAGAAATCAAAATCAAATGGAGAAAAAACAGAGACACGACTGATAAGTGGAAGACGATAGATTTAGTGATAGACCCACTATAGATATTTCATAAATCCACAAGTCCTCCTAATAGTTTTGCAAAATCACAAGTCCACACAACCTAAACCATTGGGTATTATCCTATGAAAGTGCCAAAATCCTAAACCCTATGAAAGTGCCTAAGCCACTAAAACCATATAATGGGAAGTGCACCCTAAAACCCTAGGGTAACATACGCTAGGGTAATCTATCCTACCTTAGGGTCCTAAAATAAAAAAATACACCCTAAAATCTTATGAAAGTGCCGAAACTCTAGGGTACCGTATCCTACTCTAGGGTACCCTAAAATGGACTTGAGACCTTACAAAATTAATAGGTGGACTTGTGAGCTTATGAAGTTCGTATAATGGACATTTAACTAATTTTCTAATTTTCTTTTCATTAGTTTTGCTAATGCTTATGATCAAGAATGGGTTGCTAATCAAGAGAGAATTTACTCTTAGTTTACTTATGCTCTGATCTACAATCGTATTTTGAACCCTCTCAACCATCACTACAAGAAATTTTGTGTTCGGAGACAAATTAAATCGTCAAAAGATGCATTTTTTTATGGTCGCCAATAGAAAGGTTATCACCTATTAGTTGTCACTGAAAGTCACCTAATAACGAAAATTTTGTTGTTTCATCACCTATAGTAACTTTTGGGGACGAAAATATTGTTGTTTCATCACCTATAGTAACATTAAATTTCGTCACCACTTTTTTTGTCAACAAAAATACTTTTTCTTGTAGCGATATTTACCACTACTTTTTTTTTTTGGTTCACAGTCAAGATGTCTGTAATAGATTACATGCACCTCGACCATTTAATTTAGTACTTTGTTTACTTTTGTTATGTGCTTACCGTACCAATCACATAACCATTTCTCAAACTTTTAAGAAACTTAAATAAGCAAAGAGTCAAATAAAAAATGGCATAACCCATAGACAAGAGAGAAGAATGCAAGAGAACTGTTAGAAATTGATTGATAACCATGAAGATGAAAATTTCTTACCACCCAAATGAAGAGCTCATCTATCCCAAACTTTCCTCGTTTGGCTCCGATCCGCTTCAACGCTTCCTTAGCAATCGCTTTCGGCATGCAGTACGACAGGTCTTCAAGACTAATTTCTCTATCATGGAAATAATATAGAGATTAAATTCTATACGCGTGCAGTGTAAACTCACTCGTATCCAATTAACAATTGACACCTCATTAATTCATTAAAGAATTAAGAAATCTGTTATTGATACCATTTTTAGCCAAAACTGAAGTTTAATCCGATTGATTGAAGGCTCTGCTTGGTTCCGTGCGTGAATTCGTGATTTTGTTCTTACTTCTTAGTAACGATCCGATTCTCTCTCCGTTTCACTTTTATCCTATTTTTTGCCTGCTTCACGACTGATACGCCCGATTCAGGTGTTCTAGCGACAAAAATAATAATAATTCACGGTAGTAACACTTGATTCCCCTTGCGTATCATACGCTACTTCTGCCACTGCTACACCGCTACCGTTATTTAAAATCTTGTTCACCAGTAAAATCTAGGTGAATGTACAGAACATACAAATAATTGATACACAAAACCTTCAATTGAACCATCAAAATGGTTAATCATCAAGAAAACTAAGTCACAAATGTTATAACGCGTAAATTACCCGGATTCGTCTTTCGATACGTTCTTAATTATATCTTCGGATACTGACATCGCTTTGTCATCCCATGTGTTGAGGTTAGGACGGGTAGAACAGTGATGGGGAAATAGCCGTAACGTTTCGTCTAATGCATTCGCGTTCTTCACAAGATTCACCATATTCCATACTTCCCAATCATTCGAGGTGTCTGCGCTCACGAGACGCCATTGATAGAAGGTCATCCGGCCCTGAAAAATCTTGTGTCCCCTCTGATTTTTCGGGGCATCATCGACGATAATCTCTCTCTCCTCTGTCATCTGATTTGGATCCTTCAATGGAGTTAACATGCTACGTAAGATGTACAGAGCAAAGACGGCCTCTTTGATTTGATTCAAATAGTGTTTCCTGTGGAACGAAATCGACACGACCTTCCATACAACGATCTTGAAGCCCCAAATTATAATCGAGACAACAACGCAAGACAGTATCTTTGTCATGTTTTCAAGTGCAATATTCATTTTACCAAGCTTCCTGAGGGGAGTGTCTATCAATAAAATCCAGGTTGTTAATAATGTGGCGAACGATAGAAGATACTCAAAGGTTCTCTTCGCGGCATACGCATGAGGGAGATTTCCCTTTAGCCTCGCATTATTCACGTTATCGATTACTTGAAGAACACGAGTGGTTATGGCGCAGGAGATAGAGTGTCCGTGAAAAGTAAAGAAGGCAACGAGTAGCCACCTCCACAACCTCAGTTGTCCGAGTTCCAAGGTCTGGAAACTCGGCACGGTTGTGGTGAAGAGAATAGAGAGAAGAATCATGGCAGAGAGAAGTTTAGCCAAATCAGGGGATAACGAACATCGATTCCTTGGTGCGTCTACGTCTTCGAAATAGCGTTCTCTATCCTCATCGTCATCGCCTTTCTTGAAAAATGTCCCAGGAGGTACGTGAAACCTCGAGTGTTTTCTGATTCTCCAGTCCTCCATGGATTACCCAAATCAATGAAACTTTGAGGTTTTTGTTGCTTTTGGCTTTTTTTGCTCAGATTGCAGCTTCTTTGTGTTTCTGTTGTGGGTTTATAGAGATGAGAGATGGGGGTGAAACTATTTGGTGGTCCAAGAGCACCGCTAAGTGGTGTTCTACTCCACTCTCCAACCAAACATTCTCGTTAGACTCATGACTAAGTTTACAAACACCACATAAATATGTGGTTGTAGAGAGAAAGGGGGAGAGTTTGACTGCAGGTTTTACGTTCTTATATGCGAGTCGTTAGGAGAGGTTACCGGTAAGGTGGTTTTAGAGTACCAAATATGGGTAACGATTTTAGCATCCGAGATAAGTGAGTAGCAGTCGCCTAGTTTCCTTTACTGCTCCAACCATGGCCAAAATGGACATGAAAAACATAAATATTCCAAAGAGCAAACCTTTCATGGGGAGGATGGACCCCATAAACGCAAGCACAATGTGGCTAATTCTCTCCTAGGTTGTTTGATATGGCCGGCCGCTTTCAATTTTAGGCTGGTAAAGTTGATCAAATATCCGTGAAAGAAATCTGTGAAAGAAGAATAAACCACAAATTTAGAAGATTGAAACCAGAGATATCTTTCAAGGAAATAGATGCCGAAATTAGAAGATAGAAACCAGAGAAATATGTCAAAGTAATAGACGCGCGTCAAAATTAGAAAATCTACGAACAAGTTTGTAAAACCAGTTGGCATGACGAGGTTTTGGCTGTGCTGCGGAGATGACTAACTGTCTTTCAAATGCTATTGAAGTGTTATGTAGACGCTATCATCCTTTTCAAATGCTATAGAAATTTTTCAAACCAGAGAAATCTCATTTCCAGGGGAAAAAAAATGAGATTTGGGGGCAAAGCACAGAGAAGGGCGAAAGGATTCCTGCCTCTTTTCCCTACATTTTCCAATGCTGTAGAAGTGTTATGCAGACGCTATGATATGTTATTACAGCGTTCTCTATCATGTTACAGCGTGGCCCTGGAAAACGTTATCATCCTTCTGATATATATATATTTTTTTGATCGGCAAAGCAAACTTTTATAAAACTCGATCGGGGTACATCGAGGGGACGGCATGGAGCACAAAAATGCTACATTGCCAAAGAAAGCTACAATAGAAAAACCACCAACCGAGAGTTGGAGGACAAACAAAACTCCTAAACAAAGCTCCTCAAAGATACGACTAGATTTTCAACTTTCGAATACCATCCAAGAATCCCTTAAATTCCTCCACCGTATAGATGTTGATATCGAATTTGGTTTTCATCCACATTGCCACTTTCGTTTTAATAGCATCCCCAACCTCCCTAATCACAGGAACAACATTATTCAAGACGAAGTTATTCCTAGTAAGCCATAACGACCAAATAGTAGCGAAAAAAAAGAAACAGACTATTATCCTTCTTGTTGGGGTTAAACAGACTATTCGCTATTTTTCTGGGAAAAACAGTTAGTCATCTCCGCAGCACAGCCAAAACCTCGTCATGCCAACTGATTTTACAAACTTGTTCGTAGATTTTCTAATTTTGACATGCGTCTATTTCTTTGACATATTTCTCTAGTATCTATCTTCTCATTTCGGCATCTATTCCTTGAAAGATTTTACTGGTTTTAATCTTCTAAATTTGTGGTTTATTCTTCTTTCACAGATTTCTTTCACGGATCTTTGATCAACTTTACCTGCCTAAAATTGAAAGCGGCCAGCCATATCAAACAACCTAGGAGAACCGTTACCTTCATACCCCAAGTGCTCTCTAAAATCAAGCGTGGAAGCACAAAGGCTATACCTGAAGAAACTTCTTTATACAGCAATGGAAAGAATTAGCCACATTGTGCTTGCGTTTTCGAATGCTGTCACGTTTTATGGGTCCATCCTCATCATCTTCATGTCCTCATATGGACTTGCTACCGGCCCTAACCCATGCGATCCCAATCTCCCCGTGAAAGGTTTGCTCTTTGGAATATTTTTGTTTTTCCGGTCCATTTGGGCCATGGTTGGAACAGTTAAGGAAGGAAAATAGTCGTTTGACTGCAGGTTTTACATTCGGTGACTGAAAAAAATACAGTGTGCTTCTATGCCGAGTGTCTTCGGACAGTTAGATTGTGTGATTTTCTTTTATGTTTTAAAATTTGTACGGACAAGATGCTACTTTGTAGACTAAACTAGCAAAAGAAAAATCTAGGATAATCTTTGTGGCCGAAGTGGATTCTATAGCCTTGGGGCTTTCTTCAAATGAATGTTCAATAGATTTATTTATGCTGATAAGTTCGTATATTATTTATCGGAAACATTTTTATTTTATTTTTGATTCGTCAATTATCTTGATTCATCAAAATCATTTATCATATAGAATGCGAGATAGACTTTTTCACGGAGGTTTCGTGAACAGGTTGTTCATAGAGCAACGTAATCTCAACCGTCCATTCGTGCAATCAATGGCAGAGATTCATTGAAGAGGTCAGTAATGCGTTTTCAAATTAACCTCCTAATTATGTTGAGTTTAACTATTTTCTCTATGTTTGTTTTTTTGGTCGACTAATTTTAATGATTTTGGTCAAACGAATACACAATTCTCGTTTGAAAACACAACCTCCTAATAAACTAATTCACGAGTATTGTGGTGAATTAGTCTATTTATTTCTTGCCTCAAATAGGTTTTGGTGGCCCACAATAAAGAGATGGGGAGATGTATTCGTATGGCCTAACAATATTCAAGAGGATTGTAGCGAATTAAAAAGGTGCACATAAAATGTGGTAGACAATCAATCTATGTCCAAAATCCTCATGAATAAACTAATTCACCATGATCCATGTAAATATTGTGAGGTTTATATATAATAAACAACTACATGAACATTTTGACTAACTCCTCCTAGCAAAATTTGGGAGCTCGTCTTTAGAAACTGTGGTTGATATCCTTGCAAGACTATCAATCACATTACTTGGGCGATGTACGTGCGTTTGCAAATCATGGTGCTCCCTGATCGCCAATCCTTTCTTCATCAACAAACAACTCTGTGTCAATCGACACCAGCATAATTTTATTGATGGTGATCATAACCCTTATTTCTTCCTTGTCTATTCAATTACATTTAAGTGGGATGATTGCAGAAATTCCTCGTCCGGAGGTGAGTATTACAATTATTCTTGTTACTCTTTGCAGTGCTTTGAAACCTTTGAAGAGCGTAAGCGACTCCAATTCCTGACGGACATTGGGCATAGCGTCAAGAGTTCTTGTAACGAGGTATTGTGCCTCCATCATTCTCACTCGAAGGTTCGCAACCAGTTCCAAGCTCAGTCCCATGTTCGTGTGTCTCTCGGAATAGGATTTGTCCCTAAAACACACGACTACAAAGTGGTGTGCCTTATAAATACGACAACAAATTTAGACGTTTTCTTTTCTCTGCAGATTGAGATGTATTCGTTGAATACAGATTCTTGGACGACGTGGACAGCAGGTTATGATGTCCAATGGGCGCATCCATCAATGGATCCACCCATTGGACAGTGTTGGGGTGCTTAGTTATATTTTGAATGAAATTGGACAAAAGTAGTAGGTTGTAAAGAAATGAAGGGATGATTGATGCAATTAGTACAAATGAGTCAAAGGCTTTAAGCTTACATTCATACCTGGAAAAGTGCATCAATGCTCTATCTATAGAGCTACTCCACCGACTTCTTTTTCTCTAGAAAAGTCTAGTTATTACATAAAAGATCTCTCATCTTCTAGAATCATCTAATTCTATCCATTGCATAAATACAAATATCTTCTAGTGTACTTATTACTTCTACACACTTCTAATTTATTTTTAACTTAGATATTTAAATACTTATTCTACATTATTCTAAAAATTTACAAATTACTTTTTCTAACAGACAGCAGGATATGATTTTCAATTGAGATTAGACAGGGAAACTACGGATGGATCCATCAATGGAGCCGTCCATTGGATAGCAAGGAAGACTACTTCGTGATGATGATGATGATGATGGCTCACAATTACTGATCGTTTCATTCCATTTGGCGGATGAGTTTCTGAGAGAAATATGTTTGCCCAAATATCGCTATGCTCATGATCATCCAAACCGAAAGTATGGGTTTATTTCAGTCATATGTGGAAAACTTGCTTTTACCATTGATCATGGAGACGAAGATACGTACAGAGGATTCTAGGAAATATGGCTATTTGCGGATTATAACAACGATGAATCTTGGACAAAGTTTCGTACTTTAGTTCTTTTCTGCTACAAGTACATGGTGCCTTTATAGTTTCTGAACAATGGTGAATTTGTCGTCCTCATTTCACGGAACAATAGATTGATCGTATTCAACACAAAAAACTCAAGTAGTTATTGCTAAGGAACTCCATGGCTCGGGATTTGAGGTGGTTAATTACACACAGAGTCTTGTTTTGGTAAAGGAATTAATGCCTCAAGTACTGAAATGTCAAGTTTCGCTAAGGAGCTAAAGGAGTTTGAGAATGAGAAGGAGAAGAAGAGGAGGAGAAGGAGGAGTTGGCCCAGTTGGGTATAGCAAGAAGGTTCATTGAGAGGGTAATGAAGTTTTTCAAAGAGAGAGGAGATGAATGAATTGATATGATGATCCAATTTTTTTCCCTCGGCAAAAGTTAGGCTCTGTTTGTTTCAAAGTAGTAAAATGTTTTCCGATATAAAAAAATTTCTACATAAAATAATTTTGCAAGAAACAAAAGTTTCGTTTTTATTTTTCGGTGTTTGGTAGATAGTTGGTTGTAGTTGTAAAATGATGTGTGCATGAATGTATATACAAAATTTTGTCGTCTTGATAAGAAAACACAGGGTTAGGTCATATGTGGATGAGATTGGGCCTGTGGGGAGCTCATGAAGTAATGTAATTATTAGTTGAGCAGTGAAACCAAGTTCAAAAAATGACCTGCCACTTTTTGAAGGAAAAAAATATTTTCAACTATATGAAGCAGGTCATTATTTTCCTGTCATTTGTATAACCAAACACCAAATTTCTTTGAGAAAAAAATTTACTTTCTGCACGGTTCTCAATAATTTTCTCTAGATATCTCTCTCTACTTATTACTACTCATTATATCAAAAATACTTTTCAAAACTCAAAACCAAACAAAAGCTTTAGGTTTTTATCTTACCAAATTAGTTGAGTTGCAACTGGATGAGAAATAGGAAGTGAAAGGGAGCTTAGGTTTACAAGTAGATGGCGTGAATCAAAGAGTTTATGAATGCAGTTTTTTTTAATATTCTTTTCTTTTGTTCGTTAGTCAATGACTAATGGATACCCGTGTCTAAAGACAAGTTAGAACGTAATAGATAGTGACGTAGTCAGAATTTTGGGAATGCCCATGCATGCTTAAGTTCAACCCAACTATTTTATCATATTCCACAATACCCAATCGTTCCCCATATTCCACACATCCCATATGGGAATGACCATATTCACCATATTCCACACTCCCCAATCGTTCGAGGTGTCTGCGCTCACGAGACGCCACTGACAAAAGGTCATCCGGCCCTGTAAAAGCTTGTGTCCCCTTCGATTTTTTTGGGCAGCATCGACAATAACCTCTCTCTCCTCTCTCTGATTCAAATCCTTTAACGGAGTTAACATGCTACGCAAGATGTACATGTTAGGTTGTAGACAACCTTCAACAATGGATTAGTCCGAGGGTGTGGGGGCGGAGCCCCCACGGTACAAAGTGCCGCAGTTCGGGATACGACTTTAGGAACTAAAGTCGTGTTCAACTTCAATTGGCCTTCATGCTTGAAAAAGATGATGGGACTGGAGCCACACCAAGAGAGGTCAGATGACTACGTCTGCGTTGATTGAGATTATTTGGGTTTGCAGTTGTTTGTTTGTTGATGCTTCGGTTATTTTAAAGTGGGAGATTGTTAGGATGCAAACAACCTTCCACATAGGACCCGACCTATTTACGTTGCAGTTTGTATGTAATTAGGTTAATGTGTTTTTAGAGAAAAACACAGAGAGGTGAGAGAAAACGTAGGTCTCAGAGGGATTGCGAAAATACTTGTACTCATGATTCGATTTCATAGTAGACTGGTGTGGCTCCCATGGTTTTTCCTCGTGTTGAGGTTGTCCATGTATATCTTGTGTTCTTTCTTTTCTTATTCGTTACGTACTATTTCTGTTTGTTTGCGATTTCTGTGATCCCAATTTCTAAAATCCGTAGGGCGTTGTGAGTTGAACAAGGAGTTTGATTCCTAACAGTACAAGGAAAAGACGGCCTCTTTGATTTGTTCCAAATAGTTTCGCCTGTGGAACGAAATCGACACAACCTTCCATACAACGATCTTGAAGTCCCAAATTATAATCGAGACAATAACGCAAGACAGTATCTTTGTTATATTACCAAGCTTCTTGAGGGGAGTATCCATCAATAAAATCCAGGTTGTTAATAATGTGGCAAACGATAGATGAAACTCAAAGGTTCTCTTCACGGCATACGCATGAGGGAGATTTCCATTTAGCCTCGCATTATTCACGTTTTCGATTACTTGAAGAACGCGAGTGGTTATGGCGCAGGAGATAAAGCATCCGTAAAAAGTAAAGAAGGCAATGAGTTGCCACCTCCACAACCTCAACTGTCCGAGTTCCAAGGTTTGGAAACTCGGCACGGCTGTAGTGAAGAGAATAGAGAGAAGAATCGTGGCAAAGAGAAGTTTTGCCAAAGCAGGGGATGCGGAACATCGATACATTGAGGCATCTAAGTCTTCGAAGTATCGTTTTCCATCCTCATCGTTGTCGGCTTTCTTGAAAAATATCCCGGGAGGTACGTGAAACCTCGAGTTGTCTCTGATTCTCCAGTCGTCCATGGATTACCCAAATCATTGAAACTTTGAGTTTTTTTGTTGCTTTTGGCCTTTTTTTTGCTCAGATTGCATGTTCTCTGTGTTTTGGGATATGGTTTCTGTTGTGGGTTTGGCGAGATTTTCATTGACTCATCAAAAAAATAAGAGAGAGAGAGAGAGAGGAGGCGGTGAACAGACCAGCCCACATAAATATGTGGTTGCGAAGTGTTCCGAAGCACCAAGTGATTGTGCTTCCGGAATGTTGAATAAATTCAATGGAGACAGAGAAGGAGAGAGATTTTCGTTTGAGCATAGGTTTTACGTTGTATGAGAGTTGTTAGGTTTTACGTTGTATGAGAGTCGTTGGGAGAGGTTGCCACTGAGGTGGTTTTAGAGTACCAAATATAGGTAACGATTTTAGCACTTGAATCCTTTTTGCCGGAAAAACGGAGTGCCTCTGTGTCGAGTGTATTTGGCTTGTTAGATTGTGTGAGTTTTTTTTTTTTTTTTTTTATGTTTCACAATTTGTGTGCGACCCAACAACCCAAATACACTCGGCACAGAAGTACACAATTTTCTGGTATAGACAATATTGGGTGTGATATAGTGAATCAATTAAATTTCATTTATCAATCTTGGCCGTCTCTCTGAATTCTGAAAAACATTTACCCAAATAAAAGTAGAAAATTAGTTTAAGATCTATTATGTGAACTTCATAAGCCCACAAGTCTCTCTATTAATTTTGTAAGGTCTCAAGTCCATTTTAAGGTACCATAGGGTTTAGGCACTTTCATACTCCCTCCGTCCCATAATATTTGTACGGTCCTTAAAACGAGGACTATAAAATAATATATTTCTTTCAAGAAAAAATTTAAATTTTTTTCATAACTTAAAAGAACACGTCAAAATCTAGTAAATTGTTAAATTTTTTTCCAACTTTTCTTACAAAAATTGTATTATTTTTACGTCTCCGTTTTGCGAACCGAACAAATATTATAGTACGGAGGGAGTAATATTTTAGGGTGCACTTTTTTAGTATAGGACATGGTACTCTAGGGTAAGATAGATTATTCTAGCGTAGAGTACCTTAAGGTTTAGGCATTTTTGTAGGGTTTTAGTGTGCACTTTCTTATTATAGGGTTTTAGTGATTTAGATACTTTTATAGAGTTTAAATTTTTAGACACTTTCATAGAGTAACCTAGGATTTAGGCTGTGTAGACTTATGGCTTTACAAAACTATTAGGTAGACTTGTGGGCTTATGAAATATCTATAGTTGACCTATCACTAAATCTCCCAACAAAAAGCTCTTTTTTTCTTAATCAACGTCAATGATGAAGAAACTTTATGTTCATCTCAAGGCCAATTGGTAACGACTGAAGAGGCCACAAATATTATTAAGTGGTCATCCATTCAACTCCCAAACAATATGAGACTATATTTCCTTAAGAAATGATTCTCATTTCAACAAGCTCAGTCGCACCTACAAGGAATTACAACCAAAATGCAATAACGAGAACCCAATACACACTCAGTACACAAAAGATAGCAAGGGAAGACCATCTCCAATCTTGACCCATTCTAATATCCAAATTCAAAATTTGGGCAAAAACTTCAAAAATCATATCCAATCATTTACCCAAATCCTTCCTCATTTTGGGTTTTATCTATTTCTCTACTCAAATCTGGAACAATCCCAACCCTTTACCCATTTTTAGTTAAAGTACTTAGAATGACATTACTAAAATTTGACATTCAAAATGAGCGTGAGGATCGGAACACAACTTTAAAAAAATTCGGATACAGTTGTGTTCATAGCCGTACAACATGACCGAGTTCATGCACACCAAACGCTTTCGAACACGATTATATCCGAAAGTTGTATTTCAAATTTGTGTTTGGCAAAAGATTGAGGCAAAGTTCTTTAACCGGATAAGAAAGTATTATGGTTGTACCATTTGCCCTCTGATTAATCGAGTTCCCATTCATTCATTATGTTTGGGAAATATTGCACAACCACCCTGTGACTATGTTTTATATGACTTTTAGAATCCGTGGAATTTGAGTCCTTGCCAATGGGCCTTTGGTCCAGCGGCATGGGAGGGAGTGGGGTCTCAGGTCCGAGTTCTACGGTCAACCGCATTATTATCTAACTATTACAAACTAAATAAAGCTACCTATGGCAGGAAAAAAAAAAATTCGAAGTGTTGTCGGGTTGCCCAATGGAGACTCTTTCTTTCCTTCTTGGTTCGACGGGTTAATGCCTATTGGTTAGATAATCATGTTGATGTTAGAGCATCTTCAATACTTACTAATATTTTTTTCTTCAAATTTGAGTAAAAACTGCATTTAGTAAGGAACACTTCAACAGAGAATTTAAAATTTAAACACAAATTCAAGTAAAAACTTCATTAATAATGTTATTGTAAATTTGGGTAAAAGAAATCTCGCAAAATCTGAGTAAAAATTCAAGTTTTCCTTGATCTGTGTAGAATTTCGGCAAAACTCAATGTGGAATAAGTTTTAGCCAAATTATCTCAAATTTTGAGTTTGGAAAAAAGAAGCAAGGACGAGAGATGCTCTAATCTATCAGCTCAAATTAAGAATCAATCAAAACAGTTGCACAACCTTTGCATCACCGTCCAAGAAAGGATGACCCCAAAAAAAAAAAAAAAGCTAATTCACGAGGATTGTGGTGATTTAGTCTACTGATTTTGGTCAAACAAATACAATCCATTCATTTCTTGCCTCAAATAGAATTCGGTGGCCCATAGTACGGAGATGGGGAGATGTATATACTTGTTTGGTCTAACAATATTCAAGAGAATTGTGGTGATTAAAAAGGTGCGCCATAAAATATGGTAGAGAATTAATCTATGTCCGAAATCCTCATGAATAAATTAATTCACCACAATCCTCGTGAATATTTTGAGGCTAAACGAATACATCTCCCCATCTCAGTATTATGGGCCACCAAATCCTATTTGAGGCAAGAAATGAATGGAAATTTATGTTCTCACATATCTATAAATATACACAAACACGTACATAAAAAATTCAACTAGCTCCTGATCCTGGCAATATTTCACAATTTGGGAGTCTATGGAAAACCTGTATTGCCGCCAAAGAACTTCTGAACGCTACATAACTATTGGATGTCCCGTGTAAGCATCTCATCGGCCCCTCGAGATCCTTGGGGAAGTTCTCTCGCCTGGCAAAAATGGAGAATGCTAATGAATAGCCTCCCCAGAGGTGGTGGCGGAGAATATCGTTTCGGAACACTGCATGCAATGGTATTTAGCGTTCCCTTCACAGAGGTAACGAAGTTGACTTTGGGGATGGTAATGATCAAGAAGAGGAAAACATAGTCATGTTGGAGATTTTCTTAATGTTCATGCTGGATGCTTTGGCTGTCATACCTCTTTATACGGAGCCAAATGCGCATCCATCACTGGAGGAAGTGGCATTGAATGCCATATAGCCTGATCAAGACCAAAATGTCTTTTCTTTTGGTCTTTTGAACTATTGAGTTTTCATGACGAGTGACGAGAAAGCATGTGAGATTGTATCGTTTGGGACGAAAGCTTGTAATTCAAAATTACTTTGTAGTACCCATCTCAGATAACTTAAAAATGACATATTGTTTACTGTTCTTTTTGTGGCGATTTGATTATCCACTTTTGAGAATCTACATAGAAAACATAGTCAATTATACTTTTGTAATAATCTCCGTTTTGTATCGTTGAGCGTTTATTAATACAATCTTGTCACTTAGTCAATTAGTTTGGCTTTGTCAAAATTCTTTGTAATGATCTCTGTTTTGTAAGTGTCGCTCTGCGTTTATCAATACAATCTTTTCACTTTTAACCAAAAAAAAAAAAAAGACGCTACTAATAATCAAACTTATTAAGAATCAAGCAATTACTTCTCTTGTTCTTCCTCATTTTTCTCCACGCTCTGGGTGAGGTAGTTATTCTGGCAAACTGCTTCTTCGTGCACCTTATCTTCAACTACCTTTGCCATGATCCAAACGTGTTTTGCTTTGCTTCTTGACCATATGCCATGCGTCCTTAATGTACGTTTTCGACGAGTCGACTAGTCCTTTCGTTGCTTTAAGCCACGGGTATCTCTGAAATATAGCTAGTTCTGCCAACTCATTGTTGCTACGCGTCATGATCCAACCAGGTCGATCAACGGTGGCCAATTTGCTAAATTATGTTGTAAACAGAACCCAACGAGGCGGGTGCGGCTGTGGCTGGGGACGTACAAGACGGAGGAGGAGGCCGCGATTGTTTACAATAATGCCGCGCTCAAGCTGCGTGGACCAGATGCTCTGAGGCCGCCGGGTAGGGATAAAACGGAGATCAACGTGACGTCGGTCTCCGGTTATACGAGTCGGGAGAGGAGTGTAATAACGTCATATCTTCTCCTACTTCGGTACAGCGGTTCAGGACTCTTTCCAATGATCGATGCCGAACCGGTTCGAGAGGCCACAGGCGAAAAGACGCTACTAATAAGGATCATCAACCCGTACTTCAAACGAGGCAATGACTGCTGTGTACCGGTCGAGACGAAGACCGAACCAAGGGGACAAACGGTTCAAGAAGTTGTTCAGTGTCGCGGTGAAACTAATCCATTATGAAATGAATGGCTAGGAAGCTAAAGGAGTTTGAGAAAAATAATAGAAAAATAATCCGATGGCTACAAAGTTAATAGAAAGTGATAGAATCCCTTGTAGAGGTTATTCTCGTTTACATGCGCCTATATATTTTTAATAGAAATCGCTATGTTTTATAATATAGATGACGTTAGATATTTGGCCAAAACTCCTACTTCACCTTCTATGTTTTATAATATAGATGATTTTAGTACCTGAATCCTCTTTGCCGGAAAAACGGTGTGCCTCTGTGCTCGGTGTATTTGGCCTGTCAGATTGTGTGAGTTTTTTTTTTTTTAATGTTTCACAATTTGTGTGCGACCCAACAATCCAAATACACTCGGCATAGAAGTGCACCATTTTTCCGGCACAGACGGTATCGGGTGTGATTTTGGTGAACCAATTAAATTTCATTTATCAATCTTGGCCGTCTCTCTGAATTCTGAAAAACATTTATGTAAATAAAAGTAGAAAATTAGTCTTAGGTCCATTATATAAAGTTCATAAGCCCACAAGTCCACCTATTAATTTTGTAAGATCTCAAGTCCATTTTAGGGTACCCTAGGAATTAAGCACTTTCATAATATTTTAGAGTGCACTTTTTTATTATAGGATAGGGTACCCTAGGGTGTAGGCACTTTTATAGGGTTTTAGGTTGCACTTTCCTATTATAGGATTTTAGTAGTTTAGACACTTTCATAGAGTTTAAGGTTTTAGACACCTTTATAGCGTACTTTAGGGTTTAGGTTGTGTTGACTTGTGGTTTTACAAAACTATTATGTGGACTTGTGGGCTTATGAAATGTCTATAATGGATATATCAATAAATCAGCCAATAAAAAGCTCTTTTTTCCCTCCTACGCCTTTTTTTTTTTTTAATCAACGTCAATGATGAAGAAACATTATATCCATATCAAGGCCAATTAGTAATGAGTGAAGATGTCTCAAATGTTATTAAGTGATCACCTATTCTACTCCCAAGCAATATTGGGACTCTATTTCCTTAACAAATGATTCTCATTCGACAAGCTCAATCGCACCTACAAGGAATTACATCCAAAACGCAATAATGAGAACCATATACACACTCGGTACACAAAAGAGGAAAGACGATCTCCAATATTGACCCATTTCAATATCCAAATTCAAAATTTTGGCAAAAACTTCAAAAAATTCCTATCCACTCATTTACCCAAATCCTTCCTCATTTTGGGTTTTATCTATTTCTCTACTCAAATCTGGAACAATCCCAGCCCTTTACCCATTTTTAGTTAAAGAACTTAGAATGACATTACTAAAATTTGACATTCAAAATGAGCGTGAGGATCGGAACACAACTTTAAAAAAATTCGGATACAGTTGTGTTCATAGCCGTACAACATGACCGAGTTCATGGACACCAAACGCTTTCGAACACGATTATACCCGAAAGTTGTATTTCAATTTTGTGTTTGGCAAAAGATTGAGGCAAAGTTCTTTAACCGGATAAGAAAGTATTATGGTTGTACCATTTGCCCTCTGATTAATCGAGTTCCCATTCATTCATTATGTTTGGGAAATATTGCACAACCACCCTGTGACTATGTTTTATATGACTTTTAGAATCCGTGGAATTTGAGTCCTTGCCAATGGGCCTTTGGTCCAGCGGCATGGGAGGGAGTGGGGTCTCAGGTCCGAGTTCTACGGTCAACCGCATTATTATCTAACTATTACAAACTAAATAAAGCTACCTATGGCAGGAAAAAAAAAAAATTCGAAGTGTTGTCGGGTTGCCCAATGGAGACTCTTTCTTTCCTTCTTGGTTCGACGGGTTAATGCCTATTGGTTAGATAATCATGTTGATGTTAGAGCATCTTCAATACTTACTAATATTTTTTTCTTCAAATTTGAGTAAAAACTGCATTTAGTAAGGAACACTTCAACAGAGAATTTAAAATTTAAACACAAATTCAAGTAAAAACTTCATTAATAATGTTATTGTAAATTTGGGTAAAAAAAATCTCGCAAAATCTGAGTAAAAATTCAAGTTTTCCTTGATCTGTGTAGAATTTTGGCAAAACTCAATGTGGAATAAGTTTTAGCCAAATTATCTCAAATTTTGAGTTTGGAAAAAAGAAGCAAGGAAGAGAGATGCTCTAATCTATCAGCTCAAATTAAGAATCATTCAAAACAGTTGCACAACCTTTGCATCACCGTCCAAGAAAGGATGACCCCAAAAAAAAAAAAAAGCTAATTCACGAGGATTGTGGTGATTTAGTCTACTGATTTTGGTCAAACAAATACAATCCATTCATTTCTTGCCTCAAATAGAATTCGGTGGCCCATAATACGGAGATGGGGAGATGTATATACTCGTTTGGCCTAACAATATTCAAGAGAATTGTGGTGAATTAAAAAGGTGCGCCATAAAATATGGTAGAGAATTAATCTATGTCCGAAATCCTCGCGAATAAATTAATTCACCACAATCCTCGTGAATATTTTGAGGCTAAACGAATACATCTCCCCATCTCAGTATTATGGGCCACCAAATCCTATTTGAGGCTAGAAATGAATGGAAATTTATGTTCTCACATATCTATAAATATACACAAACACGTACATAAAAAATTCAACTAGCTCCTGATCCTGGTAATATTTCACAATTTGGGAGCCTATGGAAAACCTATATTGCCGCCAAAGAACTTCTGAACGCTACATAACTATTGGATGTCCCGTGTAAGCATCTCATCGGCCCCTCGAGATCTTTGGGGAAGTTCTCTCGACTGGCAAAAATGGAGAACGCTAATGAATAGCCTCCCCAGAGGTGGTAGCGGAGAATATCATTTCGGAACACTGCAGACAATGGTATTTAGCATTCTCTTCACGGAGGTAACGAAGTTGACTATGGGGATGGTAATGATCAAGAAGAGGAAAACATTGTCATGTTGGAGATTTTCTTTATGTTCATGCTGGATGCTTTGGCTGTCATACCTCTTTATACGGAGCCAAATGCGCATCCGGCACTGGAGGAAGTGGCATTGAATGCAACTAGGGGAGCGGCTCGTGCTAGCACGAGATGTCTCATGCCTGTTATTGGTAGGAGGTGTCTCATGCCTGCACAAATAGGAGCAAGTAAATATTCAGTGATTTGTGTATAATATTGATACAATAGAATTCTATCTTACACACATTACTTTCTAGAGACATGTAATAGGTATATGGACAAGGGGGGAAAATATTTTGTGGATGAACTCAGTCTACAAAGGCTTAAAACTAAACTTAGACGGCAATGGCGAAACTTGTTCTGCTGATCAGATTAGCTAAGCTGATGTATGCACAAAACTCAGAAAAGCAGAATTAGATAGTGAAACCGTTGACTTAAATGTATTGAAAGTTTCAAAGTAAGTTTAGGCAATTGTACTTTAGAGTTCAGAGTAAATTATGCAAAGATGAAGTATAATACAATTTATTGAGACAAAATAAAAAGATTGGTGCTCGATATGGAAATACATTATTGAGTTTAGGCGTTGGGATCGTGTGTCAAGCTTGAGCCCAGGTTTGATAGGTGATTCTGGTATATTTTTTTATAAGGTGAGGCTGAGCTTATGGAATGTTGAGTTGGGTTGGTTTGTTTGCAATTCTACTCACAGATAAGCCATTTCTACAGTCAATATGCTACAGATGAAGTAGATTGAGAAGTAAGTATTGAGAGTAAAAGCACAAATACAGAGGTTGCAAACTCATGAAGCCAAAGAATGTATAACAAATAAGATTAACGTTGGGGATATGTTCTGAATATGTTTTATTAGTCTTGTGCTAAAAAATTCTCATAACACCCAGTGATTGTTCAACCATGTAGTGTGGGGAAGCATAGGATCCAATTGGCTTTGACTCTTATTGAGAATTCTCTTAGGAAAAAGCATAAAAATTCATTGTCTTGTTCTTTTTGAGATTAACTTTCAGTTTGAATGAAGATATAATGAACAGGGTTTTTTTAGTCTAGGAAGAAGAAGATAGGTTGAAGATTGTATTCCATGGAGCGAAAAGAATGGCTAAAATGCGGTTAAAAGAAGGAAGAAAAAAGAAACTGGATGATTAATTGAATAAACTATATATAATATCTTGAGATAGTCTTGCCAAAAAAGTGTACCAAAAAACAAAGAAAAGAAGATACTTTGAAGTGGTAATTATTCTCAAAAGGTAGGATTGTAGGAGATAGACAGATGATTTGTAGTGAAATAGCCAGCTTGCGATTTAGTGAAGAAAAGGATAATATGATATGTGGCTAAAAATTCTGTCTCAAAGCAAGAGAATTGAATTAATATGACTATGAAACTTTATACTGTTCAGAAACAAACTGCTCAATACATCTTTGATAGAAAAACAAAAAGTTAAGTCCAAACCAAAATTATTTGGTTTTGAACAGTTTCACTTGCAGATTCCACAAGCAACATTGAAATTACAGGAATAACATGTAAAAGCTCCATAATTTACTTTTGAGGTGTTAGCTTAAGCAATTAGCTGAAACAAGATACTTGGACGGAACTTTAAACTATGGTTGAAGCACAAAGAAGAGTGAATTTACTGTAGTATTTTGATAGCTTCACGCGCACACCAATTGCAACAGGAAATGGACCTTGTATTTTACGGAATTCTTCAGCCTCATATTCACCAAACTGATCCCACAGGGAAATTGTAGTAGGGACCATGTTGTTCAGGTTTGTTTAAAGGTTTTGTTAGTATATTTTTGAGACTGAACGCATAGAATATGTGCTGGTTGTATTACTTTACCTTGTATCTATGACTTGGAGATCAACTACGTATGATGAATTTGGCTTCCTACGTGGACCAACGTTCAAAACAGCGAACAAAACATCTGCATGGAGTTTGGATTAATCATACTTTAGCATTGATGTTGTACGAAGTTTTGAATGATAAGCATAGAGATTACCTATTTTCGCATCAGTTCGTTCAATAGCATTCAGATCATTAAGTGGAGTGAAATTGAACTGAAGTGATCTCGGCGAGAAGCCATCAATCTTAATTTCTTCGACGGGCAATTTTGCACTGATGACTAATTGGTGCATTTTGTCCAAGAAACAGAATTGCTCCCTAATTTTTGTGACAACTGCATTTGTAATAGCATATGTATGGTACAGTTTGAGTTTGTTGGCAAGGATCTCGATATTGTCGCCGTAAATTATGCTTTGTATCTTGTTTCCCTGGAACATATTTTAGTGTATCAAATTTTTTTGCCTACAGAAAAAATTGGGGAATCCTAAAAAATTTATGGAGATATGGGAAGTTACATTACTTGTGCATCTTGTAAGAGTAGTCTTTGATAGCTTGATGATGAGCTGCTCATTAACTTTGTGAAACCTTTTTCTATAACCATTAGGTGGACTATGAAGTTCTTGCTCAGAGGACCAACTTTGTCAAGTGTCAAAATATTTGGAGGCATTCTTCCTGCAAAACAATAATAACAGTATAAGCTTGGACTGATATTACATATTGAGTACCTATGTTGTACGAATGCATGTGAAAATGCATAGAAGTACCTACTTTGAAAGAATGCTTATTTATGTACAAGATGGTAAGTATTTATAGATAGTAATTATTATACTACTATGTACGTAGATTCAGCTTCGGTTAAAAGCTGTTTGCATATAATATTCAGAGTATGAAAGAAGGAAGATGGATCAGCTTTTGACGGTTCTAGGAGTACTTTAATTTTGACGGCTGTTGTGGCGTGCGATAAGGCAACATAAAGTTGACCATGTGAGAAAACCGGTTGTGGCAACATTTCACTCTCAGCAGTGAGAAGCAAATACACGGGCCGTACACCATGCATATGGGTTAAACGGTTCTCAATGGTCTAGCGGACAAATGGGGACTGAATCACCATACCAGCAAATCCTACAATCGAAACGCATATATTACTTGAGAACCAACTTGTAATGAAATAGGCAAAGTGGCAAAAAAAATACAGGCAAGCTCTAACGACAGGGAAAAAGAAAATGAACATAAAATGGTAGAATGTAGAATGCAGCATAACTTCTCATTTTAATCTACATTTCACCTTCTCTTCTCTTCCCAAAAAAATTAAGTTAGATTCTTCTACTATTTCTGATGCTAATGTGGATACTGGACACTATGCTGATACGATTGGAGCAAGTTACACACTTGGTCCCATTTGTGATCGACATAGCAAGCATGGATTGTTCCATTAATTTAAGTCATTATTTCCTCTTCAGAATTATTTATGTGTAAAAATCGTCTTTTTGCAGAAAAAAGCCTAGATCTGTGCCTACGCCCCCATATTGCTCAATATTGATTAAGGCTTGGATAATGTGCCTCATTTTGCCCTATTGCCCGTTTCATGATTGAGCTCAATCTTCTATTTCAACAAATTTGATACATTTAGAACTTTTATCCATATTCTTGAAACTAAAAATGCCAAAAATTCATGAATAATTGTTCTGTACAAGAAAACAAGTTTGCCATAGAAAAATGAGTCTAAAGCACCTAAATAAATAATTTATTTCGCTAAGCACAATAGAAGAAGCAATCATGCAATCACATTAAGAAAAAATTGAAATAAGTATAAAAACCCACGAGGAAACGAGGCTTGAATAATCATTCCAACAGCATTTAGACAATAAATTGCTTAAGCAATACACATTTTGGTATTTGCACAAATATTATTACCCTCCTCCTGCGAAAAATTGCACACACTATCCTGCAAAATATCCAGGACCACTTAAGAAGGGCACAAGGAAACTATATCTCGATAATCAGGCCATCAATATCTAGACACCAAATCCAACGCTAGAAATACATATCTTTATATGTTCACAAGAACAATTGATAATTGGCCAGAAGCATAAACAAATGCGAAAGTGGAAAAATCGAACCAAACAACAACTAGAACCATATGTACAAGCTTCACGCAACAGGTCTACACAAATAACACTTCAAAGTAACCCTACAGAATCTGCACAACACAAAAAGAGAACACAACTGGATAGGGCGAAACAAGGCAAGCCTTAAAAGAAACGAATCTGACCTCGCGGCACCACTCTAACTCGACAACACCAGTGCAGAAATACTCGATCACCTTACTCCGTCTGAAACCCACGAACTCACTCCCCTCCTCTTGTTTAGAAACGTCTGACGGAATTCACTAGCCATTTCAAAAAAACTTTGATTTATCTTTTTTTATTTTCTGTAAGTTATAAGCCTTGCAATCCTAATTCACATAAGAGACTTGGATTTTTAAGAGTTATGATAAGATATGAATGCGCTTGTGATTGGACCCCCTTTGTCAATGGCGTCAGAGAACGAAAACCCATTACCACCTGCACCTGCTCGTGCAACTCCGTCTCCACCACCACCACCTCTACCAGCGCCCCACGGTTTTATGCAGAAGTTCAAGCTATACGAGACTCGATCGGTACATAAATCTTCTTGCCCACTATAGTATCTTGTCTTGATTATTGCTTTGATGTAAAAATGGGATCTTTGGATTTCTTTTGGGATTGGAAAATTGTATCATAATGGCAGTAGCAGTTTTTCAGAGATTAATTTGGAGTTTTGGGTGTGACAAGGAACTAAACTAATTTAAGGATTTTGCATACAATTGACCTCAGTCAAGTATGTGCTGGATAAAGTTGATCAACTGTTAGTTGGTTGTATCATTGGTTTGTCGATGCTTGCTTTAAGTTTTTTGGATTTTCCCTTCTGCTGGCTTTGTAAAATTATTTTTCAAGGGCAATCCCTAACCGTAAGTCCAAGGGACAAGACAACAAAGCTCATACCCCCAAAGCTCCAGCACATAACTATGTCGATGGCTACGTTCATTGGGTTAGATAAGTAACGTAACCTGAGTTTCTGCTAACGGTTCCAGCAAAGTATATTCAATGATTGGCGGTATTCTCAGAAAGTTTCCAGTCATAAATAAAACAAGTCCAGTTACACTGACGTAAGCAACAAAAGAAAGCTAGCACACCGTAACTTTCCTCAAACACAAAAACAACCACCCAAAAACATATGCTCATGACTCAAATAATTAACCCATAACCACCGAAACCTTTGATTGTTCACCAATAAACCGCAGGAAACACCATTTGGCAAGTGCAATGGTGAAATGAAGAAACCCCCAAATCACAGTGAAGAAAATAAATTGGAAAAATCACAAAAATTAAGCCAAACCCTAGAAGGAGATGCAGGAGCTGCCGATCTAAGCAACGAAATGAAGCAACCAGAAACCCACAACACGCCCATAAATCAATGTAGAAAAGAGAAATCCAAGAAACAAGAACTGAACTTGATGGAATGAGTAACAACCGTTAATTTCACCGCCGGATGAACGAAAGGAACATCAGCAAATCACAAAGTCTGCGGCGAAGAACCTCCCAATAACGCCTCACGGTCCGTTGCCTAGGCTTCTTCTCCCGTTCTTTTGTCGGTGTCTCCTCTCTCTCTCTCTCTGCTATCTGCTCCAGATCAAACGAAGGCAAGAAAAAGGCAAAAGCGGAGACGTGGCTTGATCTAGCCCACGTTCTTCACATGAGGCAAATAGACAAAAACACCCTCGGTGCCTAAACCAGTGGCACCCCAATTGAGAGGCACAATTGAAAAAATTATGGCAAGCGTTCAGTTGGCTTTTGTTCTCTTAGTTTTAAAGCTTTAGATATAGCCTGATCAAGACCAGAATGTCTCTCCTTTTGGTCTTTTGAACTAGTGAGTTTTCATGACGAGTGACGAGAAAGCATGTGAGATTGTATCGTTTGGGACGAAAGCTTGTAATTCAAAATTACTTTGTAGTACCCATCTCAGATAACTTTAAAATGACGTATTATTTATTGCTCTTTTTGTCGCGATTTGATTATCCACTTTTGAGAATCTACAAAGGAAACATAGTCAATTATACACTTTTGTAATAATCTCCATTTTGTAAGTGTCGTTGAGCGTTCATCAATACAATCTTCTCACTTATTCAATTAGTTTGGTTTCGTCAAAATTCTTTGTAATGATCTCTGTTTTGTAAGTGTCGCTCGACGTTTATCAATGCAATCATTTCACTTTTGACCAAAAAAAAAAAGACGCTACTAATAATCAAACTTATTGAGAATCAAGCGGTTACTTCTCTTGTTCTTCCTCATTCTTCTCCACGCTCTAGGTGAGGTAGTTATTCTGGCAAACTGCTTCTTCGTGCACCTTGTCTTCAACTACCTTTGCCATGATCCAAACGTGTTTTGCTTGCTTCTTGACCATATGCCATGCGTCCTTAATGTATGTTTTCGACGAGTCGACTAGTCCTTTCGTTGCTTTAAGCCACGGGTATGTCATGATCCAACCTGGTCGATCAACGGTGGCCAATTTGCTAAATTATGTTGTAAGCATAACCCAACGAGGCGAGTGCGGCTCTGGCTGGGGACGTACAAGACGGAGGAGGAGGCCGCGATTGTAAACGGAGATCAACGTGACGTCGGTCTCCGATTATACGAGTCGGGAGAGGAGTGTAATAACGTCATATCTTCTCCTACTTCGGTACTGCGGTTCAGGACTCTTTCCAATGATCGATGTCGAACCGGTTCGAGAGGCCACAGGCAAAAAGACGCTACTAATAAGGATCATCAACCAGTACTTCAAACGAGGCAATGACTGCTGTGTACCGGTCGAGACGAAGACCGAACCAAGTGGGCAAACGGTTCAAGAAGTTGTTCAGTGTCGCGGTGAAACTAATCCTGTTAGGATCGACACACACACTCACACGATTTACGAGTATAAATAATAAAGAATCAACACAGAGATATACGTGGTTTCCCAAAACCGGGTACGTCCACGGGAGCGAGAGCGGCTGCTGTTCTTTATTATCACAGTATAAATTAGGGTTTACAGCATAGAGTATTTATATTGACTCTATTCTAACCCTAATCTGGTATTTGGTCTGTATCTCAAAAATACCTGCATTCTCAAAAGTGTACACATTTTCCAGTATCAAATCTCTTGCATCAATCAACTCTCTCACCTTGAGAAACCTCACGTCGATATGCTTGGTTCGAGCATGATACACCTGATGCTTTGCCAAATAAATGTCACTCTGACTGTCACAATGCAACTGAACTCCATCTTGATCTATGCCAAGCTCCTTAACAAACCCTTTCAACCACAATGCTTCCTTAGTTGCCTCAGTCACCGCCATATCCTCAGACTCAGTAGTGGATAAAGCCACCAGAGGTTGTACCATGGATCTCCAACAAATAGGCCCACTCACAAGTGTAAACACATAACCAGTTGTAGACCTTCTGTCATCCAAACCTCCAGCATAATTCGCATCCACATACCCAACAACTGAAATCTGACCCCGTTGCCTACCAAACATAATCCCGCGATCTGAAGTACCTGTTAAGTATCTGAACATCCACTTGACTGTCTTCCAATGCTCTCTGCCTGGTTTGGCCATGTACTTACTGGCTATGCTAATTGCATGTGCCAAATCAGGCCTCGTACAAACCATTGCATACATTAAGCAACCCACTGCACTTGCATAAGGCACCTTGACATATCCTTAATTTCTTCATCTGACACCGGACACTGAGCTGAAGATAATCTGAAATGACTTGCCAATGGAGTGCTGACCGGTTTGGCATTATTCATACTAAACCTCTCTAACACTTTCACCACATAATTCTTTTGAGATAACCACAATTTATCAGCTGACCTATCTCTGCGAATCTCCATCCCAAGTATCTTCCTAGCCGCTCCTAAATTCTTCATGTCAAACTCTTTACCCAATAAAGACTTCAACCTATTTACCTCAATCATACTCTTTGCAATAATCAGCATATCATCCACATAAAGAAGCAAGAAAATATAGGAACCATCATCAAGACTCTTAACATAAATGCAACAATCATAGTCACAGCGTGTGTACCCAATCCGTATCATGAAAGAGTCAAACCTCTTGTACCATTGTTTTGAAGACTGTTTCAGCCCATAATGGGACTTCTTCAACTTACAAACAAGATGCGCAGTCTCTAGCTGCTTGAACCCCTCAGGCTGTTCCATGTATATGACTTCCTCCAAATCACCATGGAGGAATGCCGTTTTCATATCCATCTGCTCTAACTCCAGGTCATAGCTAGCTACCAATGCCAAGATAATCCTGATTGACGTATGCCTCACCACTGGAGAAAAGACCTCATCAAAATCAATCTCCTTCCTCTGTGAATACCCCTTTGCCACTAACCGAGCCTTGAACTTTTCCCTCTCCTTTTCTGTTGCTCCCTCTTTCCGCTTATATACACACTTACAACCCACTGGCTTCTTTTCCTTGGGCAGTTCTTTCAACTCCCAAGTCTTATTCTTATGCAAAGACTTCATTTCCTCTACCATGGTTTCCATCCATTGGTCCCTTTCAGAACTCATAATAGCATCCTGAAAAATAGATGGATCCCCACTAGTAGTAGTCAATGCATAAGAGACCAAGTCATCAAACCCATACCTCACTGGTGGCTTGATAGTGCATTTGGTTCTCCCAGCGGCCAACTTTGCTGCTGCTCCTGCTGCTGCTGTTGATCAAGCTGTTCATTTGGCTGAGTATCACCTATATCAAAACTCTCCAGCTCAATCTGTACGCCTTACTGTTTGCTGTTCACTTCCTCTGACTCAGAATTTTAAACCCTCTGATGTGCCTTGATCATAGAGTCCTCATCAAATACCACATCCCTACTGATCAACACCTTCTTTGTCTCTGAATCCCAAAACTTGTACCCTTTAACCCCTTTCTCATAACCAAGAAAGATACACTATCTAGACTTTGCATCAAACTTTGACCTCTCATCACTGGGAACATGAACATAGGCCGGACACCCAAAAACTCTCAACCCTGAATAGTCAACCTCTTTCTCTGTCCACATCTCCTCAGCTACCTTCACATTCAAAACAGCACTCGGTGACCTGTTTATAACAAAGCATGCCATACTCACTGCTTCTGCCCAAAAAACCTTCGGAAGTCCCGCATTCAATCTTAAACACCGTGCCCTTTCTGCAATGGTTTTGTTCATTCTTTCTGCCACCCAATTTCGCTGTGGTGTCTTCCAAACTGTAGAGTGTCACTGAATCCCATGTTCCTCACAAAATTTCAGAAAAGGCTCATTCTTGAATTCTTTCCCATTATCTATCCTAAGGCACTTAATCTTTTTCCCTATTTGGTTTTCCACTTCAGCTTTCCATACTTTGAACTTAGTAAAGACTTCATACTTGTGCTTCATGAAGTACACCCAAACTTTCCTTAAAAAATCATCAATAAAGGTCAAGAAATATAAAGATCCTCCTTTCGACGCTACACCTACTGGCCCCCAAACATCTGAATGAACGTAGTCAAGAATTCCCTTCGTTCTGTGAGTTGCATTCCTAAACTGCACCTTACACTGTTTTTTCAAAACACAAAACTTGCAGAAATCCAATTTACACGATTTAACCCCTTTCAGCAAATTCCTCTTATGCAGCTCTAACATCCCACGCTCTCTCATGTGTCCCAACCGCATATGCCAAAGTATAATATCATCAGTATCGTCTGTTGAAGTGGCAGCAGCTCCATCTACAACTGTACTCCCTACCAACTTGTAAATATTACCAGGAACTTTACAAGCCTTCATCATCACCATAGCACCCTTCGTTACCTTCATGACTCCACTCTCTATTTTATACCCACAGCCATTGGAGTCTAAGGTTCCCAACGAAACTAAATTCTTTCTCAATTCTGGAACATGTCTAACATCCCCCAAAGTTCTCACAACACCATCATACATTATGATTTTAATTGTGCCTATTCCTATGACTTTACACGATGCATCGTTACCCATAAGAACATTACCACAATCCACTGACCTATATGTGTTGAACCATTCCTTGATAGGAGATATGTGAAAAGAACATGCTGAATCCATAATCTACGAATCTACCATGTGATTTGAACTTGCTGAGACCGAAAGCATATCACCATCATCAGACTCCTGCTCTACAACGTTTGCAGAAGTTGATCTATCTTTCCTCTCCCCTGCCTTTCCCTTTTTCTTCCAATCAGTTCCCTTACTCTTCTGCGGACAGTCTTTCTTCATGTGCCCAGTTCATGACACTTATAACACTTGAACTCAAACGTGCCCTCGGACCTGTTCTTTGACTGAGACCTCCCATGCCCCGAAACTAATTTACCCCTCTCATTCTTCCTGCCACGATCCCTGTACCCCTTAACCACCAGACCTTCACCTTGCAGCGATTCTGTTTGTTACTTGCGTTGATTATATGCCAGAAGGGCTGCAGTGACTTCCTCCAGTTCTAGGGTTTCTTTCCCCCAAAGTAAGGTTGTAACTAGGGTTTCGAGAGCAATCGATAGTGAACACAGTAACATCAGCGCTTGGTCTTCCTCTTCAAACTTTACGTCAATCCGTTGCAGGTCGCTCACAACCTGATTGAACGTGTTGATATGCTAAATCAGATCAGCACCCTCGGCCATCTTCAACCCAAATAGTTTCTGCTTTAGAAATAGTTTGTTCATCAACGATTTTGACATATACTTGCTCTCCAGTTTAGTCCAGACCCCAGCCGGCGATTCATCACCCAACACGTGACACATAACTTCGTCTGCAAGACACAGACGAATCGTACTCACCGCTTTCATTGGGAGTTCTTCCCAATCGTCGTTAGACATGGCTTCTGGCTTCGCCTTCAATCCCTTGTACAAGCCTTGCTGCACCAACAGATCATTTACCCGCTGTTGCCACAATCCGAAATTCAAAGTTCCATCTGTAACGCCCCTGAATTTTGGTCTCTGAAAATTTCGTTAAGTATTTGAATTTTATTTGAATTACTTATTTTCTCTTGAGTGACTATATGATTTCTCGTTTATTTTGTCGTAGTTGGATTTTGGTTTTGACTAAAAACCCGACGTAACCAATTCGGTTAGTTTCCAACCGACTAGTTGGAGGAACCAAGCAACCGACTTACCTAGTTACTCGATGAACCTTTTGGACCTTTTGAACCTTTTGCTTTTATCCATTGGTCCATAATGGTTAGGGTAATTTTTGTCCATTGGATAATAAAACTTTTTTTTAAAAGTACATGTAGTCTTTTTAAAATATTATTTTAATAAAAGGTACTTGTACTCTTTTTGTCCATTGGTTATTAAAGGCAAGGAGAATTATTATCCATTGGGTAATAACCATTAGGGAAGTTAGTAACCCTTGGGTAATAACTCTTTTAACCAAATAAAGTACCGATGTGACTAGGGAACCTTCCAAATAAAGTTGATTTGACATGTACTTTATTATTATTTTAATGGGGAGAATCCTAGTCTTTTTATTTAATTGGGGTACTTGGTACCACACCTATATTTAATATAGGGCTTTTGTCACATGCTTTAAAGGACCTTAATTATTTTAATATAAAAGTTTCCTAGTAGCTATTGTCCATTGGACAAAGATTGTTAGGGTAATCTTTACCCATTGGACAATAGTCCTTCCTTTATTATATTTGATTAAGTACATGTATATATATACACATGTGTATTTTCAAAGGACATGTAGTCTTTTTAAAAGGACTTAGTTTAATATTTAAAGTACTCACCCTTTATTATCCATTGGATAATAAAAGTTAGGGTATTTATTAACCATTGGGTAAAAGGATTTCTCTTTTAACTAGTACATGGGTTTAATAAACTAGTCTTTTTCAAAAACCCCATGGGATGAGGTACCCATATTTTATTTGAAAGTACTTTAGTAGCCTTGATAGCCCTTAAGGCCTATTATTCTTAAAGTACCTTTTTTATTATTTTGTATTGGGGTTTTATACCCAATTGGATTAATTTATTGGGGAGTTGATCTTCCTAGATTACAAAGTACCCTAGTTTATTTGTTTACTCAAACATGTGCCTAATTGTATTTCTTTATTAGGATTTTGATTTGGGAAAATCTTGTACCTTGTACTTTCTTATTCTTTCTAGTAAATATATATGCATATATATGTGTATGTGTAGTGTACTTGAGAGAGAGAGAGAGAGAGAGAGAGAGAGGGAGAGAGATTGCCGAGAGAGAGAGAGAGAGGGGAGCCGAGAGAGAGAGAGGGAGGGAGAGAGAGAGAGAGGAAGGAAGAAAGAGATAGGTTGTACCTTGACTTGACTTTCCTTGATCTTCCATATCTTCCTACATCTTTCAAGTCCATGGGAGAATATTTCCCCTAACCAAACATAACTCCCCATTGTACTTCTATTTATTGTTTAGAACCAAATCTTGTACCATTGTCTCCAAATCTTCCAACATATCTTCCATAATCCATCCAAGGTACACCATTAGCCATGCAAGCCTAGGGTTAGCCTTTTGACCTTCCATAAAGTGCTTGACATTTGTCAAAATTTGAGGAAGAGAGAGAGAGAGGGGGCCGGCCATGAGAGGGAGGGAGGAGCCAAGATTTTTCCTATAAATACCACCCCATACTTCTCATTGAACTCACACCTTCACCTAGCAACTTCTCTCTCTAGAAAAAAAATTGAGTTCTTTCTTTGTTCTTTCTTTTGTTCTTCATGTTCTTGAGTTGTTCTTGAGTTCTTCAAGAAACTCATCCAAAGCCGCCACTAGACCGCCACTCGACCACCCTCTCGATCCAAAAGTAGTAGTAGTATTAGTCAAGAAGGAGTTTCGAGAGAAACCTTTCTCTTTCGAAGCTACCGGAGGCATACCGTAGGACGTTACTCCGTCCGACCACCGACGTACTTTCCGACCACCGACGTACTTTCCGACCGCCGACTAACCTTCCGTAGCCGACTACCGCCAAGAAGGATCGTAAGGAATACCTTACTCACTTCCGTATTTACTTCGTATTTAATTACTTCCTATTTACGTACTTACTCGATGAATACGTAGATTAATTACTTCCTATGCACGTACGTATTCTAGTATATCGTAAGGAAAATCTTACTTACTCCTTACTTACCCGTATTTACTTCCTATGTACGTACGTATTCAAGTATATCGTAAGGAGACCCTTACTTACTCCGTATTTATTACGTATTTACTTACTTACTTAAGTATAGCGTTGTTGTTTTGAATTGCTAAGATAGATCTTATAGTTTGTTTAGAAGTATTTGTATTTTGATCTTTAAAGATGATGAATATATGAATTGCTTGTATTGATTGTGGTGTGATAAAGCATAAGTGATTTCACTCCAAAGACGTCCGTACATGTGGCGTTGTGCTTTGAATAAAGCATAAGTGATACACTCCAAAGGCGTCCGTACATGTGGCGTTATGCTATAAATGATTATTGAACGTGATAAGTAATATAGAATTGGATGATCTTGTTAGTGTGTTTAATGCCTACCGCGGAGTCTTTGCATGATAACGAGACACGAGAATCGAGAAAGTAGAAACATGACACCTAGGGTGTGGTTAAGGAAAGGAAATGTTTTCGAGGAAGAAAATATTTTTGAAACTACATAATGACCGATTTTGGGTGGCATTATGTGAGTCGTGTGTGTGCGTATTTGAAAAAGGTGAAATGTTTTGGAAACCGCAATGTGGCCGGACTTGCCCATTGTGTGGTGTGTGTTTTGTGTGTGTGCCAATGGGAACCCGGCGCGGCGGAACCATTGTGAGGATACTTGGGAACCCGGCGCGGCGGAACCAAGGTTGGGTGTGTATGCTTGGTTATCCGCGGTACGGAGCCAATGCAAAATGTGTGCCAATGGGAACCCGGCGCGGCGGAACCATTGTGAGGATACTTGGGAACCCGGCGCGGCGGAACCAAGGTTGGGTGTGTGCTTGGTTATCCGCGGTACGGAGCCAATGCAATTGTGTGCCAATGGGAACCCGGCGCGGCGGAACCATTGTGAGGATACTCAGGAACCCGGCGCGGCGGAACTGAGGTTGGGTGTGTAGCTTGGTTATCCGCGGTACGGAGCCAATGCAAAACGATTTTGAAAATGTGTATGCTTGGTTATCCGCGGTACGGAGCCAATGCAATTGTGTGCCAATGGGAACCCGGCGCGGCGGAACCATTGTGAGGATACTCGGGAACCCGGCGCGGCGGAACCGAGGTTGGGTGTGTATGCTTGGTTATCCGCGGTACGGAGCCAATGCGGTTGTGTGCCAATGGGAACCCGGCGCGGCGGAACCATTGTGAGGATACTCAGGAACCCGGCGCGGCGGAACTGAGGTTGGGTGTGTAGCTTGGTTATCCGCGGTACGGAGCCAATGCAAAACGATTTTGAAAGTTGCGTGTGTGCTTGGTTATCCGCGGTACGGAGCCAATGCAAATGATTTTAAAAGTGTGTAGCTTGGTTATCCGTGGTACGGAGCCAATGCAAACGATTTTGAAAAGGTTATTTTGTAAACGAAAATGTTGACACGGTCTACGATGAGTCGCGTAGGAGAAACACGGAAATCTTGGACACCAACGATAGTTGAATAATGAATGTGGATGTGTCATTGTTAACTGTGTATTTACGTATCATGTGGAAATTGATGTTTGATTTTAGCCTTGTTGGTAAGTTAAGGTTGGTGGGTTAGGATTTCCTTATTGAGCGTTGTAGCTCACGGTGTTGCCTTTTGGTGACCCTGACATATTATATTGGTGGTGACGCCGGTATAATGTGTCAGACTTTGTAGTTGTTCAAGACGAACAGTTCGCCGTGGAAGCCTCTGGAGCTGAAGAGCTGGCTAGGATGAAGGAGCAGGAGAAGCTGTAGTTAGGAACCCTAGAATTCCCCTTCATTTGTGTAAACATTGTACTCTTGTTGAGAGTTTGTTGTAATAAGAGCCAGACTCTATTTTGAGGTTTTCAATAAAATTGTCCTTTTAACGTACCCAAAATTCGGGGCGTTACAGCTTGGTATCAAAGCTTTAGGTTCAAAACCTCGGCCATGGGTAGAATGGGTAGAACCACGAGATAGTTTGACCGTTGCACCGACCTGAATTGAGTTTACCGTCCCAAATTGGGTGGAATTCTGTCAAAACAATCTTCGGATTGAAGCAAGGCGTGGAAATTGGCAGTACCGCTAAGCTGGGAATTCCCGAACAATTGGATGATGACTTATCAAATGAGGGACTTAGAAACCCAAGTGTTTTCTTTGGAGTTAGTGAAACGCTGTTACTAATTGAGGTTGAAACCTTTCCTTGTAGATGAACCACCTAGTTAACCTATTGGTTGGAGCTCGCCAACTCAAGGACGCCATAGAGGCTATGACAACTCAACTAGTGGAGAACCCCGACTTCATTGCTGCTATACTTGCAGAAAAATGAGATTTTGTGAGAATGCAGCAGAATACCCCTATTCCCGTAGAGAAGGACCCTTGATGTTTCCTATCCTGTCTGCCTTCTATGAGTATTTCGGTGTTTTACCCCCGATGGAGAACTTTGAGGTTGAAGAAGAAGTCAATGGTGATGAAGACGCCAATGAAGTGGCTATGGGAGAAAACCGTACGAAGGAAGAGGATCTCGAAGAGGACGAGGCCCTAGAAGATCTGTGAAGGCCAAGAGACTACTTAGGCGTGCATAGAATAAACCTAGTAACCGTTGTAATCCTTCGGACGTAAGATGTTAAGGATTTGGTAGTAGTGGACCTTTTGTTGTAACTAGAGATTAGGCTAGTAAGCCATCTTCGTTGTACTCATTTTATTTGGTAATAAGAGACTTATGTTTTCTTTAGTATATGATTACTATTTATGTGTGGACTTGCATCTTACTCTTTATGACGAGAAACTACCCCTGCCCCGATAAGTCTAGAATTATAACCTTCCTTATCGATATAGATGTCGAATATACCACGAGGAGGATGCCCACCTTTTGCCCCGCGTGTTTTGGCCAATTATCGCTCGTTACTAGCACCTGAGTACTTTCAACCAACACCCCCACCAGTGGATGACATGGAGCTCTATAATGTCCCAATCACTTGGGAAATGCCTCCACCCGTTGCAATTCCCGAAAACTCTCCGCCTTCCCTTGTCCCCGCACCGCTTGTGCAAAACTTGAGCAACCCAACGATTATCTCATGTTTGACCCAGAGCTAGAAGCTGCGATACTAAACCTTTCTCAGTACTACCTTGAACCCGAGGAAGAGCCAAACATCCCGACTATGGAAGAACTGCTTGCACAAGAACGTGAGCGTCTTCTTAGGGAAGAAACCGCAGCTGAAAGGAGATACAAGATGTGGCTGAAGGAAGTCTTCGGAACCGAACTACCCTAGTATATTGCGCTAGCAGTATGGAGTAAGACTTGCCCAACTGTAGGACTGTGTAGGACTGTCTCAGCTTGTAGTAGGAAATCGTGTTCTAATCTTTTTGTTGTGTGGTAGAATTCTATGTTTATGTTGTAATTCTATGCTTATGTTGTGTGATGTTCTTATCTATGAAAAACCTGTTCTATTTTTAAAGAGTACCGTTGCATACTATTTGCTAAACTACTTTTGACTTTTGAAAGATAGACCATTTGCAAAAAGAAAATTTTGTTTTCGATCTTCCCTCGTAGATTGTTAATACGTGCCGCGAATTAGAATACGATAACGGAGAACCCTCTAACGCGAACCCCGACCTAGCCTAGATCGTGCAAACATTCGTAGTTGCTTTGAAATGCCAACCGCCGAAACCAAAACCTCGACGATGGATCCATGACTCGAACCCGAGCGATAAACGAGTTCTGCAAACGTCGACCTCCGACCTTTCATGAAGACACCAACCCTGTTGTAGTCAAGACGTGGCTGAATGAGGTCAAGATGATCCTCAGCACCTTCGGAGTTACCTAGGACGGAGATCGTGTGGCCTTGGTCATGTATCAGTTGAAGGGAGTATAGCTGTTAGTCTAGTGCGTGAAGAGTGCGAACTAGTAATAGCCAACCTACGTTTAACCTGCGCCTATCTTGCCACCATCAAGTGATCGACAAGGCGGATATCGACGTAATCCTAAGGATGGACTGGCAAACTACATGTCGAGCGGTCATAGATTGTCATTTAAGGATGGTGACATCTTATACCCTAGAAGGGACTCGATTCCTTTTAAGGGGGATAGACGGACGGTGAGCCCGACGACGAGAAGATCAAGGTGGTAGAATCCACTACTTGGATGGCAGCTAGTTCCAGTAGGAAGAAGCTGATAGAATGGAAGTGGGATTTCCACACATCGTGTGCGAGTATGCCGATGTTTTTCCCTGAAGAACTTCCTGGCTTATTGCCTTGAGGAGAAATAGACTTCTCTATAGGACTTTAACCAAGAATCGCACCAATCTCTTATGACGCCATACCGAAAAGCCCCTGCGGAACTAAGGGAGATCAAGACCCAATTGCAAGAGCTATTGGATTAAGGGCCTATCAAGCCGAGTACGTTACCATGGGAAGCACCGACGTCGTTCGAGAAGAAGAAAGAAGGCACGCTTCGACTGTGAGAGGATAATCTTCCGTGGCTGTAAAGGTTCTTTCAATGCCTTTGCGAATACTGAAGAGTATCGTAGGGCTTACCTATTGATGTTCGATGGAATACTCATGCTTTACGATTATAGAGAATGGACCCCTTGTTTCCTACTTTTGGAAATAGGTTTAATATCGAGAAGCATGAGGGTTCAACAAGGATGTATTAGGAAAGCTTATGGGATGCTAGTCCGCATGATGATTTGGTAGAAGTTCTGCTTTTGGCGTTAGTATTTACGGTGGAGACCTTACCAAAGACGTACGACGAGGCAAGTTGTTCGACGGCGGAAACAACTTCAACCCCATCTCGTTAAGCAAGTGATGAGGCTTAATTCGATTGATGGTGACCTACTTCAAAATTTTTAAGGGGGATAGTCGATGATTCCGTGATTGGTTTAGCAACCAAGTCTAACCTGTAGCTGCGTGCCAATTTCGGGGACGAAATTGTTTTAAGGGGGATAGATTGTAACGCCCCTGAATTTTGGTCTCTGAAAATTTCGTTAAGTATTTGAATTTTATTTGAATTACTTATTTTCTCTTGAGTGACTATATGATTTCTCGTTTATTTTGTCGTAGTTGGATTTTGGTTTTGACTAAAAACCCGACGTAACCAATTCGGTTAGTTTCCAACCGACTAGTTGGAGGAACCAAGCAACCGACTTACCTAGTTACTCGATGAACCTTTTGGACCTTTTGAACCTTTTGCTTTTATCCATTGGTCCATAATGGTTAGGGTAATTTTTGTCCATTGGATAATAAAACTTTTTTTTAAAAGTACATGTAGTCTTTTTAAAATATTATTTTAATAAAAGGTACTTGTACTCTTTTTGTCCATTGGTTATTAAAGGCAAGGAGAATTATTATCCATTGGGTAATAACCATTAGGGAAGTTAGTAACCCTTGGGTAATAACTCTTTTAACCAAATAAAGTACCGATGTGACTAGGGAACCTTCCAAATAAAGTTGATTTGACATGTACTTTATTATTATTTTAATGGGGAGAATCCTAGTCTTTTTATTTAATTGGGGTACTTGGTACCACACCTATATTTAATATAGGGCTTTTGTCACATGCTTTAAAGGACCTTAATTATTTTAATATAAAAGTTTCCTAGTAGCTATTGTCCATTGGACAAAGATTGTTAGGGTAATCTTTACCCATTGGACAATAGTCCTTCCTTTATTATATTTGATTAAGTACATGTATATATATACACATGTGTATTTTCAAAGGACATGTAGTCTTTTTAAAAGGACTTAGTTTAATATTTAAAGTACTCACCCTTTATTATCCATTGGATAATAAAAGTTAGGGTATTTATTAACCATTGGGTAAAAGGATTTCTCTTTTAACTAGTACATGGGTTTAATAAACTAGTCTTTTTCAAAAACCCCATGGGATGAGGTACCCATATTTTATTTGAAAGTACTTTAGTAGCCTTGATAGCCCTTAAGGCCTATTATTCTTAAAGTACCTTTTTTATTATTTTGTATTGGGGTTTTATACCCAATTGGATTAATTTATTGGGGAGTTGATCTTCCTAGATTACAAAGTACCCTAGTTTATTTGTTTACTCAAACATGTGCCTAATTGTATTTCTTTATTAGGATTTTGATTTGGGAAAATCTTGTACCTTGTACTTTCTTATTCTTTCTAGTAAATATATATGCATATATATGTGTATGTGTAGTGTACTTGAGAGAGAGAGAGAGAGAGAGAGAGAGAGAGAGGGAGAGAGATTGCCGAGAGAGAGAGAGAGAGGGGAGCCGAGAGAGAGAGAGGGAGGGAGAGAGAGAGAGAGGAAGGAAGAAAGAGATAGGTTGTACCTTGACTTGACTTTCCTTGATCTTCCATATCTTCCTACATCTTTCAAGTCCATGGGAGAATATTTCCCCTAACCAAACATAACTCCCCATTGTACTTCTATTTATTGTTTAGAACCAAATCTTGTACCATTGTCTCCAAATCTTCCAACATATCTTCCATAATCCATCCAAGGTACACCATTAGCCATGCAAGCCTAGGGTTAGCCTTTTGACCTTCCATAAAGTGCTTGACATTTGTCAAAATTTGAGGAAGAGAGAGAGAGAGGGGGCCGGCCATGAGAGGGAGGGAGGAGCCAAGATTTTTCCTATAAATACCACCCCATACTTCTCATTGAACTCACACCTTCACCTAGCAACTTCTCTCTCTAGAAAAAAATTGAGTTCTTTCTTTGTTCTTTCTTTTGTTCTTCATGTTCTTGAGTTGTTCTTGAGTTCTTCAAGAAACTCATCCAAAGCCGCCACTAGACCGCCACTCGACCACCCTCTCGATCCAAAAGTAGTAGTAGTATTAGTCAAGAAGGAGTTTCGAGAGAAACCTTTCTCTTTCGAAGCTACCGGAGGCATACCGTAGGACGTTACTCCGTCCGACCACCGACGTACTTTCCGACCACCGACGTACTTTCCGACCGCCGACTAACCTTCCGTAGCCGACTACCGCCAAGAAGGATCGTAAGGAATACCTTACTCACTTCCGTATTTACTTCGTATTTAATTACTTCCTATTTACGTACTTACTCGATGAATACGTAGATTAATTACTTCCTATGCACGTACGTATTCTAGTATATCGTAAGGAAAATCTTACTTACTCCTTACTTACCCGTATTTACTTCCTATGTACGTACGTATTCAAGTATATCGTAAGGAGACCCTTACTTACTCCGTATTTATTACGTATTTACTTACTTACTTAAGTATAGCGTTGTTGTTTTGAATTGCTAAGATAGATCTTATAGTTTGTTTAGAAGTATTTGTATTTTGATCTTTAAAGATGATGAATATATGAATTGCTTGTATTGATTGTGGTGTGATAAAGCATAAGTGATTTCACTCCAAAGACGTCCGTACATGTGGCGTTGTGCTTTGAATAAAGCATAAGTGATACACTCCAAAGGCGTCCGTACATGTGGCGTTATGCTATAAATGATTATTGAACGTGATAAGTAATATAGAATTGGATGATCTTGTTAGTGTGTTTAATGCCTACCGCGGAGTCTTTGCATGATAACGAGACACGAGAATCGAGAAAGTAGAAACATGACACCTAGGGTGTGGTTAAGGAAAGGAAATGTTTTCGAGGAAGAAAATATTTTTGAAACTACATAATGACCGATTTTGGGTGGCATTATGTGAGTCGTGTGTGTGCGTATTTGAAAAAGGTGAAATGTTTTGGAAACCGCAATGTGGCCGGACTTGCCCATTGTGTGGTGTGTGTTTTGTGTGTGTGCCAATGGGAACCCGGCGCGGCGGAACCATTGTGAGGATACTTGGGAACCCGGCGCGGCGGAACCAAGGTTGGGTGTGTATGCTTGGTTATCCGCGGTACGGAGCCAATGCAAAATGTGTGCCAATGGGAACCCGGCGCGGCGGAACCATTGTGAGGATACTTGGGAACCCGGCGCGGCGGAACCAAGGTTGGGTGTGTGCTTGGTTATCCGCGGTACGGAGCCAATGCAATTGTGTGCCAATGGGAACCCGGCGCGGCGGAACCATTGTGAGGATACTCAGGAACCCGGCGCGGCGGAACTGAGGTTGGGTGTGTAGCTTGGTTATCCGCGGTACGGAGCCAATGCAAAACGATTTTGAAAATGTGTATGCTTGGTTATCCGCGGTACGGAGCCAATGCAATTGTGTGCCAATGGGAACCCGGCGCGGCGGAACCATTGTGAGGATACTCGGGAACCCGGCGCGGCGGAACCGAGGTTGGGTGTGTATGCTTGGTTATCCGCGGTACGGAGCCAATGCGGTTGTGTGCCAATGGGAACCCGGCGCGGCGGAACCATTGTGAGGATACTCAGGAACCCGGCGCGGCGGAACTGAGGTTGGGTGTGTAGCTTGGTTATCCGCGGTACGGAGCCAATGCAAAACGATTTTGAAAGTTGCGTGTGTGCTTGGTTATCCGCGGTACGGAGCCAATGCAAATGATTTTAAAAGTGTGTAGCTTGGTTATCCGTGGTACGGAGCCAATGCAAACGATTTTGAAAAGGTTATTTTGTAAACGAAAATGTTGACACGGTCTACGATGAGTCGCGTAGGAGAAACACGAAAATCTTGGACACCAACGATAGTTGAATAATGAATGTGGATGTGTCATTGTTAACTGTGTATTTACGTATCATGTGGAAATTGATGTTTGATTTTAGCCTTGTTGGTAAGTTAAGGTTGGTGGGTTAGGATTTCCTTATTGAGCGTTGTAGCTCACGGTGTTGCCTTTTGGTGACCCTGACATATTATATTGGTGGTGACGCCGGTATAATGTGTCAGACTTTGTAGTTGTTCAAGACGAACAGTTCGCCGTGGAAGCCTCTGGAGCTGAAGAGCTGGCTAGGATGAAGGAGCAGGAGAAGCTGTAGTTAGGAACCCTAGAATTCCCCTTCATTTGTGTAAACATTGTACTCTTGTTGAGAGTTTGTTGTAATAAGAGCCAGACTCTATTTTGAGGTTTTCAATAAAATTGTCCTTTTAACGTACCCAAAATTCGGGGCGTTACACCATCGAACGTCATCACATCGACCTTCGAAACAGACGAACCCGATGACATCATTCTTCTGTGTGATCTAAAACAACCTGTAGCTTTGATACCACTTGTTAGGATCGACACACACACTCACACAATTTACGAGTATAAGCAGTAAAAAATCAACAAAGAGATATACGTGGTTTCCCAAAATCGGGTACGTCCACGGGAGATAGAGCGGCTGCTGTTCTTTATTATTACATTATAAATTAGGGTTTACAACATAGAGTATTTATATTGACTCTATTCTAACCCTAATCTGGTATTTGGTCTGTATCTCAAAAATACCCCTGTACGAACCCTACCGTACAACGCCCCCCGCACCCCCAATAACATATGAGCCATAGTTCTAACAAATCCATTACGAAATGAATGGCTAGGAAGCTAAAGGAGTTTGAGGAGGAGAGAAGAAGAAGAGGAGAAGAAGTTGGCCCAGTTGGGTATAGCAAGAAGGGTCATTAAGGGGGTAATGGAGTTTTTCAAAGAGATATAGGAGATGATTCAGATTAATGAATTGAAATCATGATCTAATTTTTGGAAGAAAAATAATTCGATGGCTACAAAGTTAATAGAAAGTGATAGAATCCGTTGTAGAGGTTGTTCTCGTTTACATGCGCCTATATATTTTTAATAGAAATCGCTATGTTTTATAATATAGATGACGTTAGATATTTGGCCAAAACTCCTACTTCACCTTCTATGTTTTATAATATAGATGATTTTAGTACCAGAATCCTCTTTGCCGGAAAAACGATGTGCCTCTGTGCTCAGTGTATTTGGCCTATCAGATTGTGTGAGTTTTTTTTTTTTATGTTTCACAATTTGTGCGCGACCCAACAACCCAAATACACTCGGTACAGAAGTGCACCATTTTTCCAGCACAGACAATATCGGGTGTGATTTTGGTGAACCAATTAAAATTTCATTTATCAATCTTGGCCGTCTCTCTGAATTCTGAAAAACATTTACGTAAATAAAAGTAGAAAATTAGTCTTAGGTCTATTATGTAAACTTCATAAGCCCACAAGTCCACCTATTAATTTTGTAAGATCTCAAGTCCATTTTAGGGTACCCTAGGAATTAAGCACTTTCATAATATTTTAGAGTGCACTTTTTTATTATAGGATAGGGTACCCTAGAGTTTAGTCACTTTTATAGGGTTTTAGGTTGCACTTTCCTATTATAGAGTTTTAGTAGTTTAGACATTTTCATAGAGTTTAAGGTTTTAGACACTTTTATAGGCTATTCTAGGGTTTAGGTTATGTTGACTTGTGGTTTTACAAAACTATTATATGGACTTGTAGGCTTATGAAATGTCTATAATAGACTTATAAATAAATCTCCCAATAAAAAGCACTTTTTTCCCTCCTACACCTTTTTTTTTTTTCCTTAATCAACGTCAATGATGAAGAAACATTATGTCCATATCAAGGCCAATTAGTAATGAGTGAAGATGTCTTAAATGTTATTAAGTGATCACCTATTCCACTCGTAAGCAATATTGGGATTCTATTTCCTTAACAAATGATTCTCATTCAACAAGCTCAATCGCACCTACAAGGAATTACATCCAAAACGCAATAATGAGAACCAAATACACACTCGGAACACAAAAGATAGCTAGGAAAGACCATCTCCAATCTTGACCCATTTCAATGTCCAAATTCAAATTTTTGGCAAAAACTTCAAAAAATCCCTATCCACTCATTTACCCAAATCCTTCCTCATTTTGGGTTTTATCTATTTCTATGCTCAAATCTGAAACAATCCCAACCTTTTACCCATTTTTAGTTAAAGTACTTAGAATGATTACTAAAATTTGACATTCGGAATGAGCGTGAGGAACACAACTTTAAAAAAATTCGGATACAATTGTGCTCATAGTTGTACAACATGACCGATTACATGTATACCAAACACTTTCGAACACAATTATATTCGAAAGTTGTATTTCAAATTTTTGTTTGGCAAAAGGTTGAGGCAAAGTTCTTTAACTGGAAAAGAAAGTATTATGGTTGTACCATTTGCCCTTTGATTAATCGAGTTCCCATTCATTCATTATGTTTAGGAAATATTGCCCAACCACCCAGTTACTGTGTTTTATATGACTTTTAGAATCCGTGAAATTTGAGTCCTTGCCAACGGGCTTTTGATCCAACGGCATGGGAGGGGGAACTACTTGTCCAGGACCAGGGAGTGCGGTCTCAGGTTGGAGTTCTACGGTCGACCGCATTATTATCTAACTATTACCAACTAAATAAAGCTACCTATGGCAGGGGGAATAAAAAAATCGAAGTGTTGTCGCGTTGCCCAATGGAGAATCTTTCTTTCCTTTTTGGTTCGACGAGTTACTGCCTCCTGGTTAGATTATCATGTTGATGTTAGAGCACATATCTTCAACTCTTACTAATATTTTTTTTCTTCAAATCTGAGTAAAAACTACATTTAGTTAGGAACACTTCAATAGAGAATTGCACATTTAAATACAAATTCAAGTAAAAACTTCATTAATAATGTTATCGTAAATTTGGGGAAAAAATAATCTCGCAAAATCTGAGTAAAAATTCGAGTTTTCCTTGATCTGAGTAGAACTTCGGCAAAACTCAATGTGGAATAAGTTTTAGCCAAAGAGTTTTATCTCAAATTTTGAGTTTGGAAAAAAGAAGCAAGGACGAGAGATGCTCCAATCTATCAGCTCAAATTAAGAATCATTCAAAACGGTTGCACAACCTTTGCATCACCGTCCAAGAAAGGATGACACCCACCCCCCCCCCCCCCCCACCCCCGCCCCAAAAAAAAAAAAAGCTAATTCACGAGGATTGTGGTGATTTAGTCTACTGATTTTGGTCAAACAAATACAATCCATTCATTTCTTGCGTCAAATAGACTTCAGTGGCCCATAATATGGAGATGGGGAGATGTATATACTCGTTTGGCCTAACAATATTCAAGAGAATTGTGGTGAATTAAAAAGGTGCACCATAAAATATGGTAGAGAATTAATCTATGTCCGAAATCCTCGCAAATAAATTAATTCACCACAATCCTCGTGAATATTTTGAGGCTAAACGAATACATCTCTCCATCACAGTATTATGGGCCACCAATCCTATTTGAGGCTAGAAATGAATGGAAATTTATGTTCTCACACATCTATAAATATACACAAACACGTACATAAAAATTCAACTAGCTCCTAATCCTGGCAATATTTCACAATTTGGGAGCCTATGGAAAACCTATATTGCCGCCAAAGAACTTCTGAACGCTACATAACTATCGGATGTCCCGTGTAAGCATCTCATCGGCCCCTCGAGATCCTTGGGGAAGTTCTCTCGACTGGCGAAAATGGAGAACGCTAATGAACAGCCTCCCCAGAGGTGGTGGCGGAGAATATCGTTTCGGAACACTGCAGGCAATGGTATTTAGCGTTCTCTTCACGGAGGTAACGAAGTTGACTATGGGGACGGTAATGATCAAGAAGAGGAAAACATAGTCATGTTGGAGATTGTCTTTATGTTCATGCTGGATGCTCTGGCTGTCATACCTCTTTATATGGAGCCAAATGCGCATCTGTCACTGGAGGAAGTGGCACTGAATGCAATATAGCCTGATCAAGACCAGAATGTCAAGTCTGGCTCCTCTTCAATTATTGGAGAGAATACTCTCTCCAATCTCAGCCCATAAAAAATTTTTACGATCTTATGTCAATGATCGAAATAGTTCATTTTATTTTTCTCGTTGAGAACATGAAGTATGCCAAAAATCAAGTTTATTGGACATCATTAGATATGATTTTGAAACACATTAGAACACATTATCTTGCAAAATATAAGATTGCAACATTAGAACAAAACCCCTTTCTAATTTTTTTCAATATAAATTTGTTTCGAAATCATATCAAACGATAATTGATCAAAATAATTTTTGGCATGCTTGATGCTCTTAGTGCATTAAAATTATGAATAATTCCGATCATTGAAGTGTGATTTAAAAAGTTTTTCCCTAGCCGAAATTGGAGAGAGTGTTCTCTCCAATCCATTTAAAGGGATTGGAGAGGAGCCGGGCTCCAGAATGTCTCTCCTTTTGGTCTTTTGAACTATTGAATTTTCAAAATAACTTGGTAGTATCCATATTAGATATCTTAAAAATAACGTATTATCTACTGCTCTTTTTGTCTCGATTTGATTATCTACTTTTGAGAATCTACGAAGAAAACAGTCAATTATACTTCTGTAATAATCTCCGTATTGTAAGTGTGATTGGGTGTTTATCAATACAATCTTCTCATTTAGTCAATTAGTTCGGCTTTGTCAAAATTCTTTGTAATGATCTTTGTTTTGTAAATACCGCTGGGCATTGATCAATACAGTCTTCTCACTTTTGACAAAAGAAAAAGACGCTACTAATAATTAAACTTATTGAGAATCAAGCGATTACTTCTCTTGTTCTTCCTCATCCTTCTCCATCTCCAGTTCGGGGTGTGGTTGTTATTCTGGCAAATTGCTTTTCGTGCACCTTGTCTTCAACTGCCTTAGCCATGATCCAAACGTGTTTTGCTTGCTTCTTGACCATATGCCACGCGTCCTTAATGCATGTTTTCGACGAATTGACTCGTCCATTCGTAGCTTTAAGCCACGTGTATCTCTGAAATATAGCTAATTCAGCCAACTCATTGTTGACGTGTCATGATCACACCAGATCGATCAACGGTGGCCAATTTGCTAAATTATGTTGTTAACAGAACCCGATGAGGCGGGTGAGGCTGTGGCTTTGGCTGGGGGCGTACGAGACGGAGGAGGAGGCCGCGATTGTTTACGATAACGCCGCGATCAAGCTGCGTGGACCTCCTGCTCTGAGGCTGCCGGGTTGGGACTTGGGATAAAACGGAGATCAACGTGACGTCGGTCTCCGGTTATACGAGTCGGGAGAGGAGTGTAATAACGTCATATCTTCTCCTACTTCGGTGCTGCGGTTCAGGACTCTTTCCAATGATCGATGCCGAACTGGTTCGAGAGGCCACGGCGAAAAGACGATACTAATAAGGATTATCAACCAGTACTTCAAACGAGGCACTGACTGCTGTGTACCGGTCGAGACGAAGACCGAACCGAGTGGACAAACAGTTCAAGAAGTTGATGTAGGACAAAAATGGAGAGTTTTTGTATTTTATTTTTATTGTTTTAGAATAAGATTTTGATTAGGAATATTTCCGGTTATGTTAGAATTATTAACTTTCTGTATTCGGTTTAATTTTGATTTTTACCTTTATTCGGATTATTGGTCTATAAGAATTAGGATTTTATTTTAATTAATTAGAAAATATCTTTTATTTAATGCCGCTTATTTTGACATGATTTATTATTTCTTTCACAGTAGGATTTCTAGGGTTAGAATCTTATAAAAAGGGCTGTAACCTATTCAATTAAAAAACTTTTAAGCTTTTTGATCAATAATATTTAGAGATTCTCTCTTTCTTTCTTGTGCGCAAGATTTGCTCGTTACGTCGAGTTGTTTATCTCGTTTGGACTAGTATGCTAACTAGTCTCTCGTGAATTCTGCTGCGTCAAGTGGTATCAGAGCAAGGCTTTACCTGGTTCGATGGTACCAAACAAAGTTGAAGACACATCCATTGACGTTGGTTGTGGTGAAGAATTTTACAGAATTCGCACCAAGGGATTTGCCCATCGTCAATCTGTTAAATACAAAGTTGATGGGAACCGCATTGAGGGATTTGCCCACAACCAGCCTATTAACCAAAACGTCTTCGGAAAATATTCTTATTATCCACTTGATAGTGAAGATGGATCTGAAGATGAGTTACCTGATGATTATTATGGATATCAGTCGAAGAAGCGACATTCAAGGTCCGAAAGATTTTATCGCACAAATGACGACTTTTTAACTTTTCAGGTAGAACCAATAATTCCTACTTTTCGTGGGTATTGCCATTTTAAAAATTTTATTTATTGATTTTGTAAAGTAGATAAATTCTTTGAGTTCTACACGGATATTCCTGAAGAGAATGAGGTCAAATATGCGACTCGTAAATTATATGGCTATGTTTCTACATGGTGGGAACGATTGCAGTCCAATAGATTGCGACAATATAAACAACCAATTAGGACATGGCCCAGGATGAGACGAATGAGACGATTGATGAGTGATAGATTTCTTCAATTAAATCATGGACAGGAATTATATCAAGAATACCGAAGAAAACTTGAGTCAAAACAAATATTCCAAGGTACTTATGATTTGCAATATTTTTCACAAAGAGTTACGAGTTATTTGAGTAAATACCAAGCAAATTCTAAAAGTCAACAAACTAGCCATGCTCTTTCAACTTTAAGTTCGACACTTCTTAATTGTATTGATGGATATGAGATTGCCGAAGAGGTGTGAGATCGAGTTAAACTAGAGAAGGTGATATTTGTTGAACCTGATATCGAAGAAACAGTGGAGGTCGATATAGAATGCAATCATTATGGGTACAATGAAATTGATGATAAAGAGAAAGTTGACCTTTATATTAGTGAAAAAGAGGAATGCAAGATTGAAGTTCATGATCAAGATGAAATTGGCATCAATACTTGTGTGTAAGAGAATATTGAAATTATTTCAGATGAGGCTGCGAAGCACCAAAATAATATTGCATTGGAGGTTTGTGCGTTTGGGTTTGATGAATCACCCACAATGGAGTTGACTACAACACTACAAGAAAATATGGCTGTTGCTGAAATCCGATTTTCTAACAAAAGAGTGCCAACCAACTCTATAATAAATCAAAGTCTAGAGAATCAGCAACTTCAGCATAAGGTTCTAGTTAATTTTCTTGAGTGCAGCAATTTGATTGGGTTCTCAACATTCATCTAGTGAATTTTGTCAACAAGTTAAAGTATGCTGAGAAACAATCTTTGCAAATACACTTTTTCTTGAAGTTTTATTTCAAGTTAAGGAAGGAGTTGAAGTATTCTAAGTATCTGTTTATTTGGCATGGAAGATGGTAAATTCTTAACGAGAACTCGAGGTCGAGTTCTTTTGAAGAAAAGGAGACTGATGTAGGACAAAAATGAAGAGTTTTTGTATTTTATTTTTATTGTTTTAGAATAAAATTTTGATTAGGAATATTTCCGTTTAGGTTAGAATTATTAACTTTCCGTATTCGGTTTAATTTTGATTTTTACCTTTATTAGGATTTTTCGTCTACAAGAATTAAGATTTTATTTTAATTAATTAGGAAATATCTTTTATTTAATGCCGCTTGTTTTGGCATGATTTATTATTTTTTTTACAGTAGGATTTCTAGGGTTAGGGTCTTATAAAAAGGGCTGTAACCTATTCAATTAAAAAACTTTTAAGCTTTTTGATCAATAATATTCAGAGATTCTCTCTTTCCTTCTTGTGCGCAAGATTTGCTCGTTGCGACGAGTTGTTTATCTCGTTTGGACTACTACGCTAACTAGTCTCTCGTGAATTCTGCTGCGTCAGAAGTTGTTCAGTGTCGCGGTGAAACTAATCCATTACGAAATGAATGGCTAGGAAGCTAAAGGAGTTTGAGGAAAATAATAGAAAAATAATCCGATGGCTACAAAGTTAATAGAAAGTGATAGAATCCGTTGTAGAGGTTGTTCTCGTTTACATGCGCCTATATATTTTTAACAGAAATCACTATGTTTTATAATATATATGACGTTAGATATTTGGCAAAAACTCCTACTTCACCTTCTATGTTTTATGATATAGATGATTTTAGTACCTGAATCCTCTTTGCTGGAAAAACGGTGTACCTCTGTGCTGAGTGTATTTGGCCTATCAGATTGTGTGAGTTTTTTTTTTTTTTATGTTTCACAATTTGTGTGCGATCCAACAACCTAAATACACTCGGCAAAGAAGTGCACCATTTTTCCGGCACGCACGATATCGGGTGTGATTTTGGTGAACCAATTAAATTTCATTTATCAATCTTGGCCGTCTCCCTGAATTCTGAAAAACATTTACGTAAATAAAAGTAGAAAATTAGTCTTAGGTCCATTATGTAAACTTCATAAGCCCACAAGTCCACCTATTAATTTTGTAAGGTCTTAAGTCCATTTTAGGGTACCCTAGGGTTTAAGCACTTTCATAATATTTTAGGGTGCACTTTTTATTATAGGATAGGGTACCCTAGGGTTTAGGCACTTTTATAGGGTTTTAGGTTGCACTTTTTTATTATAGGGTTTTAGTAGTTTAGACACTTTCATAGAGTTTAAGGTTTTAGACACTTTTATAGGGTACTCTAGAGTTTAAGTTGTGTTGACTTGTGGTTTTACAAAACTATTATGTGAACTTGTGGGCTTATGAAATGTCTATAATGGACTTATAAATAAATCTCCCAATAAAAAGCTCTTTTTTCCCTCCTATGCCTTTTTTTTTCTTAATCAACGTCAATGATGAAGAAACATCATATCCATATCAAGGCCAATTAATAATGAGTGAAAATGTCTCAAATGTTATTAAGTGATCACCTATTCCACTCCTAAGCAATATTGAAACTCTATTTCCTTAACAAATGATTCTCATTCAACAAGCTCAATCGCACCTATAAGGAATTACATCCAAAACGCAATAATGAGAACCAAATACACACTCGGTACACAAGAGATAGCTAGGAAAGACGATTTCCACTATTGACCCATTTCAATATCCAAATTCAAAATTTTGGCAAAAACTTCAAAATATCCCTATCCACTCATTTACCCAAATCCTTTCTCATTTTGGGTTTTATCTATTTCTATGCTCAAATCTAAAACAATCCCAACCCTTTACCCATTTTTAGTAAAAGTACTTAGAATGATTACTAAAATTTGACATTCGGAATGAACGTGAGGAACACAACTTTAAAAAAATTCGGATATAATTATGTTCATAGTTGTACAACATGACTGATTACATGTACACCAAACACTTTCGAACACAATTATATTCGAAAGTTGTATTTCAAATTTTTGTTTGGCAAAAGGTTGAGGCAAAGTTCTTTAACTGGAAAAGAAAGTATTATGGTTGTACCATTTGCCCGTTGATTAATCGAGTTCCCATTCATTCATTATGTTTAGGAAATAATGCACAACCACCCAGTTATTGTGTTTTATATGACTTTTAGAATCCGTGAAATTTGAGTCCTTGCCAATGGGCCTTTGATCCAACGGCATGGGAGGGGATCTACTTGTCCAGGACCAGGGAGTGGGGTCTCAGGTTGGAGTTCTACGGTCGACCGCATTATTATCTACCTATTACCAACTAAATAAAGCTACCTATGGCAGGGGGAATAAAAAAATCGAAGTGTTGTCGTGTTGCCCAATGGAGAATCTTTCTTTCCTTTTTGGTTCGACGAGTTTCTGCCTCCTGGTTAGATTATCATGTTGATGTTAGAGCACATATCTTCAACTCTTACTAATATTTTTTTTCTTCAAATCTGAGTAAAAACTACATTTAGTAAGGAACACTTCAATAGAGAATTGCAAATTTAAACACAAATTCAAGTAAAAACTTCAATAATAATGCTATCGTAAATTTGGGGAAAAAACAATCTCGCAAAATCTGAGTAAAAATTCAAGTTTTCATTGATCTGAGTAGAACTTCGGCAAAACTCAATGTGGAATAAGTTTTAGCCAAAGAGTTTTATCTCAAATTTTGAGTTTGGAAAAAAGAAGCAAGGACGAGAGATGCTCTAATCTATCAGCTCAAATTAAGAATCATTCAAAACGGTTGCACAACCTTTGCATCACCGTCCAAGAAAGGATGACCCCAAAAAAAAAAGAAGCTAATTCACGGGGATTGTGGTGATTTAGTCTACTGATTTTGGTCTAACAAATACAATCCATTCATTTCTTGCCTCAAATAGAATTCGGTGGCCCATGATATGGAGATGGGGAGATGTATATACTCGTTTGGCCTAACAATATTCAAGAGAATTGTGGTGAATTAAAAAGGTGCACCATAAAAATGGTAGAGAATTAATCTATGTCCGAAATCCTCGCAAATAAATTAATTCACCACAATCCTCGTGAATATTTTGAGGCTAAACGAATACATCTCTCCATCTCAGTATTATGGGCCACCAATCCTATTTGAGGCTAGAAATGAATGGAAATTTATGTTCTCACCTATCTATAAATATACACAAACACGTACATAAAAAAATTCAACTAGCTCCTAATCCTGGCAATATTTCACAATTTGGGGGCCTATGGAAAACCTATATTGCCGCCAAAGAACTTCTGAATGCTACATAACTATCGGATGTCCCGTGTAAGCATCTCATCGGCCCCTCGAGATCCTTGGGGAAGTTCTCTCGGCTGGCAAAAATGGAGAACGCTAATGAACAGCCTCCCCAGAGGTGGTGGCGGAGAATATCGTTTCGGAACACTGCAGGCAAAGGTATTTAGCGTTCTCTTCACAGAGGTAACGAAGTTGACTATGGGGATGGTAATGATCAAGAAGAGGAAAACATAGTCATGTTGGAGATTTTCTTTATGTTCATGCTGGATGCCCTGGCTGTCATACCTCTATATACGGAGCCAAATGCGCATCCGTCACTGGAGGAAGTGGCATTGAATGCAATATAGCCTGATCAAGACCAGAATGTCTTTTCTTTTGGTCTTTTGAACTATTGAGTTTTCATGACGAGTGACGAGAAAGCATGCGAGATTGTATCGTTTGGGATGAAAGCTTGTAATTCAAAATTACTTTGTAGTACCCATCTCAGATAACTTAAAAATGACGTATTATTTACTGCTCTTTTTGTCTCGATTTGATTATCCACTTTTGAGAATCTACAAAGAAAACATAGTCAATTATACTTTTGTAATAATCTCCATTTTGTAGGTGTCGTTGAGCGTTTATCAATACAATCTTCTCACTTAGTCAATTAGTTTGGATTTGTCAAAATTCTTTGTAATGATCTCTGTTTTATAAATGTCGCTCGGCGTTTATCAATACAATCTTTTCACTTTTGACCAAAAAAAAAAAAAAAGACGCTACTAATAATCAAACTTATTGAGAATCAAGCAGTTACTTCTCTTGTTCTTCCTCGTTCTTCTCCTGGCTCTGGGTGAGGTAGTTATTCCGGCAAACTGCTTCTTCGTGCACCTTGTCTTCAACTACCTTTGCCATGATCCAAACGTGTTTTGCTTGCTTCTTGACCATATGCCATGCGTCCTTATATGTTTTCGACGAGTCGACTAGTCCTTTCGTTGCTTTAAGCCACAAGTATGTCATGATCCAACCTGGTCGATCAACGGTGGCCAATTTGCTAAATTATGTTGTAAACAGAACCCAACGAGGCGGGTGAGGCTGTGGCTGGGGACGTACAAGACGGAGGAGGAGGCCGCGATTGTTTACAATAACGCCGCGATCAAGCTGCGTGGACCAGATGCTCTGAGGCAGCCGGGTAGGGATAAAACGGAGATCAACGTGACGTCGGTCTTCGGTTATACGAGTTGGGAGAGGAGTGTAATAATGTCATATCTTCTCCTACTTCGGTACTGCGGTTCAGGACTCTTTCCAATGATCGATGCCGAACCGGTTTGAGAGGCCACTGGCGAAAAGACGCTACTAATAAGGATCATCAACCAGTACTTCAAACGAGGCAATGACTGCTGTGTACCGATCGAGACGAAGACCAAACCGAGTGGGCAAACGGTTCAAGAAGTTGTTCAGTGTTGCGGTGAAAGTAATTCATTACGAAATGAATGGCTAGGAAGCTAAAGGAGTTTGAGGAGGAGAGAAGAAAAAGAGGAGAAGTGTAACGCCCCGAATTTTGGGTACGTTAATAAGGCATTTATTATATAATAAAGAGAATCTGGCTCATTATTACATTATAAATACATCATAAGAAAAGGGTACAATCATTCAACAAGGGAGAAAACTAGGGTTCCTAATACTACTCTACCTTTTCTTCCATCCTAACAAGCTCCTCTGCTCCAAAGCTTCCACGGTGAACTGTTCGTCTTGAACATCTACAATGTCTGACACATTATACCAACGTCGCCATCGATATAATATGTCGGGGTCACCAAAGGTAACACCATGAGTTACAAAAGCTCAGCAGAACAATCTCATACCCGCTAACCCATAACTTACAAATAAAGCTATAATAAAACATCAATTTCTACATGATACGTGTATACACAACTAACAATGACACATCCACATTCGTTAATCAACTATCGTTAGTGTCCAAGATTTTTCTGAGTTTCTCATACGTGACTCATCGCAGACCGTGTCTCTATTTTCATACACAAATCAACATTTCAAAAATCATTTGTTTAACACACTCAACCTCGGTTCCGCCGTTCCGGGTTCCCAAGTATCCTCACAATGGTTCCGCCATCCCAGGTTCCTATTGGCACACATTGCATTGGCTCCGTATCGCGGATAACCAAGCCACACACCCAAGCTCGGTTTCGCTGCGTCGGGTTCCCGAATATCCTTACAATGGTTCCGCCGCGCCGGGTTTCCATTGTCACACAATTGCATTGGCTCCGTACTGCGGATAACCAAGCCACATACCCAACCTCAGTTCCGCCGCGCCGGGTTCCCGAGTATCCTCACAATGGTTCCGTCGCGCCGGGTTCCCATTGGAATACACACAACCTCACAATGGTTCCACTTTTCCGGATTCCCATTGGAACACACCCCACACAATGGGCTACCACGTCCAGCCACATTGCAGTTTTCAAAACTTTTCACCCTTTTTAAATATTTCTTTTACACATGCACACACACAACTCACATTATGCAATCAAAACCGGTCATAATATAGTTTCAAAATATTTTCTTTTTCGAAAAATATTTCCCTTCATTAACCACACCCCAGGTGTCATGTTTCTACTTTCTCAGTTCTCGTGTCTCATTTACATGCAAAGACTCCGCGGTAGGACAAAAGTAAGCATGAAACATTCTAACAAGATCATCCAACTCAATACCACTTATAGCATAACGCCACATGTACGAACGCCCTTAGAGTGTATTACTTATGCTTATTCAAAGCACAACGCCACATCTACGGACGCCTTTAGAGTGAAATCACTTATGCTTTATCACACCACAAGTAATACAAGCAATTGATATATGCATGCTCATAATCATCTTAAAGATCAAAATACAAATACTTCTAAACGATAGATTCTATCTTTCAAATCCGTTAAGGATAATCTACTTATACTTAAGGAAGTGAGTAGAGGTAGTCTACTTTCTAACATACGGTTCTATACATAGAGTTAGGGGGCAAGGGGTTCTACCTTACTTCTTGGCGGTAGGGCGGCTACGGAAAGTACGTCGGTGATCGAGCGGAGTATCTTCCTACGGTATGCCTTCGGGAGCTTCGAAAGAGAATGGTTTCTCTCTAAACTTCTTTTTGACTAACACTACTCTACTTTATGGATCGAAGGGCGGTCGGGTGGCGGTTTAGTGGCGGTCTTGAATAAGTTTCTTGAAGAACTCAAGAACAATTCAAGAACATGAAGAACAAAGAAAGAACAAAGGAATTCTAGAGAGAGAAGTTAAAGATTGGAAAGGTGTGAGTTGAATGGCATGGGAATGGTTCTATTTATAGCCAAAACTTGAGCTCCCTCTCTCTCTCTCTAAGGCCGCCCCCCCCCCCCCCCCCCCTCTCTCTCCATACCTCAATTTTTGACACTTGTCATGCAATCTTTAAAAGATCAAAGGCTAACCCTAGGCTTGCATGGCTAAATGGTATACCTTGGATGGATTATGGAAGATTTATTAAAAGGAAAGGAGACAATGGTACAAGATTTGGTTTTAAACAATAATAGAAGTACAATGGGAGATAGATTTTGGCTAGGAAGGATATTCATGGCCAAGGATTTGAAAGGACAATGGAAGGTCAAGCATGGTACAACCAACCTTTCTTCTTTCTTCCTTCCTCTCTCTCTCTCTCTCTCTCTCTCTCTCTCTCTCTCTCTCTCGGCATCTCTATCTCTCTTAGTACACTATATATATATATATATAAACAAGAAAGAATAAATAAAAAGTACCAAGGTACTAGATTTACCAAATCAATACCCAATAAAGAATTACAATTAGGCACATGTTGGATTTAAACAAATAAACTAGTGTACTCTAGGAAGATCAACTCCCCAATAAATTGATCCAATTGGGTACAAAATCCCAATATAAAATAATAAAAGAGTACTTTAAGAATCTTAGGCCTTAAAAGCTACTAAGTACTTTAATAATAAAATATATGTACTTCATCACATGGGCAATTTAGGAAAAAGACTAGTTTAATAAATCCATGTACTAGTTGAAATAATAACTCTTTTACCCAATGGATAATAAATCCTCTAATTTTTATTGTCCAATGGATAATAGGAACTTTTATGTTAAAATAATCAAAGTTGACATTTTTAGGAAATTATAAAATTTCATTTATGAGTACTTGATATTCTAGCAAAGAATATCAAGAATATAAAATCTAGGATTTCTTTTCCCTAACATTTCTTGTCCAAAGAACCAAAATAATAAAAGGAAATAAATAAGTAATTTCTTAGTCTAGGGTTGAAAAGGTTCACAAAGTTCAAGATTCCTTTATTATGACTAATCAAATCAACTTTATTGGAAGGTTCCCTAGTCACATCGATACTTTATTGGTTAAAAGACTCTATTAATCAAGGGTCACTAACTTCCCTAATGGTTATTACCCAATAGATAATAATTCCCCTTACGGTTAATAACCAATGGACAAAAGAGTACAAGTACTTTTTATCTTTAAAATAAGATTTTGAAAAGACTACATGTACTTTTAGTCAAATATAATAAAAAGTTTATTGTCTAATAGACAAAAATTACCCTAACAATATGGACCAATGGGTAAAGGCAAAAGGTTCAAAAGGTCCAAAAGGTTCATCTAGTAACTAGGTGAGTTGGTTGCTCGGTTCCTCCAACTAGTTGGTTAGAAACTAACTAAATTGGTCAATTAGGGTTTCTAATCGAGAGTTTAACAAATGACCAAAATCTAATTACGATGAAAATTAATCAAGAAATCATATAGTCACTCAAGAAAAAATAAGTAATTCAAATAAAATTTAAATATTTAACGAAATTTTTACAGATCAAAATTCAGAGGCGTTACGAGAAGGAGTTGGCCCAGTTGGGTATAGCAAGAAGGTTCATTCAGGGGGTAATGGAGTTTTTCAAAGAGATATAGGAGATGATTCAGATTATTGAATTGATGTCTGTGTTAAGGTAATAAAGTCCTACATTGCTTGGGAGTAGAATGGATAATCACTTAATAACATCTGGGACCTCTCCACTCATTGTTAATTGATTTTGAGATGGATATAAAGTTTCCACAATGTCATGATCTAATTTTTGGAAGAAAAGTAATCCAATGGCTACAAAGTTAATAAAAAGTGATTGAATCCGTTGTAGAGGTTGTTCTCGTTTACATGCACCTATATATTTTTAACAGAAATCGCTGTGTTTTATAATATAGATAATGTTAGATATTTGGCCAAAACTCCTACTTCACCTTCTATGTTTTATAATATAGATGATTTTAGCAACTGAATCCTCATTGCCGGAAAAACGGTGTGCCTCTGTGCTGAGTATATTTGGCCTGTCAGAATGTTTGAGGTTTTTTTTTTTATGTTTCACAATTTGCGTGCGATCCAACAACCCAAATACACTCGGCTCAGAAGTACACCATTTTTCCAGCACAAACGATATCGGGTGTGATTTTAGTGAACCAATTAAATTTCATTTATCAATTAAATAAAAGTAGAAAATTAGTCTTAGGTCCATTATGTAAACTTCATAAGTCCACAAGTCCACCTATTAATTTTGTAAAGTCTCAAATCCATTTTAGGGTACCATAAGGTTTAAGCACTTTCATAATATATATTTTAGGGTGCACTTTTTTATTATAGGATAGGGTACCCTAGGATTTAGGCACTTTTATAGGGTTTTAGGTTGTACTTTCCAATTATAGGGTTTTAGTAGTTTAGGCACTTTCATAGAGTTTAGGGTTTTAGGCACTTTTATAGAGTACTCTAGAGTTTAGGTTGTGTTGACTTGTGATTTGACAAAACTATTAGGTAGACTTATGGGCTTTTAAAATGTCTATAGTGGATATATCATTAAATCTCCCAATAAAAAGCTCTTTTTTCCCTCCTACGCCTTTTTTTTTCTTAATCAACATCAATGATGAAGAAACATTATATCCAAATCAAGGCCAATTAGTAATGAGTGAAGATGTCTCAAATGTTATTAAGTGGTCACCTATTCCACTCTCAAGCAATAATGGGACTCTATTTCCTTAACAAATGATTCTCATTCAACAAGCTCAATTGCACCTGCAAGGAATTACATCCAAAACGCAATAATGAGAACCTAATAAACACTCGGTACACAAAAGACAACTAGGAAAAACCATCTCCAAACTTGACCCATTTTAAGATCCAAATTCAAAATTTTGGCAGAAACTTCAAAATATCCCTATCCAATCATTTACCCAAATCCTACCTCATTTTGGGTTTTATCTATTTCTATGTCCAAATCTCAAACAATCCCAACCCTTTACCCACTTTTAGTTAAAGTACTTAGAATGATTACTAAAATTTGACATTCGGAATGAGCATGAGGAACACAACTTTAAAAAAATTCGGATACAGTTGTGTTCATAGCCGTACAACAAGACCGAGTTCATGTACACCAAACGCTTTCGAACACAATTATATCCGAAAGTTGTATTTCAAATTTTTGTTTGGCAAAAGGTTGAGGCAAAGTTCTTTAACTGGATAAGAAAGTATTATGGTTGTACCATTTGCCCTTTGATTAATCGAGTTCCCATTCATTCATTATGTTTAGGAAATACTGCACAACCACCCAGTTACTGTGTTTTATATGACTTTTAGAATCCGTGGAATTTGAGTCCTTGCCAACAGTCCTTTGGTCTAGCGGCATGGGAGGGGAACTACGTGTTCAGGATCAGGGAGTAGGGTCTCAGGTTCGAGTTCTACGGTCGACCGCATTATTATCTAACTATTACCAACTAAATAAAGCTACCTATGGCAGGAAAAAAAAAAATCCGAAGTGTTGTCGTGTTGCCCAATGGAGACTCTTTCTTTCCTTTTTCGTTCGACGGGTTACTGCCTGTTGGTCAGATTATCATGTCGATGTTAGAGCATCTTCAACCCTTACTAATATTTTTTTCTTCAAATCTGAGTGAAAACTACATTTAGTAAGGAACACTTCAATAGAGAATTTCAAATTTAAACACAAATTCGAGTAAAAACTTCATTAATAATGTTATTGTAAATTTGGGGAAAAAACAATCTCGCAAAATCTGAGTAAAAATTCGAGTTTTCCTTCATCTGAGTAGAATTTCGGCAAAACTCAATGTGGAATAAGTTTTAGCCGAAGAATTTTATCTCAAATTTTAAGTTTGGAAAAAAGAAGCTAGGACGAGAGATGCTCTAATCTATCAGCTCAAATTAAGAATCATTCAAAATGGTTGCACAACCTTTGCATCACCGTCCAAGAAAGGATGACCCCAAAAAAAAAGCTAATTCACAAGGATTGTGGTGAATTATTCTATTGATTTTGGTCAAACGAGTACAATCTATTCATTTCTTGCCTCAAATAGAATTCGGTGGCCCATAATACGGAGATGGAGAGATGTATATACTCGTTTGGCCTAACAATATTCAAGAGAATTGTGGAGAATTAAAAAGGAGCACCATAAAAATGGTAGAGAATTAATCTATGTCCGAAATCCTCGCAAATAAATTAATTCACCACAATCCTCGTGAATATTGTGAGGCTAAACGAATACATCTCTCCATCTCAGTATTATGGACCACCAAATCCTATTTGAGGCTAGAAATGAATGAAAATTTATGTTCTCACATATCTATAAATATACACAAATACGTACATAAAAAATTCAACTAGCTCCTGATCCTGGCAATGTCACAAATTGGGAGCCTATGGATAACCTATATTGCTGCCAAATAACTTCTAAATGCTACATAACTATCAGATGTCCCGTGTATGCATCTCATCGGCCCCCTCGGGATCCTTGGGGAAGTTCTCTCGGCCGGCAAAAATGGAGAACGCTAATGAACAGCCTCCCCAGAGGTGGTGACGGAGAATATCGTTTCGGAACACTGCATGCAATGGTATTTAGCGTTCTCTTCATGGAGGTAACGAAGATGACTATGGGGACGGTAATGATCAAGAAGAGGAAAACATAGTCATGTTGGAGATTTTCTTTATGTTCATGCTGGATGCTCTGGCTGTCATACCGCTATATACGGAGCCAAATGCGCATCCGTCACTGGAGGAAGTGGCATTGAATGCAATATAGCCTGATCAAGACCAGAATGTCTCTCCTTTTGGTCTTTTGAACTACTGAGTTTTCATGACGAGTGACGAGAAAGCATGTGTGATTGTATCGTTTGGGGCGAAAGCCTGTAATTCAAAATAACTTGGTAGTACCCATATTAGATAACTTTAAAATGACGTATTATCTACTGCTCTTTTTGTCTCGATTTGATTATCCACTTTTGAGAATTTACAAAGAAAACATAGTCAATTATACTTCTGTAATAATCTCCGTATTGTAAGTGCCGTTGGGCGTTTATCAGTACAATCTTCTCACTTAGTCAATAAGTTCGGCTTCGTCAAAATTCTTTGTAATGATCTTTGTCTTGTATGTACCGCTGGACATTTATCAATACAATCTTCTCACTTTTGACAAAAAAAAAAAAAAGACACTACTAATAATCAAACTTATTGAGAATCAAGCTGTTACTTCTCTTGTTCTTCCTCGTTCTTCTCCTGGCTCTGGGTGAGGTAGTTATTCTGGCAAACTGCTTCTTCGTGCACCTTGTCTTCAACTACCTTTGCCATGATCCAAACGTGTTTTGCTTGCTTCTTGACCATATGCCACGCGTCCTTAATGCATGTGTTCGACGAATTGACTCGTCCATTCGTAGCTTTAAGCCACGAGTATCTCTGAAATATAGCTAATTCAGCCAACTCGTTGTTGCCACGTGTCATGATCCATCCAGGTCGATCAACGGTGGCCAATTTGCTAAATTATGTCGTAAACAGAACCCGACGAGGCGTGTGCGGCAGTGGCTGTGGCTGGGAACGTACGAGACGGAGGAGAAGGCCGCGATTGTTTACGATAATGCCGCGATCAAGCTGCGTGGACCGCATGCTCTGAGGCTGCCGGGTAGGGATAAAACGGAGATCAACGTGACGTTGGTCTCTGGTTATACGAGTCGGGAGAGGAGTCTAATAACATCATATCTTCTCCTACTTCGGTGCTGCAGTTCAGGACTCTTTCCAATGATCGATGCCGAAGAGGCCACGGCGAAAATACGCTACTAATAAGGATCATCAACCAGTACTTCAAACGAGGCAGTGACTGCTGTGTACCGGTCGAGACGAAGACTGAACCGAGTGGGCAAACGGTTCAAGAAGTTGTTCAGTGTCGCGGAGAAACTAATCCATTATGAAATGAATGGCTAGGAAGCTAAAGGAGTTTGAGGAGGAGAGAAGAAGAAGTTGGCCCAGTTGGGTATAGCAAGAAGGGTCATTAAGGGGGTAATGGAGTTTTTCAAAGAGATATATATAGGAGATGATTCAGATTAATGAATTGATGTCTGTTAAGATAATAAAGTCCCACATTGCTTGGAAATAGAATGAGTGATCACTTAATAATATCTGGGATCTCTCCACTCATTGCCAAGTAGTTTTGAGATGGATATAAAGTTTCCACAATGTCATGACCTAATTTTTGGAAGAAAAGTAATCCGATGGCTACAAAGTTAATAGAAAGTGATTGAATCCGCTGTAGAAGTTGTTCTCGTTTACATGCGCTTAGATATTTTTAACAGAAATCGCTATGTTTTATAATATAGATAACGTTAGATATTTGGCCAAAACTCCTACTTCACCTTCTATGTTTTATAAAATAGATGATTTTAGCACCAAAATCCTCTTTGCCGGAAAAACGTTGTGCCTCTGTGCTGATTGTATTTGGCCAGTCAGATTGTGTGAGTTTTTTTTTTTTATGTTTCACAATTTGTGTGCGACCGAACAACCCAAATACACTCGGCACAGAAATACACCATTTTTCCAGCACAGAAGATATCGGGTGTGATTTTAGTGAACCAATTAAATTTCATTTATCAATCTTGGCCGTCTCTTTGAATTCTGAAAAACATTTACGTAAATAAAAGTAGAAAATTAGTCTTAGGTCTATTATGTAAACTTCATAAGTCCACAAGTCCACCTATTAATTTTGTAAGGTCTCAATTCCATTTTAGGGTACCCTAGGGTTTAAGCATTTTTATAATATATATATTTTAGGGTGCACTTTTTTATTATAGATTAGGGTATCCTAGGATTTATGCACTTTTATAGGGTTTTAGGTTGCACTTTCCTATTATAGAGTTTTAGTGGTTTAGGCACTTTCATAGAGTTTAAAGTTTTAGACACTTGTATAGGGTATTCTAGGGTTTAGGTTGTGTTGACTTGTGGTTTTACAAAACTATTATGTGAACTTGTGGGCTTATGAAATGTCTATAATGGACTTATAAATAAATCTCCCAATAAAAAGCTCTTTTTTCCCTCCTATGCCTTTTTTTTTTCCTTAATCAACATCAATGATGAAGAAACATTATATCCATATCAAGGCCAATTAGTAATGAGTGAAGATGTCTCAAATGTTATTAAGTGATCACCTATTCCACTCCCAAGCAATATTGGGATTCTATTTCGTTAACAAATGATTCTCATTCAACAAGCTCAATCGCACCTACAAGGAATTACATCCAAAACGCAATAATGAGAACCAAATACACACTCTGTACACAAAAGATAGCTAGGAAAGACCATCTCCAATCTTGATCCATTTCAATATCCAAATTCAAATTTTTGGCAAAAAATCCGTATCCACTCATTTACCCAAATCCTTCCTCATTTTGGATTTTATCTATTTCTATGCTCAAATCTGAAACAATCCCAACCGTTTACCCATTTTTAGTTAAAGTACTTAGAATGATTACTAAAATTTGACATTCGGAATGAGCGTGAGGAACACAACTTTAAAAAAATTCGGATACAATTGTGTTCATAGTTGTACACCATGACCAATCACATGTACACCAAACACTTTTGAACACAATTATATTCGAAAGTTGTATTTCAGATTTTTGTTTGGCAAAAGGTTGAGGCAAAGTTCTTTAACTGGAAAAGAAAGTATTATGGTTGTACCATTTGCCCTTTGATTAATCGAGTTCCCATTCATTCATTATGTTTAGGAAATATTGCCCAACCACCCAGTTACTGTGTTTTATATGACTTTTAGAATCCGTGAAATTTGAGTCCTTGTCAACGGGCCTTTGATCCAACAATCAAAGGCATGGGAGGGAGAACTACTTGTCCAGGACCAGGGAGTGGGGTCTCAGGTTGGAGTTCTACGGTCGACGGCATTATTATCTAACTATTACCAACTAAATAAAGCTACCTATGGCAGGGAAAAAAAAAATTTCGAAGTGTTGTCGTGTTGCCCAATGGAGAATCTTTCTTTCCTTTTTGGTTCGACGAGTTACTGCCTCCTGGTTAGATTATCATGTTGATGTTAGAGCACATATCTTCAACTCTTACTAATATTTTTTTAGAAAATTAGAAGCCGCCCCTGTTTTTTAGGTTTGGTTTGAACCCAACCCTGAAATATTTTACCGAAGCTGGAAGGCTCGAACATATTGCGTACTGACTTTTGTGTCCCTCACCCTCACACTCTCTCTATTCTGCTCCTTTCAACACACCTTGTAGAGAGAGAGAAAAAGAGGGAATGGCGAACACAGACGACTTCAAGCCGGAGGACGACGATTTGATCGACGAGGACGGCACCGTCAACACTCTCTCTCTCTCTCTCTCTCTAAACCACTCCCAGCAACTTCCCGATCGACGGCATGGCCACGGCCACGGCAGTCATTTTCTCCGACGATGACCGCGACCGGTGTATCAGAGGACTTGACAACAACAATGACCACAACCACCACTCAGATCACCAATCGTACCTTTCTTCTCCGGCGGGATCACAACCTCTGTCATCACTCTCTTCGGCCATCCGACGACGACAACGAGCTCCACCTCGGTATACTCGCTTTTTCGGCTTTCAACCTTCTCACCGACACTGACATCAGATCCACTGGCCCGTTGCATGACGACATCATCCATTTCATCCAAGTCGCCAACGTCGTCGACACCAACACCGACATCGGACCACTGGCCCGTGCTAGAGTGAAACAGTATTTCAACTGTAATGGAAGAAAAAGAATTGGTATATAATATATATACTTAATACTTTAAGTATGCAATTTTTTTGGGTGGGGTTTGGGATGGATATGGAGCAAATTGTGAAAACAAAGGTGAGTCATTGATTCCTCACTTTGTATTGTTGGCAAGAGAGAATTGTATTATTTTTTTAAGGTAAACTCTGTGTGTAAATTGAATATTTTAGTGTGTGGTGAACTATGAGAACTGTGTATTTTTTTATGAGAATTATGTATTTTCTGTAAGAACTGTCTATGAGAATTGTGTATTTTATATAAGAACTGTATATTTTCTATGAGAACTGTATTTTTTTTATGAGAACTGTTATTGTCCGGGATGATTGTCTATGAGAACTGTATATTTTTCTATGAGAACTATGTATTTAGTGTGTGGTGAGACTATTTAAACAGTGTATTTTTCAGTTCACATAGCCATTTTACATGACAACTATCTATGAGAATTGTATTTTTTTTACGAATTTTTTTTCCTATAAGACCTGTTATTATCCATGATAATTGTCTATGAGAACTATGTATTTTTCTATGAGAACTGTCTATGAGAATTGTGTATTTTCTATAAGAACTTCCTATGAGAACTGTTTTTTTATATAAGAACTACTCCCTCCGTTCCATATTGATGGTCCAGTTCGGTCTCCAATGCAAAATTTAAATTGTTAATATCTTTTAATCTACAATGTTTTTAAAGATTTTAAAAACTTTGTATAATAGAACTAATTGAGATCTTTCATATAAGATCCATATTGCACATAAAAATCATTGTAGATTGAAAGATATTAACAATTTAAATTTTGTATTGGAGACCGAACCGGACCTTCAATTTGGAACGGAGGGAGTATATATTTTCTATCAGAACTGTCTATGAGAAGTGTGTTTTTTCTATGAGAACTATTATTATCCATGATGATTGTCTATGAAAACTGTGTTTTTTTCTATGAGAGCTGTTATTGTTCATGATGATTGTCTATGGGAACTCTTTATGAGAACTGTCTATAAAAACTATGTATTTTCTTTGAGAATTGTGTATTTTAGTGTGTGGGGAGGCTATTTGAATTGTGTATTTTTCAATTCTCATAGTTCAGCTCACATAGCCGAGCAATTATTATAAAACTGACTATGAGAATTGGCAATTCTCATAGCTAGTCCACATAGCCAAGGATATTTTTTTCCAAAGTTATTTGAGCAATTAAATTGTAATCAGTGTATGGCAAGACTTTGGCGCACATAAAGCTAACTAAAAATTCAATTCTAAATCAATTTATTACGTATGTGAACTATTACTTTTTTAAGACATGGCAGTGAGAACATTTCTAACTGTATTTAATTTTGATTACCTTTTTTGCTTTTGTTCAATTTTTGTTCATGTGTATATTTCTATGAGAACAGTGCATTTTTCTATGAGAACTATGTATTGTTCATGAGAGCTGCGTGTTGTTCATTAGAACTGTGTATTTTTCTATGAGAACTGCGTATTTTTCTATGAGAACTGTGTGTTATTCATGAGAACTGTCTATGAGAACTGTGTATCTTCTATGAGAATTGTGTATTTTCTATGAGAACTCCCTATGAAAACTGTGTATTTTATATGAGAATTGTATATTTTCTATAAGAACTGTCTATGAGAACTGTGTTTTTTCTATGAAAACTATATTTTTTTCTATGAGAACTGTTATTGTCCATGAGAACTGTGTTTTTTTCTATAAGAACTATGTATTTTAGCATGTGGTGAGACTATTTGAACTGTATATTTTCTATGATAACTATATATATTTTATGAAAACTGTGTATTTTAGTGTGTGGTAAGACTATGTGAACTGTGTATTTTTCAGTTCACATAGCCAGTTCATATAGTCCAGTTCTTATAACCAGTTCACAAAGCTAGTTCTCTATGAGAACAGTCACTTCCCATAGCCAATTCTCATAGAAGTGACTATGAAAACTGGCAGGCAGTTCTCATAGAACTGACTATGAGAATTGACAGTTCTCATAGCCAGTTCATATAACTAAGGGTATTTTTGTCCGAAATAGTTTTCATAGAGACAGTTCTCATAGAAATAGTTCTCATAGAAACAGTTCTCATAGAAACAGTTCTCATAGAATTTTCTCATAGCAAATGGTATTTTTTTAATATTTCATAATTTCATATTCAATATGGATCTTGTTTAGTAGATATCATCGAGTAGATTTCAAAAATATAATTTTTTTAAAAAATGAATAACTACAACAAAAGATGACTTTTTGAAATTTAAACAATGTTTTAATGGTGCACCAGTGCTCATGGAGCATTGGATAATTTTTCTATACTAGATGCTCTCTAGTTCTGTGCCCTGATGCGCGTGAAGGGGCAAGGTTGGAATAAAAAATATAAATAATTGTACAGGACTAAATGAAGACCGAGCCTAAGTTTTTGGGCCGGCCTAAAAATTCCCCATATTTTTTTTCTTCAAATCTGAGTAAAAACTACATTTAGTAAGGAACACTTCAATAGAGAATTGCAAATTTAAACACAAATTCACGTAAAAACTTCATTAATAATATTGTTATCGTAAATTTGGGGAAAAAACAATATCGCAAAATCTGAGTAAAAATTCGAGTTGTCATTGATCTGAGTAGAACTTCGGCAAAACTCAATGTGGAATAAGTTTTAGCCAAAGAGTTTTATCTCAAATTTTGAGTTTGGAAAAAAGAAGCAAGGACGAGAGATGCTCCAATCTATCAGCTCAAATTAAGAATCATTCAAAACGGTTGCACAACCTTTGCATCACCGTCCAAGAAAGGATGACCCCAAAAAAAAAAGAAGCTAATTCACGGGAATTGTGGTGATTTAGTCTACTGATTTTGGTCAAACAAATACAATCCATTCATTTCTTGCCTCAAATAGAATTCGGTGGCCCATAATACGGAGATGGGGAGATGTATATACTCGTTTGGCCTAACAATATTCAAGAGAATTGTGGTGAATTAAAAAGGTGCACCATAAAATATGGTAGAGAATTAATCTATGTCCGAAATCCTCGCAAATAAATTAATTCACCACAATCCTCGTGAATATTTTGAGGCTAAACGAATACATCTCTCCATCTCAGTATTATGGGCCACCAATCCTATTTGAGGCTAGAAATGAATGGAAATTTATGTTCTCACATATCTATAAATATACAAAAACACGTACATAAAAAATTCAACTAGCTCCTGATCCTGGCAATATTTCACAATTTGGGAGCCTATGGAAAACCTATATTGCCGCCAAAGAACTTCTGAACGCTACATAACTATCGGATGTCCCGTGTAAGCATCTCATCGGCCCCTCGAGATCCTTGGGGAAGTTCTCTCGGCTGGCAAAAATGGAGAACGCTAATGAACAGCCTCCCCAGAGGTGGTGGCGGAGAATATCGTTTCGAAACACTACAGAGTATGGGGATGGTAATGATCAAGAAGAGGAAAACATAGTCATGTTGGAGATTTTCTTTATGTTCATGCTGGACGCTCTGGCTATCATACCTCTTTATATGGAGCCAAATGCGCATCCATCCCTGGAGGAAGTGGCATTGAATGCCATATAGCCGGATCAAGACCAGAATGTCTCTCCTTTTGGTCTTTTGAACTATTGAGTTTTCAAAATAACTTGGTAGTATCCATATTAGATAACTTAAAAATAACGTATTATCTACTGTTCTTTTTGTCTCGATTTGATTATCCACTATTGAGAATCTACGAAGAAAACATAGTCAATTATACTTCTGTAATAATCTCTGTATTGTAAGTGTCGTTGGGCGTTTATCTATACAATCTTCTCACTTAGTCAATTAGTTTGGCTTTGTCAAAATTCTTTGTAATAATCTTTGTTTTGTAAGTACCGCTGGGCATTTATCAATACAATCTTCTCACTTTTGACCAAAAAAAAAAAAGACGCTACTAATAATTAAACTTATTGAGAATCAAGCGATTACTTCTCTTGTTCTTCCTCATCCTTCTCCACGTTCAGGGTGTGGTAGTTATTCTGGCAAATTGCTTTTTCGTGCACCTTGTCTTCAACTGCCTTAGCCATGATCCAAACGTGTTTTGCTTGCTTCTTGACCATATGCCACGCGTCCTTAATGCATGTTTTCGACGAATTGACTCGTCCATTTGTAGCTTTAAGCCACGTGTATCTCTGAAATATAGCTAATTCAGCCAACTCATTGTTGCCACGTGTCATGATCACACCAGATCGATCAACGGTGGCCAATTTGCTAAATTATGTTGTAAACAGAACCCGATGAGGCGGGTGCGGCTGTGGCTTTGGCTGGGGACTTACGAGACGGAAGAGGAGGCCGCGATTGTTTACGATAACGCCGCGATCAATCTGCGTGGACCTCATGCTCTGAGGCTGCCGGGTTGGGACTTGGGATAAAACGGAGATAAACGTGACGTCGGTCTCCGGTTATACGAGTCGGGAGAGGAGTCTAATAACGTCATATCTTCTCCTACTTCGGTGCTGCGGTTCAGGACTCTTTCCAATGATCGATGCCGAACTGGTTCGAGAGGCCACGGCGAAAAGACGATACTAATAAGGATCATCAACCAGTACTTCAACGAGGCAATGACTGCTGTGTACCGGTCGAGACAAAGACCGAACCGATCGAGTGGGCAAACGGTTCAAGAAGTTTGTTCAGTGTCGCGGGGAAACTAATCCATTATGAAACGAATGGCTAGAAAGCTAAAGGAGTTTGTGTTTGTTTCCAAAAAGTAACAATTGGCTTAGGAACAACGAGTAGTGCAGTTCTAGGCCTGATGCGAGCGTGCCAGGACAGGATTGCTTCCCAAATTCGTATCAAGGCCTGGAAGCCTTAATCTGACTTCTAACTGGACGAAAATGCACGGCCTAAGGGTAGAGACCGTGAGGAGATTCGTGATTTGCCTTTGCGGGCTAAGGATTTAAAATTTCCTAATCGTGTGAAAAATGGAAAGAAAGGTAGAACAAGGCCTAAAACAGAAATAAAAGGACTTCATTAACGGTTTAATAAAGTCTGATTACAAGGAAATGAAATAAAATCTAGGCTTGGCTAGATTGAACGGGAAACTAAAGATAATTGAAAGATAAATTTGCAGAAGCCGTGGGCTTGATGGTCGTGGACCGAAAGATAAAAATAGTTAAAAGATAATTGAAATGTAATTTGGATAAGTCATGGGCTTTGATGGTCGTAGACCCCTGCCAAGGCCTTCAACTGTGGTATTTATAGGCAAAAGTTCCAGGCCTTGAGCTGCTTCCACAGGCCTTCATGCATGGCTGCCAAGTGTCCTCCTGGTAAAGGCTTAGGCTTGAGCTGCTTCTACTTCCTCCAATGAGCGATTGCCACCTATCCAAGTCTTACTCCTCACTCCAAGAATTCAGCTAAGGCCTGAAAGGCCTGAAAAAACTCTCTTTTCTTGCATAAAAAACTTGTAAAAGGGCAAAAGGAATTGGCTGTGCAAAATCACGAAGGCCTTTTGAGATGCTTGTAAGCTGTTTGAATGCCTGAATAGAAGATCTTGGGCCCACCAGGGTCAAAGGCCAAAATTTTATCAGGCCTTTCAGCCATTTCATTGGCTCTTGAGCCCCTTTGGAGGGCTCACTTGCTATTATTAGGCATTTCCATATATATACATATACATTTATATATGGAAAATAGAGATTTTGTGGGACTTGTGCCCTACCACTTGCTTTCTTTAGGCTTTCATACAACAGGCCTAGTTGAGCTGCTTGTGAGCAGCTTGAGGAACCTTTTAGGCCTCTGAACTGCTTGCAACTGCTTATGCAAGCTTGAGCTGCTTAGGATGACTCCATGCATGGCTGCCACGTGTCTTAAGCCTTGCTTCATGCTAAAGAATGGGGTCCTGCCAGCTCAGACCTTGAGCTGCTTGTGAGCAGCTTACCCAGACCTGTCTAACAGGAACATTCTAGGCCTTTGAGTTGCTTATGATAAGCTTGGCCAGGACTTACCCAGCAGGAACATTCTAGGCCTTTGAGCTGTTTGTGAGCAGCTTAAGGCCTTTTTCCCTGCCAATTAACAGGCCATAAGTGACGTTTTCTTTAAGAAATAGGCTCATCTATTACTTGGGCCTGAACTTGAGGAGCATCATAGGCCCCTTCTCTTTGTAAGCCATGCGAGCCCAAATTTGGAAAGAAAACTTGGGCTTTAACTGATTTAGGCCCACTTAGAAGGCCTTATTATTTCTAAGAACTGGCCTAGGCCTGGATAAAACACTCAGATCTAGTGGGTCAACCCAAGTCTTCAGCCAATCTTGGGCTTGGGTTTGTGATAACGAAATCTTAGGCATAATTTGACCCAGGCCTTTGAAAACTCAACTCGATCAGTGGCATTCAAATCGGCCCGATTTCGTGGATGACCGATCATGAGGCTTTTTAGTGCTTGAGACCTTCATTCAAGGCTTTCTTCTAACCACAAATTGATTTTCTGAATTTTGGCCAAAAATAGGTGTAAACAGTTTGAGGAGGAGAAAAAATAGAGAGAAGAAGAAGAGGAGAAGGAGTTGGCCCAGTTGGGTATAGCAAGAGGGCCGGTCCAAGGGTTTTATGTGCCTAAGGCCAATAAAAAAAAAAGTGTGCTCTTAAAGAGTTAATACTTAACAATTTTTACAGCAACAATCACAATACAAGAAAACTAAATAAAGTTCTACTAATCATTGCATACGAGCAGAAAATACAAAGTCTCCAAATAGGCAAATAAATATTACTTTTGAACATTATAACATTATTATTAATGACGCACTAAACGATAATAAATCAAATATTTTTAAATTTAAGCACACCAACCAATGTCAACTAAATCAACACAAATCTAAGCACCACTAGTTAGGGCTCTGCATTTAACAACATACGTATAAATCTAAGCATCACCAGTCAGGACTCTGCATAATAAGAGAATACTATCGATTTGAAGCCTCGCAAGTCGCAAGCGAATGGGAGATATACTCTAAGACTCCGCGGTGTGTATTATACTAGTATATATATGCTAATCCTGCATTTCAATTTTCAATAAGCTCAAATCAAGTGGAGAATAAAAGAAGCCCTAATATCACTATCACTATTCAACTGAATTTAATTAAAGAGTGTTTCACTTCTTGTAAGTAATTTTTCCCACCTAGCTCGACTAGATATTTACGTGATTTGAACATCTCGACTAGATATTTACGTGATTTGAACATCCATTAAAGTGAGTTTAATTTGTTCAAACATAGCCATTTGAAAAATATTTCTTTCATGAGTGCTTAGCCTCGTTTGACTGTCTTCCTTTTAAGTTTTATCCTTATTTACTTTTTGCTTTCTTTCAAATGGACCCAGAAACAAAAGAGAAACTCTCTCTCTCTCTTCAAAAAGCACAGCCATTGTCGAATTGAAACTTGAAAGGATAGTTGGTTTCTTATTTCTTGAAAGGTAGTGACTGATCAAATATACCTCGAAGTCTGGAAAACTCGAACACAGTGGCACAGTGTCCTTCGGCCCCTTCCCAGTTCCGCAATCGGCAGTTCCCCCTTCGTTTGGACCTTTGGTGAAAAAATGAATCGTTCGTGAGAGAATCGATCGACGATCGTCTTCGGCAAAACGTGAGAGACTCGATTATCGATCGTCCGTTCATTTTTTTCCCCTTTTTCTTCGTTTATATATTTTTTTTTTTGCTGGTGAGACTGTCGTTAGAGAAACTGAGAAAGGGTTTGAACTAAAGACCATTTTGATCTCCTAATTACAAAAAGGCCGCGGAGCATTTTTTGGGCTCTTACTGGATCCATGTGGGCAGTGGGCCGCAGTAGGTTTTTAATATTGGAATGGGCCTTTCTTTCTTTTTTTCCTTCTATAGGTCCAAAAAAGACTTCTACTCAAACCCAAATCAAAAAATTAGTGGCGTGCCCTTAACATTTGGCCTTTTTAAAATGCCCAAGACCCAGGTCTCTTGGGCCTTGGGGTTGGGCCAGCCCTGTATAACAAGAAGGGTCATTAAGGGGGTAATGGAGTTTTTCATAGAGATATAGGAGATGATTCAGATTAGTGAATTGATGTCGTGATCTAATTTTTGGAAGATAAATAATCAGATGACTACAAAGTTAACAGAAAGTGATCGAACCCATTGTAGAGGTTTTTCTTGTATACATGCGCCTAGATATTTTTAACAGAAATTGCTATGTTTTATAATATAGATGATGTTAAATATTTGACCAAAACTCCTACTTCACCTTCCAACGGAATTGGATATTATAGACGGAATATCCAATTTGATGAGCAACAAAGAACATTTTGATGTAACACTTAACACACTTGACGTTATTATAGACGGAATTGGATTTTATGTGCACAGTTCACAAACCACAAGGTTGTAAACTTTTGTACCACAGAGGATGTATCCGCACATGACCTAAACCTCAGGGGGTCAAAGTAAACTTTGCCCTTATTTTTTCTTCTCCCTCTTTTTTTCACATCTCGTTCCTTCGTAGGAAATTGCAGGGAGGAAAGCCTTGACTATGAGTGAGTTTGGACAAACTTTTAAGGGACTTTTTCGCACGTTTTTTTCAGTTGTTTTCTCTCAACCGTTATGCAATTGGAGTATAAATTTTGCATGGTATTGATAAGTATAAAAACATAGACCAAAGTTTAAAAAATACATATAAGATGACAAAAAGATTCAAAAAAATTCTAAAACGACGGACTTTTGGGTCTTTGATTTCGTCTTATATGAACTTTTTTAACTTTGGCATGATCCCACCACTTATTAGAATTAGGGGGGGGAAAACATAAATAAAAAAAATGGAACAGTACTAATCAAGTATGAAAAACAATAAACATCAAGGAATTCTAGTTTGAGCGAACGAGCTACAAAGAACATTTTCATGTACCATTTAAACGTGTAAGAAATTACTAAATCAGGGCAAGTAATTAATCGATAGAACGGAATGATATTGACGTTGATTGAAATAAGCACATCATAGCAAAGATAAATAGATTAGATACGAGCCATACGACAAAATCATATTGTTGTATGTGCAATAAATTAATTAATATAGAGTAACAAATTGTAGTCACTTTGGCACGGTGGATCCTCTGTACTGAAATTCTCTGTACTTTTGTACCAGAATGCATTGCCAGCCGTTGGATAGGGTAAAATTTTTGAAAAAAAAAAATTCACACACATTCTAATGACCCAACATGCATGGTTATAGAGGTGATAGGTGCGTAAATGTTGACATAAGCGCCTCCTAATTTATTCCTTGCAAAGTCCATTTATATTGTTACATACTCAGAGTTTAATGCTTGATTTTTGTATTGTAGGCGTTCGGAAGCTTAATACGTTAAAGCCGGTTAAATTTATTGTACATGGCTAGAGTTGAGAGATTTATGACTAAGTGTACAAACCCCACATAAAAATGTGATTGCGGAATGTTCCGAAGCACCAAGCGACGGTGCTCCTGAAATACTGAATAATTTCTTGAGAGGGAGGGGGGGAGAGTTTTTTGTTTGACCGCAGGTATTACGTTAGAGTCGTTGGGAGAGGCTGAGGTGGTTTTAGAGTACCAAATATTGCTAGGCAACGATTTTAGCACCGAATCCTCCGGGAAAAACGGTGTGCCTCTGTGCCGAGTGTATTTGGACTCGTCAGATATTTGTGTGAGTTTTTTTTTATGTTTTAAAATTTATGTGCTATCCAACAGTTGAAATACACTCAGCATAGAGGCAAACCGTTCTTCAGACACAGGATCTCGAATGACCAATTAAATTTCATTTATTCCAATCTCTGAATTCTGAAATAATGTTACCCAAATAAAAGCTCTTTCTTCCCTCTTAATCCTTTTGTTTATCGTCAATTATCCTCATTAAACATGCCCAACTGCACATAACAAGGAATTACATCCAAAATGCATCCTCCTGAATAAACTAATTCACGAGGATTGTGGTGAATAAGTCTACTGATTTTGGTCAAATGAATACAATCTATTCAATTCTTGCCTGAAATAGGATTTGGTGGCCCACAAACAGAGATTGGGGAGATGTATTCGTTTGGCCTAACAATATTCAAAAGAATTGTGGTGAATTTAAAAGGTGCGCCATAAAATGTGGTAGACAGTTAATGTATGTCCAAAATCCTCGCGAGTAAACTAATTCACCACGATCCTTGTGAATATTGTGAAGCCAAACGAATACTTCTCCCCATCTTAGTATTATGGGCCACCAAATCCTATTTGAGGCTAGAAATGAATGACGATTTTTGTTCTTGCGTATATATAAATAAATACAAACACACAAACACGTACATAAAAAATTCGACTAACTCCTCTTGGCAATATGTCACAATTTGGGAGCTTGCCCTTAGAAACTGTGGTTGATATCCTTGCAAGACTATCAATCGACACGGACATTCTATTGATGGTGATTATAGCCATTATTTCTTCCTTGCCTATTCAATTGCATTCAAAAGAGATTGCAAAAATATTTCCTAGTCCGCTTATTCTTGTCATTTTTTGCAGTGCTCTGAAACCTTTGAAGAGCTTAAGCGACTCCAATTCCCGACGGACATTAGGTACTTCAGCATCAAGACTTCTTGTAACGGGGTATTGTGCCTCCTTCGTTGTCACAATATAGGTCGTGATGTGGGGAAAAAAAATGGATAAAAGTGAAACAGAGAGAGAATCGGCCGATATGGGTGTGAATTTTTTGTATCGCCGGTATAGTAGTACCGGAGGACCCAAAAACCCCTACGTGGCGGCCGATATGCTATGTAGCGGCCAATATTCAAATCGTTGTTGTTGCTGGGGAATCTTTGTTATTGTTGAGGAATCATTGTTATAATGGTGCGAACCTATGCATGACCTATATTGCTGCTAAATAACTTCTGAAAGCTACATAACTATCCGATGTCCCTCGTAAGCATCTCATCGGCCCCCTCAGGATCCTTGGGAAAGTTCACTCATCTCATCGGCCCCCTCAGGATCCTTGGGAAAGTTCACTCGTCTGGCAGAAATGGAGAATGCAAATGAACAGCCTCCCCAGAGGTGGTGGCGGAGAATACCATTTCAAAAGATTGCAATGGTAATGATCGTTATCTTCATGGAGGTAGCGAAATTGGCAATAACGAAAGAGGTAACGATCATTACTGTCACCATTGCCAACTTTGTTACCTCCAAGAAGACAACGATCGTCACCATTGCAACCGAAACGGTATTTTCCGCCACCACCTTTGGGGAGGCTGTTCATTAGCGTTCTCCATTTTTTCCAGACGAGTGAACTTCCCCAAGGATTCCGTGGGGGGCGATGAGATGTTTACATGGGACATCCGATAGTTATGTAGCGTTGAGAAGTTATTTGGCGGCAATATAAGTTATGCATAGGCTCGTACCATTATAACATAGATTCTCCGACAATAACAAAGGTTCCCCGGCAATAACAAGGATTTAAATATTGATCACTACGTAGTGTATCGGCTACTAACGTAGGGGCTTTTGGATCCTCCGGTACCGCTATACCCCATTTTACCGGCGATACTAAAAATTCACGCCCACATCGGCCGATTTCCTCTCTGTTTCACTTTTATCCTATTTTTTTGCCCGCATCACAACCTATATAGTGACAATGGAGGCACAGTACCTCATTACAAGAACTCTTAACGCTGAACACTTGGTGCAGACGAGCGAGCACGCATCTGCGTGCTTTTAGGGTTTGGGTGGGGGGGCTCCACAGCCCAATAAGGTTAGAAATTGTTGGACAACTTGTTTTTTACTATAAATACACTTGTTATGCCTCTTATTATGTGTGAGAGCAAATATTAGGTATTGGGGTAGGGTTTCAGAGATTTGCCTCTTTGTTTTGGCTTTTGGTAGAAGAGTTCTATGGACTATTCTTTGTTGCTCATTGTGCATTCGTATTTGTTTAGTGAAGGCGCCATCGATCGACTACCCGTGGACTAGGCTTACATCCCAAAGTAAGGCCGAACCACGTATATCGGTGCGTGTCTCTCTCCTTTTGTTTGTTTTTTCTTTCCTTCTCTCATGTTTGGTTTGATTAGTTTGGTTTGCTTGACACATCTGTTTCGTTCTCCGATTCGATATTCATAATCACTGCCTATTTGTTCGGCTACCGCACAACAAATTGGTATCAGAGCATAGGTTTCTCGACCTAGGCTTCGATTTGTTCTACTTGGTTGTTTGGATTTTTGGGTTGGCGATTTAGAAAAATTGAGTTGAAGATGTTTGAGTAGTCATCCAAGAAATCGGCAACAACTGGGTCCGGCACCGGTTATGTGGTGAGGCCTTTGGTTTCAAACACCAAATTTGAAGTTAAAAAATTTGATGGGACGAACATCTTTGGTATGTGGCAATGTGAAGTTTAGGATGTTTTGGTCCAACGGAGGTTGAATTTTGATTTGGATGACAAATCAGAGCCCATTGGTGTAAAAAGTCCTTCAAAAGCATAAAGAGTGTCGTCAGCGCATTTTAGCACATTTTTTTACCAATATATAAGTATGTTCACATAAACTTTTAGCACACGGACTATTAGCACATAGATCGCGCAAAGATCCTTGTGTGGGACTCACTCCAAATCCCACACAAATTATCCAAGCCGTTCATTAAATGTAAAGCATTTTTTCAAGGGCCCATGAGAAAAATCAGCTCAATCCGATACCTATAGATGCTCGATTCAATCATCTAACTTTTCATTATCCTGAAATCCGAATAAAAAGTTAGATGATTAAATCAAGCACCTATAGGTATCGAATTGAGCTGATTTTTTGCTAGAACTCTTGAAAAAAATATTTTACATTTAATGAACGACTCGGATTATTTGTATGGGACCTATAGTGGGCCCCACATAACAATCTGTGTGTGATCTGTGTGGAATTCTCTATGTGGGTAGCACAGTTGTTTTTTTACTGTTGATAAATGATGATATGAAAAATCTTCATTTGGGAAGTGTTCTAAAATGCATCTTATTTATTGAGTTTTTAGACCAACTTTCTAGGTATTATTGCCACTCTCTTTTTTTGTCGTTCCTCTTTTCTTTTCTTTTTTAAATCAAATTCAGTTTGATGAGAAGAATTTAAAATATATATATAAAACTATGACCTGAAGCCCTAAAAAGTTCACTAAAAAATACTCCAAAATTTTTGAAAAGAGACCAACTATTGGTACCGAATAAAGGAAGTACCGAAAATGTACTATAGCTTTTGGGTCCAAACTTGAAAGATTGGATCAATCACTTATACACATCCAATGAAGTTGATTTTTTGCATGGCTGTTTGAAAAATTATTTTAAATGGATCAATCACTTACCCACATCCAATGGAGCTAATTTTTTGAGTGGTAATTCAAAAAATTATTTTAAAATTAATGAATAGTTTGAATTACTTGTGCAGGACCCAGACGTGGGTCCCGAAAGCCGTTGTACGTTTTGGGTATTTCCTTTATTCAATACTCCTAGGATTTTCGGTTTGAAAAAAGATAATTTCAACAGTATTTGTTTTCGCCTTCCATAGGCTTTTCCAACTTCAATCCGTAGTTTTACACATTTTAAATTTCACTCGTCGAGACAAGTGATTAATCTGAATTTTTTTTGACGAAAACCTAAATAAATGATCACTATGAGGGTGTGTCTGCGATATCTTTGAAAATGTGAGGAGGTATCCCTGTATTATTTTCATCAGAAAAACTTCTTTACGGAGCTTTCCGCAAAAAAAACGGTACGGAATTCAATCGCGTGCGTCCAAAGTGTTTATAGACAGTTCTGATTGAAAACCAATTGTGACCGATCAAAATTGAAAATAAATTTCAATCATTAATTATAAAAATAAACAATTTTGATTGTGCCGCCTCCATGAATAAATTTCTCTCTATTTTCAAAATATAATGCTGTGTTTGGTTTGGGTTTTGAAATTTTTTTTAAAAAATAGTAGGGGTAATAAGTGGAAAGAGATAGAAAGAGAAATGTTAAAAGTAGGAAGAATTTAGAGAGAATCTAGGGGGTATTTTTTGAAAAATTCTTTTTGAAAACTGAAAAGAACAAGGCATAAGTTTCTCTATTTTCAAACATGGGGATTGCAACCCAAAACAAAAGGTAAGAGTATACTAGTAGTAGTTTATTTTCCCGGTCGTCCCCGTTTGAATTCATTAGCTTTTCCACCGACTCTTGTTGGCCTTTTCCATCACCAAAAATCCCCATTTCTCTCTCACACCCAGTTCATCTCTCAGTCCAAAAACCCTAGAAAAATCAACCATGAAGACCAAGACGCCATTGCAGCAGCTCAAGCTATCAGTCCCTAAGCAAGAAACCACCATCAACAGCTTCTTGTGAGTACCAATTTCTCTATATTTTTTCCCCCACTAAATCTGATCAAGTGCTTAAAGTTATCACTGCATTGTCATTATCATGTTCATCATCGTTGTTTCGAGGATCAATTTGATGTTGGAATTCCTTATTCCCGCTTGGGTTTCGTGCCGAATTCTTGTGTGTTTTAGGGTTTGTAATGTTGTTGATCGGGAAATGCAGGACTGCGAGTGGGACCTTTCACGATGGGGATTTGCTCTTGAACCGGAAGGGTTTGCGGCTGATATCCGAGGAGAACGAATCCCTTGTAAGTTTTGATCTTTATGCTTTATTTTGATAGATTCGGAGTTCAAATGTAGGGATTTGAGTATTATTTTTACTGACCCAATTTGTGTGAAAGCTTCATTTGATGTGAAGCACGCCAAAGTCTGATGAACAAACACACATTTCACTTCAGAATCTGAGTATAAGCTTCAATATGACATAATGGTAAACTTAAAAGCCACAAAATGGTTGTGAAAACTTTGAGCAGAAAAAGAGTCTCCGTTTATTTAGGTAAAGATGATAAACCTTATTGTGATATGGGTTTGGTTTTGGTTTAATGTCAAATCGTATGTAAGGTGCCATATTGAAGTTAATATTCAATATGAGTGATTTTAATCTTCCATGGATTTTTTCTTGTTCCTTGAACAGCCTTCGGAAAGCAAGGAGCTTGATCTCCAATTCTCGCTGGAAGACCTCGAGACCATGAAAGTCATTGGGAAGGGTAGTGGTGGACTGGTTCAACTTGTCCGTCATAAATGGGTTGGAACGTTATTTGCCTTGAAGGTATTTGTAGAAGCAACAATTTCAACTTCTGAGCTGTAGATTGTTCAAAATGCTTTTTTCCTGTTTTATACAGAAGGGGACTTATAGGAAGAAGCTACGCAGTCATTAATTATGCTTCAGAGAATGATTCTGTGTAAACATATCTGTTGGTTGCATTTACATTATGAATTGCCAAGTTATTCAGTAGAACTTGTTTATTTGAGTAGTAATTTAGAATATTGGCTTCCTCATCTCTTTATTCTTGATATGTTGTATGGTATTTTTCTATGTTAGATTGTGTATCTCAGAACCCGGGCCTTAAAATCGCTTTTAGTTAACATGCGTTCAAAGTTCAAACCAGTAACTATGATGGTTCTATGTTTTTTGCTAAGCATGATGGTTCTCTTTCGTGTTTAGGGGGATATTGTCATGTTGATATCATCTTTGTAATCGAAGCAGATATATTTAGTATTTACATAACTTGGGGCTTCATTGGTCATATGTTGCAGGTTATCCAGATGACCATACAAGAGGAAATACGTAAACAAATTGTGCAGGAACTGAAAATAAATCAAGGATCACAATGCCCCAATGTTGTAGTTTGCTATCATTCTTTCTATCATAATGGAGTTATTTCTCTTGTGTTAGAATACATGGATCGCGGGTCTTTGACAGATATAATTAGACAAGTTAAAACGATCCTCGAACCATACCTTGCAGTTGTCTGTAAGCAGGTTGGGGTTTTCTCCTGGTTCCATTGAAAGCTGAGATTTTGGTAGTTTTTTAACAGTTGAAGTTGAAGAAATCGATCATATTCTCACAATATACATTGTATTCCATTCCAGGTTTTACAGGGTCTTGTGTATTTGCACAACGAAAGACATGTAATTCATAGGGACATTAAACCATCCAACCTGCTGGTTAACCACAAAGGGGAAGTAAAGATAACAGATTTTGGTGTGAGTGCAATGCTGGCCAATTCGATGGGTCAAAGGGATACATTTGTTGGTACTTACAATTACATGGCAGTAAGTGCAGCTAGTCCATTCATCCTTTATTGCTGCAGAACTCTATTGGTGTACTTATTTTGTTGGTGGTCATTTGTATATTAAGAGTACTTTTGTTTTATAAACATTTCATGCAAACTAGTACACAGTGCAGAATTTGAGGAACGTCACTAACGACACCTTTTCTATGCCTTTTCTCAGCCTGAAAGAATCAGTGGAAGCACTTATGACTACAAGAGTGATATTTGGAGTTTGGGAATGGTAATTATGGAGTGTGCTATAGGACGTTTTCCATACATCCAAACTGAAGAACATCAAGCTTGGCCAAGCTTTTACGAACTTTTGGAGGCCATTGTGGGAAGCCCACCACCTTCTGCTCCACCGGATCAGTTCTCCCCTGAGTTCTGCTCATTTGTATCATCCTGGTAATGACCACAATGTTGTGATGGTCTTTTACTGCTTATGAACAACCTATGTTTACATCTTCTAGCCATTGCGGTTGGGTATTGTCTTTATTCTTGTTTTTACTGCTTACTGAAACTAGTTGTCTGGTAATATCTTTCTGCTATGCATGAGTTTCTCATCCACCGTACTTCTTGTTCAAATTGCTTGTTTTCCACTAACTATTGTGTAATATGTGTCCAGATATGAAACTTTCCCAGGTAATCCGAACCAGCAACAATTTAAGAATCGATATCAATATTGTTTTCCATACCAAAGCCACTTATCAGTCAAACTCGGGTGTTGGATTTACATAGTAGATTGTAGAATAGGTTATCCGCTTCTACCACACATATCAAGCAAAATGGGTGCCCAAAGGATTACTGACACAAAATTTCCCTTCCAAAGTGATCAAAGTCTAGCCCACATCAAAGTGTTGAATCTTCTAAACCTGTTGGTCCGGCAAGGCCAGATGACCCCTAAGTAAGAAATAGTCAAGATAGGTCATTAGTCCCAAACTAGGAGATGGGATCAAGGGTTAGGATTATTGCTATAATTTGGCCAGGGGAACGAAATGTAAGTTCGATGGCCTTTTGATTTTGAACTTCTGCGAACTATGGTCAGTCAGTTCTACTGAATAGCTACGTTTGGGCTTTTGTCTTGAATTCCCTCTCTCTTGTCGAGTGGATGATATCGAGTGCTAAATGCCATAAGATGAAAGAAAAACTTATTTTCCTAGTTGTTTTCCTTAGAACCTTAACAAGTCTAGCTATCAATCAGTTTTATAAACTTGTTCTTGGGTAACCATCACTTTTCCATTTGGACCGAGATGAATGCCTGTTATCTTGCAGCTAGACATGCTAATGTTCATTTGCAGTAATTAGCCATTAGACATTCATTTCGGTGGAAATTAACTGAATTCAGAAAACACCTTGACACTTTTAATTGGCTCTATTTATGTAATCCACAAACATTTTCGTGAATCGGTACGTATATATAATGTGAATCACCACTCTTGACCACATTGTTGTATGCACTTGCAGCATCCAAAAGGACCCTCAAGATAGATTGCCAGCTCTGGACCTTCTGGTTAGTGTGTTGTTTAATAGTTCATGGACTTATCTATGTTTCATGTTTCAGTAAAACTTGACTTTTGGATCTCTTTCATGCATTCAGAATCACCCATTCATCAAGAAGTTTGAGGATAAGGACATTGATCTTGGGATTCTGGTTGGTAGCTTGGAACCTCCTGTAAATTTTCCCAGATAATCTGTCTTGGAAAGTGATGTATTGAGTGTAAAATGTTTCCCCCTTATATGTATCACTTGACAGTTTACTATTAACATTACCTAAAGCTTATAGCTGAAAAATGAAGCAAATGTTGTAACTTGACCTAGTACTTCTCAGAGGGTACAAAACAAAATGAGGAAAACCTAGCTTCTCTCTCTCTCTCTCTCTCTCTCTCTCTCTCTCTCTCTCTCTCTCTCTCTCTCTCTCTCTCTCTCTCTCTCTCTCTCTCTCTCTCTCTGTGTGTGTGTTTGATTCATGCTTGGTGTTTATTTTCATTCTGGTATTTGTCTCAGTACACCACCCAACTGGATTGTTCCATTAGGTTGATATGGAAACCTAGTGCTGCACTAACTATGTTTCCACATCTATATTTTAAATGTTAATCAAAATGGAGTTAAAGAGTGCTAATCATGGTGAATAGTCATACGTAGGCCAGTGGAATTAATTGACTTCTTGTTTCCCATTTTTATTGCTACTAGAGAGAGGTATGATGCAGGTGCACAAACAAAAAACCAAACAGCCAGGTCCCAATACCCATGACTAGAGAGAGAGAATAGAAGCTAGGAATTGGTCTGTTCTATATTTTGTTTGAATTATCTTCTGTTGTTGTGGGAGAAAAGGAGAGGGCTGAAATTGGCCGATTCTGTCATCAAGCCATATTATAGCATCTCCAATGGTTATGGCCACATTTTTAGAGTCAAAGCCCTTTTTTGACTTGTTACAATATTACTTGGTAAAATTTTTTGATAAAAGTGCTCAAATAGTGTTAAAGTCTTTATTTGGCCGCTAACACTCGCAACTGTTGGACTTGGATCACATCACATATCACAACTATTGGGTTACTTTCAAGAGCCATTAGATCACAAACCTTGCAAGAAATGGCCAAGTCATTTTATAGCTCCCAAAACGGCTCCCCAATGGAGAGAATTTTAATCTTGAAGCCAAAACATGGCTTTGGCTCTCAAAATGGCTCCCCCACATCTCGAGTGGTTGGAGCTGATTTCTGGAAGCCAAATTTACATTTTACTTGTTACAGTGTCATTTTGACATAATTGCTCCAACAGTACCAAAGCCATCTTTTGGCCAGCTTGATTTGTAACGATGGGATCACACTCCCACATCACAACCATAGGATCACTCCCAATCCCGGCCTTTTAGAAAAAAAAAATGGCAAGGGCCATTTTCCCGACCAAATTCGGCCAAAATAAATGGCCGAGCCTTTTTTTGGCTCGTGTTTTGGCCGGCCATTGGAGATGTGCAAAATGGCATTGAAGTCATTTTTTGGGGTTCGGCCGGAGGTATGGCTTGCCGTTGGAGAGGCTCTCATAAAGTTAATTTCTCCTTTCTTTCTGTTGCCTTTTCAAAATCATCAACACAGCCTAACTTGTGGATTCGAGGATGGTGCTGCATCTCAAAAGGGCAACACCGTGCAGTGCTTAATCTTAACCGTCCAAAATTGTTTTGAATTGTCCGAATTTAAAAGAACTCTTCCAATAACGAGTTAGATTCTTTTCTAGAAGAGTTCTTCTAAAATGCGGACTATTAATTGCCGAGACGGACAATCCAGATAGCACTTGGGGGACAGCACCCTGCACAGCACTTTCGGCCTAGCACCATCCCCGAGATATGTATTTATCATTTTGGTTCTGGAAATTGTGGTTCTCTCCTTTCTCTCTCTACTTCTCCAGTTAGGGTTTTCCTAGGGGGGTGGGGCTGCCGCCCCTTGTCCCACCTCCTCCCATCCTCCTTTGCCGGCCACCCCTCCTCACCTCGCCGCCCGTCGAATCCTTTACCAAACCAGATCCGATTTCTTTCTCGCCTCTTCATCTCCTCCTCCTCCTCCACAGCTCCTCCTCCTCTGCTGCCACCGCCTTCTCCTCACCATCTCCTCTCCGCCTCCGCCGCCGTCACCCTCTGGTTTGGTGTTTTGGGATAGCTCTGACAGAAAGATAAAGTAGAGTGGCTCGGCTCCCTCCAACAATAAGTCTCCAGTGTACGGGATGGCGTTTCGCTGGCGATAGATCCGTGGCAGGAGGTTCCGGTACAAGCTGTCTTTAGCTTGGTTTCTCCCGGCCAGTCTCCCCGGTCCGGTGACTGTACTGGTCTGATTTTTCAGATCCGGTGGGTGTGGTTGGTGGGCGAATAATTTTCAGTCTTTTAGTTTGTTTTGTTCTGATTTGGTGTTGATTTCATCCGTGCTTACAGCTACGGTTTGAGCTGGGTGTCCATTTGAACTCTACTGCTAAAATCGGAGACGGGTTCATTGCCCTGCATTTATGTATGGTCTGCCTTAAGCAGTATGTGCTTAGGAGCCTCCTAGTGGATGTGCTTCGTGTCTAGGTTTTAGTATTTTGGTTCATTCCTGTATTTTTTTTTATAAAATCGTTGTAACCTTTGGGCTTTACCTTTGGATACTGTGAAATGAATTGATTGACTTATAAATAAAAAAAACTCTTGAGAATTGACAGGCTCCAAAACCTCTAGGCCAATGGACCAAAGGATAAGAAAAAATGGCCGGCCATAACTACATTCTAGAAAAGATGAGGTGACAATATTATCATGATGTTTCATTTTATTTAATTTTATCATGTTACCAGTGCCTTAGTCAACCTCCTTATCCTCATCCCCTGTTGTCAGCTCCTTCACAATCCAAGACCAAAATTAATTACACTAAACATTTTGCCTTAATTTAAGGGTAAAACGTTAAAATCCAGAACACTCCTCTAACTTCAAGAACTTTGTCCATCAAAATGTAAAGTTAGAAAGTAGGAGTACAACTTTTGACTGATTTCGACTTGTTAAATTTCTTCTTATTTAGCTTACAACATATTATTAGGGTGTGTTTGGTTTAATTTTTTGAGGGCTTTTTGGCACTATCTTTTGCTTACTTTATCTTAATCTTTACAAAAACCGGGTCAAAATGTTATACCATATTTTTCGTCTTAGTGAGAGGAATCGAAAAGGTTTAATATCATATACTATAGATGAAAAAAAATCATACAAGACGAACATTCATATTTGGTCATTTTTTTTATTAAAAGTATATATTGTGTTAGCGTTGTGAATAATTTTAGTGAGACTCCTTTCATTCTATCTATCATATTTTTCGAAACTCAATGCCTTCAGCCGAATTAGAAAAGTACGCTCTCTCTTCTTCTTTTTTTGTGCAGAATTTTGCGAAATTAATTCACCAATCAATAGATCTCAATCAGTTATTCAGATCGACGCAAAAAGTTGATCAATATTTTTTTTTTTTTTGCACAAAATGTGCGTTTTTATCTGATACAAAAGCGATGGAGGAAGTGACTAATACTTCAATTTCCAAAGATAAAGATGTCAATGAACCAGACATTCTGCTCTCCACAAATATCTAGTGGTGGCAATTCAATTTCTGACCAATATTAGTAGAACACGTGAAAGATAATCAAATCCTATGTCTAATCTGATCTCCCTAATAATAAAGGACCTCAAAAGCCCACATCTGTCATCGCTTTATGGGGCAAGGTTCCCTATAGAGCGTGACGCCTGTTTGCCTAAATTGAAAATGTGATGATTCAGCTCCAACGATTAGTTCAATTGGTTAATGGATTTCCTCCTCACGTAATTGATCAAGATTTAATTTTTAGCGTCACATTATATAAAAATAATTTTTGATAAATTCTTTAGTCACGGTGTAAATGGTCTGCCTTTGATCGGAGTGATAAGGATATTCTTCAAGGTACACATAATTGGCCTAGACACTCTTGACCGCTAAAAAAAGAAAAAAGAAAAAAGTGATGAGTCGGATGAGGATATAACCAACCGAAATACAAATCTTATCCCATTTCCTAGTAGAGTGGGAAAGCTATAGAATTTCACGTCAGGATAAATAAATAAAAAAGCCTATGATAGTGACAAATCCAAGGACAAAGCACCATAGGGAATAGGATTAGAATAACAGATGGTCTAGTCAGCTCCCTCCATTGCTTCATTTTTAGCCATATATATATACTACAAAAGAAGCATTAATAAATTCATTCCCCACCCTGTACCAAAAAACAATACTAAAAAAAACTTACCACCAAGTCTGATCATTTCAAATATCATTTCTTTTTTGCTTCAAAGTCGTTAAAACCTTTACATATATATACATACTTATATATGCTTTCTCCCCTCCAATTCCAGCAGGCTGGTTCTTCTTCTTCCTTGTTCTTGTTGCCTGGATTTGTGAACACTGCAATGGGTACTGGTGCAGATCCGGAAATTTGTCAAGAAAAAGCCTTGGAGAAACACAATGACAGCATGGCCCTTGCAAAACAATGGGTGATTATGGAAGGTGACAGTACTGAGTTATGTGATTCTGATTCCATTGATCAGTACTCTTCTTTTGAAGGTTCAAATGGTTCTGTTGCATCATCTTCTTCATCAGATATGATGGAGGATGCAACCTCTTCAACATCATCTTCATCTTCATCCACTTCCCATGATGGTCCTTTGTTTGAATTATCCGAGCTCATGGCCCAACTTCCCATCAAGTGAGTACTGTGTTTGGATCTTGAATTTCTCCTAAAATAAAACATGAAAAGAAAAGGAAAATGGATTAAACTACAGGTTTTATTTGAATCTTGAATTTTGTGGAAGCAAAAGGAAAAGTAGTGGGCAAAGTTGTTTAAACGTATCCAGACTTTTGCATGTATTTCTCCTTATTATCCTTTTCCTCTGCATTTTTCCCCACAAATGTAAGATCCAAATTCCAAACACAACCCAAAATTTTCCAAGTTTAGATTAGAGGGAATGAAGAGTGCCAATCAAGGCTTTAAATAAAAACCGTTACATATTGTATTGGCCGTTACAGATCAATACAGTCCGATATCCGTTGATACATGAACTTATCATCGATACCATTACGTTTCACACAATACCGCAATTTAAAACCCAGGTGCTAAACTATACTTTATTTGTGTAGGAGGGGTCTTTCCAAGTTTTATCAAGGAAAGTCTCAGACTTTTGCATCTTTGGAAAGTGTGAAGAGCCTTGAAGATCTTGCAAAGAGAGGGAGACCAAAAAGGAGGAGAATGATGGAGTCAAGTAAAAGCTACGGAGGTGGGTTAGACAAACAGATCATATACAGTCCTAAGGCTGCTATACTAAAGAAGAGCTCAAGGGTATCTCTTGTATCTTCAATAGGTAGGAAAGGTACCTTGTACTTGAGTAGTTTTGGGACTTCCATTCCTGTACAGAAGAGCTTCTAAAAAGGGCTTGGAAATCGCAAGGGTTCTGTTGCAATTCATGTTTCTTTATGATGATGGACACTTTCGCCGCTCAGCTCCGTAGTCGGACCCATTTAGGCCTCTCTTATTTGCTTCCACGCATCGTAATTTATCTTTTCAATGATAATGGAAACCTCCATTGTTTTTTCAAGTACGCAACGGCCTGCTAACATAAGGGGTTAAGTGTCAGAAAGGGAGGGAGGGGGATCGATCCAAAGTCACATAATGCGCGTGCGTGTGAGGGTGCGAGACTGCAAGTATGAAAGCGTCTTTCAAAAACATCTCAACCCACTACAATTTGCGAGTGCGATGATTGAGAGCGCGAGCGCAGGGCAAAGATTGAAAGAGGGTTTGTTTGGGGCTTAATTGTATTGGGGGCTTCTCCAATTATCTGGGCTACTAGGCCTTTTAGGTGTTGGATCTTAATTGTTTGGACTTGTCATTCTATTTGGGCTTTTAGGTCTTTGGGTTTGTCCCATTGGGGTTTTCTTTGATTGGTTGGCACCTTGCCAATCGAAGGTTTGGGTTTCGGACTCGACATATTTGTCGTTCTTCTTGTCCTGTGAATCTTTGTACCTTGTTCAAAGATTAATGAAATTTTTCGCTGTTCAAAAAAAAAAAATTGAAAGCGGGTGCCAAGGCCATTTCGACGAATTATGCAACTAAGGATCCACCAATACCGGGTTTCAATGATTATTCCTCCCTCTCCATATGAAAACGTAACCCACGTCTTCTCTTCATCTTTTTTTGTTTTGGTTAGAAAACTGGCATAGTATTAAACTAAAGGTACATTGTTCTGAGGTATGAAACCTTTAATTATCAGCCTAGAATGTTGGGATTCTCCCATGTGCGTGAAGCAGAGGATAATTTTCCCTCTACATGTCCACTGTTTTATTTTTCTTTCTTCTGCCCATATTGTATTGAGGGAGCTGAGAGAGTGGGGCGTGCGGAGGGGGGAGCCGGTTGTGGCTCCCCCGGAGAGTGCTGCCGGAGCGGGAGTGCACAATGTGAGGGAGAGAAGGAGGAGAGTGCGGGGGCCGGTTGTGGCTTTTCAGAATGGGACCGGTTGTGGTTTTCGGATAATTTTTGTAGCTTGTATATATGAGTTATATACATAGTGATTTTTTCTCTCAATCTCTGTGTGTGTGTGTGTTTGTGTGCGTAGTAGAGGTGTGGATTCGGGGTCGGGTCTCGACCCATCATAAAATTGATTCAGTAGGCATAGGGTGTAAGAGATTCAAATAAGGACTTCCATCAACGCTGGGATTGCCATTGCAAGCCCCATCAATGTGTAACTTGACTAATCGCCTTCTGTTTCTTGCAACGCATTTTATGTCACATGAATTTCTGCTCTTCACCGAACAAGCCAAATACAGTATTACTTGAGCTTGGCTAGCTCAATAGTCAATTTCTTTTCTTCTTTTTTTACACGTGTTCAAGCTTGGCTCGAGCTTGTGAATTTTTGAAGAGTAATTGTTAAAACTCAGCTAACATTTGAAGTTATTGTGATCGTGATAAATTTGGGTTGACTTGTGAAATACATGAGTTAATCTCGAGCTTTCAAGTCTCTGCTTAAGCTCGTGACATTCCATGGAAGATTTTTATAGTATTTGATCAAGTTCTATATTTCTACATCTCACTTTAATGTTTCCGATCTGGATGCAAAAGTATTGAAAATGCCGTTGTAATTGGTGAAAATATGTGAATGGAAGGAAATATATTTATTGATTTATCCCTATCTTTGAAATATTTACAAAATGACCCATGTTCATGAGCCTATCAAACCAAACACTACTCAAAACTTGCTTGAATTTATAAACAAACAATAGAAAATGATTAAGCTTGGCTTATAATTTATTTGAACGAGTTCAAACGAGCCGAAAAACAAGTTGAGCTCAATCTATTTGATTCATTCACCAGTCCTATGTGGCTAGATTTTGAGCAAGAGATGAGGTTTGCGAACCCACTCCTTCAACTTATTTATCCCCCTTAATGGTCTTAAACGAGTTTTATTCACTGCTCATGCGCCGTCATCAAGTAACTCAATTTTTGTGGTCGGTCTAGAATACGTACAAGTTTATTCAACAACTTTGGTTTTAGGTCGCCAATATTTCGATAAATGTTAAACCTTAGCGTAGCAAGCTAATCTCAAATGAACTTCCAATAACCTGAACACAATCTGGAGTAGCTTATTTTGGTTTCAGTTTCAGCTTCAAGATTCCAGACTTAAGAGGATCCATTTGGCCGAAATGCCATCCAAAAACCATATATACAAGAACTTATGGCCTCCTTTGCATATGGCTACCAAGTGGTCAGATTTTAGGGCGAATAATTCCTTCATCCGTCAAGTATGAGCCAGATGAGGTAAATTCAAAGTTCTGTTAATGTGCCCAATTCATGGCTAAAGAAGTTACCTACTCCTTTGTGCAACCAGGTGATCACAACTCAAATGTACAACTTGATAAGAACATGCTTTCCAACCAAGTATCAGCCTTTAGCATAATTTGAATGAGAATTACATCATCATAAATATGACTGATACTCGACTGTAGGGGCACAATCTCACTTTTTTTGCAATGCCTCGTACATTGTGCATAATATCTATAATTGTGTGCCCAAACATAATTGTCAAAATCCTTCTGTAAACGCGATGAATCTTCTCTGAGAATGTCATATCTTGTAGACTGGCCGAATACCAAGTAAATAGAAGCATTTCCGCATGACCTCTGCAGTCGCTTCACACAACAAGAGTCTGCTTGTCTCCTGCTCTGACCCCACAACCTGCCCAATTTTCAAAATCGTAAACCAAAAGGATGATATCCAACCAAGAATATAGTCAATTACAACTCAATAATATGCATACATATGTATATTGTATTGGTACGACGTGTGTGTGTGTGTGTGTATAGAGAGAGAGAGAGAGAGAGAGAGAGAAATTCTGATTGGTTCTAGGCTACAAGAACTCTATGCCTAAATAGGCTAATCTTGATTTTGTGTCATTAAGAATCTGTAATGCAACTGTGGATGTCATTGGACTTATAATGGAAAATCTTGTAGTGAAGTAAAATTCCAGATATCCAACAAGTACTAAAACCCGTTAATAATTCAGAAATGCGAAAATTGTCATTTCTGAGAACATGCACCATGATGTTTTCTTCCTATTACACATTCACTACCAAATTGACCATAATTCTAAGCTACGCAAAAGCTACCAGTGACTGGCAACACCATCTATTTGGGCTTGTCTATGTTTAAGCAACATACCTCAGGCAAACTAATCGTGTTATCACAGAATTACACAAATTTAAGAAGACATAACTGAAAACTCAATAGATATTGATTCCAAGAGTACAGCATTGGATGTTAATCTCATACCTGACAATTTGTATAAAATGTTGTGAAGTGTCCAGATAAGTTGTACAAGTATTCACACAACACATTTGGTAACAGATTGGTGCAAGCTTCCTCCACAATCTGACAAGTGAGAAGGCAATAGTACATTTTAGAACTCTGGAAGCATTCAAGCTAAAAAACCTCTAGACGATACAGACCAAGCTTGGGTGGCCAAGAACAATGCGGTACAAGTTCAAAGAATACTTACATCAGTCATGCAAATGAATATAAGTTGTGAGCTACCAGCTAATTTAGCTAATGCGCACATGGAGACAGTAAACACGGGCAGTTGTGTTCTTAACACAGTCTTACCTCAGCAAATTGGAGCAAATGAAGCCCTAATGCACGCTCATTCGGATGTTCCAAAACTAGTGCGCCAGTCTGAAACAAAAGAATATATATAAGAAACTAGGAATAGAGAGAGAGAAGAGTGGAAAAGAGATAAAGGGGAGGCAGTTAAAATTACCAAAGGTGGTTACATGTTTGTAAGATCAGATGCAGCTTGATATAAAGTAACTAAGTAGAGCTTATCAACAACCAAAATTCGTAGAAATTTTCTTTTTATAGTTATCAACACTATTTGTGCAGAAGTGCCAGTCAAAAATCAGAAGAGAAAATAATAAACTAGTCAAATAGTAAATCCAAGGAGCTTATACAGAACTACCCAGCTGTATACACTATAAATGTATGCAACAGTTAAAGACAAATACCTTTCTCAATATGCAGATACACATTTATAATTACGAGATCTACAACCCAAAGAAAGGAAGATTATTATGTTTCCATATAGGTGTAAACATCAGCAATGACCTGTTTTTCTTCATCAAATCTCTGAAAACTATGAATCCACAGACAACCGGATTAGGAGTCTTAGTCTACTTCTGGATAAATTTACAGAACAAGATACTCGTAGTCTCGTACAACCAATACTCCAGAATAAATATCCAAAGAAATTATTACCGAACAGTCATGAATAGCTATCACACACTATGGTAACCGTCATAGCGGAAAGGCAAATTTGCTCCAAAAGAAACTAACCTTGCACCCCATACCTCAAGGAAAACAACAAATTTGACCTTGCTACCAAACTATTAAAATAAAAAAGAAGCATACAAAAGTGGAAAATATAAATTAGGGTAAATTAAAGTAAACCTCCCTCAACTATTACTAATGATTTAACTCAAACACTCAACCCCCTCCAACTTCATGAATCTTAAATACAATTAACGCCATTAACAGAAAAGGTAAAAAAAAAGTTCTCTCCTCCAAACACAAAAACCCCTCCAGGAATAAAAACAAATAAAAATAGAAGCATAAACCACCACCAACCTCTACCATAGTCGGCCCTTCATCTGCCACCAACCAATTAAAACCCTCTAGTAATCTTCCTGACCCAAGCACTCTCACTCTCTTTCTCTCTCCATATACATATATACATATAGATACATAAATTTCCTCCAGCAAAGCCGAAACTTGGATGAATGGGGATTAATGAAATGGATCTAACGTTTTCTGGACCATCATCAATGTCAAGGAATTCAAGTTCAAAGCAATCATCCCCAATCGTCGCCGCCAACCTTCAAATCTTGAAGAGACAGCCAGCTCAAATCTTGGAAAGATGACTGGATATAAGTCACATATCGTATAAATAGTAACATACTCGAACATCTTTAATTACATGAGGGTGTGATGTACTGGGGTTTTTGTCTCTCTCTCTCTCTCTACAAAAAGTGGGTTTGGATTATTGTATATGGCACAGTAGGTGCCGATGGACGGTGGTTGTGGCTCACTGCACTAGTGATGGCTATTGCTGTGGTTAAGAAGAACAAAGTGTCTATTTCCACTTAAATGCATTTGGGGGCCTATTTTCTCAAATTTGGAACTGTTAAAAGGATTAGCTTTCGTCCTTCTGAAGGGATTTTCCATAACCATGTGTAAATTTTATGATACTTTAGAGTAAGAATACCAAAATAAAACTACACTATTCACCAAGATAAAAGGCTATTTTAGTCATTGACTTTTATGGACCATGTCATGTGCCCACTCACATTGAATATTTCATCCAAAATCCTAACAGGATGGTAATGGAAGGTGTTAAGTGCTAAAAGTAAAGGGGGGAAGTCAGAAATGGGTAAAAATTGAGGGGGGTTTAGTTTAATTTACGCTAAAAATTAGAGGTGAAAATACATAAACACACCCTCAACTATCACTCTTTCTCGTAAACACCCCCTCACATTTAAAAGAGCCCATGAAGATCCCCTCAACTACTGAAAACGGAAAAAATGCTAACTCTGTTAATGGAATGGAGGAAATGACCAAAATACCCTTTCCTATTATGCCATTAAATGAAAATTTTAAAAAAAATTCTGAAATTATTTACCCCACCGCTCAGGGAGAGAGAGAGAGAGAGAGAGAGAGAGAGAGAGAGGAGGAGGAGGAGGAGGAGGGTGATCGGGGGGAGAACTGTTAGACTTGTCCTACATCTTCATTTAAGCCACTCAAGCTTGGTTAATAAATTCTAGAGGCTACTCCACCTATTACCAATTGGTTTTAGGTTGGAACCCTCCAAGAAATCTAACATGGTATCAGAGCTAGGTCTTGGGTGGCCTTACCTCTCGTGGGAAAGTCTCTGTCGCCCGAATCAGTCAGTCAACTCCTGGTCTATCACCTCCACGTGCATCCGGGCTGCACGTGAGGGAGAGTGTTAGACTTGTCCTACATCGTTCATCTAAGCCACTCAAGTTTGGTTAATAAATTCTAGAGACTACTCCACCTACTGCCAATTGGTTTTAGGTTGGAACCTTCCAAGAAATCTAACAAGAACAACATGCTATCCACCGAGATAATAAACAAGGGAGTCATCGAGTCATCGGGCCCGAATGCGGGCTCCCTCACCTTCTCCGTGACACCTGCCAGACTTCGTCCAGAGGTGAACCTCAAGTACGTCAAGCCATTACCTCATCAACCACAGCATCTACATAGCCACGGTGCCGGTGCTGGTTTTCGGGACGGAGGTGGGGAGTTTGAGCAGCAGCCGGGAGGAGATTTGGAGCAAGTTTTGGAACAGCACCAGCGCCGCCCATGCCCTCTACGAGGGGGTCTGGTGCTTGATAGATCAATGGCTGCAAAAATCGTAAGGATTTGTTCCATTTCCATGGTCGATCCTTTGATTACTATACTCAATGAATCATAATAAACGGCGAATAATTATATAATCTCTATGCAAGAGAGAGAAAGATAAAGAGAAAGCCATTGCTCCTCATTCGACAATTGCCGACGTCGCTAATAGCCACACAAAATCGAGTCAATCGAACGACATTCCTTGCCGGGAGTTTTCTTGTTCGACGGCACTAGTTTGATGGTTTTACAAATCTGAGTCAATTTGGTTGAATGAGAGGGGCTGCTGCGCAAGGGAAATTTTTGAAATGATAGCTTGTACGTTAATTCAAAGTGATTTCGGAGATTTCTGAAATTGGGGTTAGGGTTTGATTTTGGGAATTTCTGAAATTTGTGGTTTGTGATAGTTGTTACTGTTGGAGACTGAGTGTGGGAGGAGGTTTGGTGGTGGTGATTGGTGCCTGGCGGTGGTTTGGAATTGTGGTGGTGACAATAGTGGAGGTGGTGAAGTCAGTGGTGGCGGATTGTAGATTGTGGTGGTGACGATGGTGGATTGTGGATTGTCAAAGGGCATTTTTGTCCAAAAAATGCCTAATTTGCTGACATGTGACCTCCCAGCAAACAGTTCTGAGACGGAAGGGTGTAACTTGGGTAACGGGAATAGGTGAGGGGTCTCCATGGGCGCTTTTAAATGTGAGGGGGTGTTTACGAGAAAGAGTGATAGTTGAGGGGGTGTTTATGTACTTTCACCAAAATTAAATCAATCAAATTGTCTGAAGGAAGAAGATGTAAATATCTGGTCCACAGTACAGTGTGTATAGCACAGAAGGGACCTAAAACAAGAAAAGAAACTGTCACAACAATTGAAAAGTGATAATCCATTGGATTTGAAAGCTTGCTCGATTATCACCGAACAATATAACAGCGTTATCTTAAAGAATGGCATGCCTAGAAATATTAATATAAACCTAAGGATACTGTTTCCATTTACATAAGCACTGACTCAAGATAAAGCCAAAACAAAATTGGCCTTGCATTGATGTACTGTGGTCGTATCTTCCTATTTACCTAATCACCTTTTCATCGAACCCATGCATTTGCACTATCTTATGTAAACAGCCTAGAATTCAAGCAGGAACCTTGTAAATATTTATCAATTACCTAGCAAAAGCACCTTTAGAAAAAGAGTGGATACTGGACAGGAAAATATGAATAGCCTGAAGAACCTTCATTTCAGAATCTCAAGAATGATTTCTCAAAATATTTGGTTTACAGTTGAATTCCTCCCAGATTACTGCGAGAAATTAAAAAGTTACAAAAACCAGCTAAAACCAAGCTTTTACAAGTTTGGAGAAAAGACATAGTCCACTAAGAAATACTCCCAGGTAGAAACGAATCCCGAAGTTAACAAATGCTCAAGATGGAAGAGATCATACCTTTTTCAATTCCTCTACATCTTTACCAGATTTCCTGATGATAGAACAGATTCTAGCATGTGCATACAGCAAATAGACAGCAGTATTTCCCTGCTCATTAAACAATTTAGTCAGATAAGTAACGATTGGACTAGTCACAGAAGCCATGTTATGGCAGCAGTCATACTTATATAGTTCAAGAGAGTGAAAGAAAAGAAAATTTATAATGACAACTCAACAAGGCCTTAACCAGCTGGGTCTAAATAGCTCAAACCAAATCTGAGAACTTATAAAACAAAGATAGTTCCTTAAACTGAACTCCGAAATGCATAGAGCTGAAACAGCAATCAGCGAACAGTGAACACACCTGGTCATTAAGCATCTGATCAAAATTAAAAGTGTAATTGGTCAATCTGTTGTTCTTTAGGTCAGCATACCTGCCAAGACAAACTCCAAGATAAGTAATTGCCACTTGATTCACAATACATCACCTTATCCAACCCAGCTGCTACCAGATCCATAAACTATAAAAATCCAGTTTCTAATTAACCTCAAGCTACTTTTTTGCTGATTTTTTTTTTTTTTTTGAACAGAGGAATCCCATTGCAAAGCACTTACAACAGATACAAATCGTACATAGATTCTGCTTTTTAAGGATACAAATTGTAACAAACAAAAGTTTTTTTCCCTGATGCATTCCATTGGTAATTCGCTGTTGTTTAGCAACTACTCATAAAAATAAAAAATCCGCATGAACGTCTCATAGTATCAATCACATATATTCCAACCTGGCCACATGAACAAGAAAGAAGGAGGGCGAGATGAAAGATTGCCCCCCTGCTCTTTTCCAAGCCACATTGAACTACTTGAGTGCTAGCAAAGATTGAAATGCCATGAAATATCATCATCCAGAACAACCACCATAAAGTTAACATGGCAAAGTTCAAAGTTTTTTACAAGTATAGGGGATCTTACTTAACAGCCCCGTAACCAACGGCCTCAGCAGTTTGCTCAAGTTCCTCCTCTGTCCACTCTTCAGCTTTACCTGATCAAGATTTAAAAAGACATTATATCAAAAATGCAGATTTTAAGTTAGATTAGTACAGCATAATGCTTCTTCAATAGAAAGATGCAGCATCAAATCCTTCAGAAATAAAATGAGATGATGTATATTAGATCTTAACTGATCTACCAAAAAGATGACATGCTACACCATGTGTAGTTCATAGACATGATACCTCGTTCGACAAGAACTGCTTTGCAGCGACTCTTAGCTTCATCAAGTAAATCAACTAACTTAACCACTTCAGTACTGCGAGTCCTAAACCGTTTCCCATCTTCTCCAAGAACAAGACCAAAGCCTACATGGTTAGCTTTAGGATAGTTATTATCACCAGGTGGAAGCCAACCCGCCCGTTTTGCAGCCTAAAAGAGGAATAGAAAGGAAGGCCGTCAAAATCATGGTAGTGCATTACCTCATCTCTCTGCAAAGCACATGAAGTCATGAAGCAAAGGACAAAGGATTTGATACTCACAGTGAACAACATTTCAAAGTGCTCTCGCTGGCCCACATCAGTAACATATATCATCCACTCAGCTTTTTCTTCGTTAAGACGATACCTGTACAGTAAGAGCAGCAGGTTAACCTATAATGAACGTGCTCCTCTACCACTCTGGCAAAAGGCATGTATGCATGAATTTCCAATCTTGAAATTGCACATTCTAATAGCAGTCAATTATTACCAGGTAGAAATTGAAACATGTTACCCCACTAGCAGATCTCTTTTCTTTCATGAACCATAATAGTACTCTAGCACATAATTTATCAATTTGGAGGAAAGAGAAGCATGCGGGATATATAACATAATCATGCAATTTAGATGGCAAGAGGAAACATGGACTGTTATATATACCACAGTGAATGATATAGAAAAGGACGTATATTAAATCTTCTATCGGCTCAAATTTTAAAGCACTGACCAAAGAGCTGTAAGGTCAGTCGAAGCATAGTTGAAACCACCATCGCTCTTCACAACAATAAAAGGATACTTCTTTCCCTCAATAAAGATCACACGTGCACCTTCGCTTTCTTCAATTAACCCTTTCTTAGCTAACTCCTCCAAAACTCCAGGTATATAGGGGTTGTAAAAGCTTTCTCCCTGAGAGGAAGGGGAAAAAATGATTGCAAGTGAATTTTTTTCAATAAGTAGCACTTTATCGGTAAGATGTACTATGAAAGGGAAGGCCTCAATGGGAGCCTTCACATGCAAAAGTATGACCAAACCTATGCCCAAAAAAGACCAAATGAACAACACAGACCACTCTACTTACAGATAGAGGGGAATCCCGGATCAATCTTAAGAATAACTGATTTGTACGAGTACAATATACCCAAGACTCGGAATAAAAAAAAAAGATTCGATTATAAGGTCAAGTCAAGGAACCATGTTCATGCAACATATAACCGAGTTGTAAGTACATGAGTAATGATAATCAGATTCAAGAACAAGCAAATATATACCATACATCATGATAGACCACTGTTTTGTTCCACCTTAAACTGAAACCTCTATCAGAAGCGAAGTACAAGAATTTATCAATGTCGAAGTCCATATCACTGAGCAAACACGCAACTTCGACTTTGTATTTACTAAATTAACCACCTACGCCATAACACATGTCCGAATTAACCAATTCAGCCATTTCAGAACAACATTCTAATATAAACAAGCTAAGATGCATTTCTTACATTTTCAACTCAACAAACAGTGAAAAACGTTGCAGTCCTCTTTTTCTTGGTTTTTGCGGGGTTGGGTGGGGTTTAAATAACAGAAGTCCTCACTCCTTACACGTGATTGTTGAAGAATGTAATCCAAATTCCTACAACTGCAAAGGATCATTGATTAAAACACCAAATACCACCTCAAACCCATCACCTATTTCTTCAATTTTCCTGGTTAGATACCGGAACCAGTTAAAACAATTTGGTTATATACTTATATCGAATTAAGTGATATGTTTGAGCCTAACATTCCCAAGAACAAACAATGAGAGCATCCCACACGGTAGGCATATGCCATACCACTGTCCTCAATGCATAGCAATACTATTATCCAAACTAAGATCCACTGTCTAGTCTAGTCACGGTTTTCTGCCCGGTAGTTTAATGTAATCCCAAAGGGCATCACAAAACAATATTTTCCTGTTGCAGAGTTGTGACCAGATGTTCAATCTAGCATTAACTGCTTGGAGTCATACACAAGGGTTGACTAATAATCATAGCGAGAAGAGAATATAGGGACAATGACTGAGAGGGTGTATTTACATTGAACAAAATAAAAATTAGAGGGAAGGGGATTGTGAAAATCATCAACCAAAATGTTCTATTTGTTGTACCTGTCAAAAAGAAAATGAGTTGTTTCAAGCATGCATGCTATAATGTGAAATAATAACCTCGCCCCAGCATGCAAAAAAGTTAAATGGAAAATAGTATAAATGTTTGACAACCCCATAGTTAGGAGGAAGATATCAATCAAGTACCTTCTCTTCTAACACAATCCCTAGGCGTTGATAAACTTTTTCATATCCCTTTCGACTGATTTCACAGATTTGTGACCATGCCTTCCGATACTTCTCTTGCCCACCCTGCAACATAAGTTATTCCATAAGGAAAAGTGTACAAGCGAAGATCACGAGACATGCTGTAACCTCTAGGGAAGGGACTATTAACCAGAATTTTGTCCAAATTAAAGAAAAGAAACTTCAGAGTTGGTACATCTCCACAGAATTGGAAAATTAGGATTTGAATATTGTAAATCCTCCTATTAGTAAGGTTCTTCAGACTTTTTTGACAATACCAATTCACAGTCTTTAAGCAATAAGAGCAATTGATTCACCTGGAGACTGACCACAGCCTGTTGTGCCCTCTCCTTGAATCCAGGATCACTGTCAAATCTTTGTTTTGATGCCTTATAGAATGCCTAACAACAAAGCACTGAAGTTAACTCCATAATGCCGACTTTCGAAGACTTGATGATTTCTTTCAAACGGAAATTTTGATCGGCATTGAATTGAGAGTTGTACAAGGAGAAAGCATAAAGTAAATGGAGAGGAAATGATGTGGAATTCCCAACCACAACTATGACCTTGGTTTCATAGTTGTAAAAAGAGAAAGCATAAAACAATTGAGAAGAGATGAGGTGGAATTCCCTACAACAACTATCACTTTGGTCTCTCACGAAAAAGTTGAGCACCTGTATATTGAACACTAACACAGAGAAAAAAGTGAACCTGTACATTATACTGCAGTTAAACTAACGTACTCCATTATTTGGAACAGTATACCAATGCTTAACTGATGATACTTTCCCAACCTTATCGCCAAGGATGCAATATACCAAGACCTTAGAGTAGGTGGAAGAACATTTATCAGACATAAAGATCATAGACCGGTCTTGTTTCTAAAGCATAGAAATTGTTCAAAGTGGCTCAAGCAACTAGATACTTGCATTGTTTTGCTAATATGTGCAAAGGACGCTGTTACATTCAAGAGACATACTTGTCCACAAAAACAAATGAACAAATTCCAAAACAGATTTTCACTCACCCCAAGATCTCCAATAGCTTGATCGCTGACTACTTACATGTTTGGAAATTTTTCATAAAGATATTCAAAAAGATGTCCACAAAAACAAATGAATAGCTTCCGAAGTAAATTTTCACTCACCTCAAGATCTCCAATAGCTTGATCGCTGACTACTTCCATGTTTGGAAATTTCTCAAAAAGAAATTCAATTAGCATACCAAACTGCAGAACACAAACAACAGTTTTAGGCAATAATAAGTAGGGTCAAAAACAGATTATTTCTCAACTCAGATAGCAAATATGTCAAAATATCCTCAGTTTCTCAATTGGAAAAATAATCAAAATTTCACAAAGAGCCAAAATTTGTTTAACTTAATTAAAAAAAAAGAAAAAAGAAGGGCCTGCGGACCTCCTACTTCAACACCAAATCAAAAGAGAAAGTGTGGAACTTACAACCACCGCAAGAAATCACAAATTAATAATGTTAAAAGCATCGTGGTAGACCATGAAGCAATATTCATACTCATTAATAGGACAACCCATGACTAAAACCCTAACAATTATATTGATCGAAGCTAAATCAGAGGAAACAAACAAATACACAGAAACATAGATGTGCATGCACACTCTCAAACAAACAGACATACTCACCTGTGTACCCCAGTCACCGACATGATTTCGCCTAAGAACCTCAACATTTGAAAACTCCAACATACGGGCTAGCGTGTCACCAATAATAGTAGATCTTAAGTGCCCGACGTGCATCTCCTTGGCAATGTTGGGTGAGGAAAAGTCAACTACTGCCCTTTTGACTCGAAGCTTTGGCGACCATGTTTCAATACCCTTTATCAACATCTTTTGGATGCTCTGCAGTAGCAAGATAATATTTCAGTAAGCAAGACATAATCATAACAAGCGAATCAAGTGAATTAGCTCGTGTCCTCTCTTTCCTACTCATTGCTATAAAATCAAGGAATACCTTTGCTATCCATTGCCTTGATAGTTTGACATTCACAAAACCAGGACCAGCTATAGAACATGACTCTATCATTTCTGACCGCGGTAGATTTGTCATAATGGCCTTGGAAAAGAAAATAGCATAAATTATCATATCACAGAATCAATTCAATATCCAACACAGCTAGCATAAACTTGCTGATCGACTACGCTCGTATAGTCAAGAAGTACAACAATATCGAAAATGGTGAACATTAATGTCAATACCTGACCAACTGGTTGGGGACCTGTGAATGCAGAACCTGTGCCTTTGATTTTCGTCCACAAGCTCATGGCATTATTGCTGCACCAAAAAGGATCACACAATTCAGCAATTCAAAAGAAGGCACACAGGAGTTTCCATAACCACAAAAGCCTGAAATTGAACCAATTCTTCATCGACAAAAAGCCAGTGCTTGAGAATAATACAATTTGAAAAGGAAAGAAAGGTTTTGGTGCAAATATATGGTAACGGGTAATACCATTGATAATCGCCAAATCTTGGGTTGCAAGCAGCAATCAGAGGATCTGTGTCCGTCTGGTCAGGGACCGTTACTCTAAGGGATTCTTCAAATAGTTTTGCTAATTGATCCTTAACAGTCCCAACAACTTCTTCATCCTGTCCCACAAAACATCAAATTGAAAAAATTACTTATTCAAATCTATCTCCACAAATTCAAATCTCTATTACATGTCCAAATCTGTATAAAATGCTTCCACGCATATGAAAGTTCGATAAACTTACAGCTGCCATGGTTGACACTATCTGAACTCTTGTAGCTGAGAATAACCTTCTAGATGCTGCTTTCAAAATGTCTGTCTAGTTTCACAGTAAGCACACAATCAACAAAAGCACTACTGATATTGAGATTACCCCCCAAAAAAAAAGTTCAAAACTTTTTCCGCAGTACAGCAAAAGCAAAATAAAAATCAAGAGCACGACTCACTGGGTGCCGCTCTAATCAAATCCAAAATCCAATACACCGCGCACATTGTTCGACAAGGACGGACGCTCGATTTCAACATTGCTCGGGCCAAGATTAAATACTATTTTTTTAGCACATACTTTTGATCAACCTAATACAACTACCAAAACATATACATATATAACTGCACACGCACACACAGAGAGAGAGAGAGAGAGAGCGAGAGAGAGAGAGAGAGGGGTTGGCTTACAGGTTGCAGGGAGAGGTGGCGGGGGATGTAAGAGAGGGAGGCGACGGGAACTTAGAGAGAGAAATTGAGGAGGAGAGAGAGGGGGGAGGAGAAGAGACAACGCGCCTTTAGTCATCAGTTGAACGTTAATGGAGTACTTTATTCGTGCTGTCGCACACAACCGCGTTAAACTTCCATCTCTAAGATGCTGCGGCATATTAGGGTTTTGGGGGGTTCGGATAACCTGTGTGTTCGTTTTTTCCGCCTCGTGTAATGGCAATCAGGTGTTGGCACGTCGTCCAGTTGTGAAGGATTCGAACCGTCCGATTGTAACGGCGTTGAACATGTCCTAAACCATTTTTTTTTTTATCATTAGCAGTAAATTTCACCGACAATTTACATCAATTTGGAATTTTTTTTAAACAATGAGAAAATCCAATAATATCTTTCATAAGCACGAAGAAGTCCAATTATTTTACTATAAATAAAACCGATCATCTCAAAATTAACATGATCTTTGGCAAGATAAATATTATCTGCTCAGTCAGAGGTTTAGATCTTCTAAAATAAATATAAGATTGATCAAAAAATCTAGTTGAATTGAACAGTAGCTCTTTTGAGCAACTAAGATGATCTAAAGGTTTATTTGGCTTAATAATTTTGTTGGTTTATTTTCTTATCCCTATTCAAATTTATTCACATTTTTACTTTTATGTCATTTTTTTTTTAATTATTAGGTCAACAAGATGAATCAAAAAAGTAACATACTTGTATGAGTTAAATAAATTTTTTTAATGAAAACAAAAATAATTTAAAAAGTCTTTCTACTTTTAATTATTCTTCCCTCATCAAGATGTACCAATAATTCACAAAAACAATTGCTATAAAAATTAGAAAAATGAATATTTTTAAATAGAAACAAAACATAGTACTATTAGGTGATGTTCCAACTAACCTTCTTTTTTAAAAAGTATTTTTTCTACAATTTTTAAATTCAAATATAATGAAAATGAAAAATAATTTTTTAATTTTTTTTGCACTGTATAAAAGATTTCAATGAAATCTATCAAATAAGATCTATATTGGTAGAAAAATTATTTGCGTAAACACATGATTTTTGAGCTTGAAATTACATTCTTTTTTCCAAAACCTTCTTTTTTGAAAGTTGGAACACCCTAGTACTATAATACTCAACTACAGAATTATTAAAATGCATTGATATTTACATTTCTTTTTTGTTATTTATTTTTTTGTCTTTTAACAAAATATATATATATATACACACTTTCAATTAAGGATGACAATGGGGAGGGTTGGGGGTGGATACCCGTCCCCGATCCTCAAACCCAAATCCCTCCCCATCCCCACCTCAATCCCCACCGGGGATTTATTTTTACTCTCCATCCCCTCCCCAAAACGGGGAGCGGGGATCCCCGTGGAGAATCGGGGATCCAAAGATCCAAAACTTTAAAAAAAAAAAAAAGTCACCTGCCATAAAATACGAACCATGAAACTAAATTCAAAAAAAAAAAAAAAACAATCTACATTGCCATTACAAACCAAATGCCAAGGAAAACAACCACAGTTGTTATCATAGTGACATTTAACCAAATCAAAATGAAAATAGTCGCATTTGTTACCGTAGTGCCATTACAAACCAAATTTAAATTAAAACAGTCACATAGTTGCTGTCATAGTGCATTATAAACCAAATTGAAATAAAAATAATTTCAAACAAACAAGACCAGTAAGTTAGTGGGGCAGAGAATCGAAGACGTAAGTCTTTAGAGTGGGAACTGAAAAATAAAAAAACTTTAACTTATCTATATATATAGTAGGCGAGTGGGGCGAGGATCGGGAACCCTAAGTCCCTAACTTTTATATATATATATATATATATATATATATATATATAGTAGGCTAGTGGGGTGGGGCGGGGATGGAGTGGGTACTACCTCATATCCACCTCCTACCCGTTTCTTACTTTTTTTTGAAAATTATCTCCATACCCTACCCGATCTCCAAATAATCTCCAAATCCCCTACCCATTTGGGGCGAGGAACGGGACGGATTGGATCGAGTCGGCCAGAATTGCCATCCCTACTTTCAATACTAAAAAACACATAAAAAAAGTATGAATAACAACAAATGAGGTGTGAATATCAATTCCCTAAGACATCGGTTTGATAATAGTAATAGATGGATGAGATTTCGTAAAGAGATGGGATTAGAATTGGGATCGGTAACGAGAAGCGATTGTTAATGAGAAGCGATTGATAATGAGTATGTTTATTTATGATGAGATTAGATGATGGAATTATTAATATCATGTTTGTTGGAAAATGGATTAGATGATGAGATTGAATTAATAAAAGAAATTGATAATGAAAATGGATTGAAATTGAATTAAGAATATCACGTCCCAATGAGTATTGTTAATATCCTATAAAGTCTGGCTTCCTCATCCCATGGAATTTCCGATCCGAAGCAATTTCAATTACCAAACAAGGAATTTACAATCCGGAGAGATTATTAATACAATCCAAGGCCGAATCTGGTTAACAAACTGGGCTTAATTAAAATCCTTTGTCCTTATCCATTCCTCACTGTCTTTGCCTCACGTGATCATCATCCACCCGCACTATCTCTTCCCCAAACAAATCCCATCGGCTCTCTATAAAACCCAAAACCCCCAATCTCAGTAATCAGTCACTCACCAGAGAGAGAGAGAGAGAGAGAGAGAGAGAGTATGAAGAACCCAGGGAAGGGAGGGAAGACCAGCACTCCGAAGTCCTCCGCCGCTCAAGACGCTCGGAAGGACAGGAAATCAGGCACCGGCCTCACCGGCTCGCCGAAGAAAGGCGGCCACGGCGGCAAGTACACCTGGGCCGGCGGCGACGGCTACTACTCTCACGCCGAGGTTGGGTTCGTCGAAGCAGCTCTCGATGCGAAGGACCCCAACTTCGAAGATCCGGACAACGTCGTCGAGGCTTGAGAAATCGACGATGTTGAATTGAAGACTTTTTTTCTCTAGTGCGATGTAAATATCTCCCCGTTCCTAATAAATTGTTGTAGTATTTTGGATCTGTGTACCGAATTGTAATTTGGCGAGTTACGATTTTCCCCTTTGGATTATGGGTCAGTATCGGTTTACTTCCTCGATCTGAAAAACGTAACGCTTTGTGACCTTGAGGTTTGATCTTAAAGTTTCTCTGAGATGTAACCATGTAAATATTCCCCGAGTTTCAATAATTGGCTACCACTCCATTGGCAATAAAGGATCTTGTTAACCTCGGCACAGTAAGCATAAGATAATATGCAAATAATGTCAAAATAAGTTTAGATATAAACACACTCTCTTACGATATCGATGCAATGACATTTTATTTTTCTTGTTGTAATTTTGTACTTTTTAAATTTTTTTGGGTGAGAATAACCCACAAAACGTGTTGTAAAACTATTAAAATTAAAAATTGATATAAAATGATAATTTATGTTTAAAAACATCCCATAGATAGGCCAAGCCTAGCCTAAATCTAAGGAAAGAAGGAGCTTGGTAAAAGAATGGAATTGCTTTTTTCTAACAATATGTTTGTAGTGAAACTTGTTTTTGAGTTTAATCAGCTTAAAACAAGGAACAAGACTACAAGAGTACGGAATTGTATTCTTTACGTACAAGTTAACAATATTCCTATAAATAGTAACAAAGATAGTATCAATTTGTTAATTTTAAGAAGTTGGTGATACAGTTGTATTTACAACAAATTTGACAAACGGTTTGCGCTTTGACTGATGCCAGCTTACCTTAACATTTTTTCTGGCACGAGTGGTTCATAATTAATCGTCCAATACTAAATCCATCCAAAGTGACAACTATTCATAAAACTAAATACAACTAATTTTGACAACAGTTTGCGTTTTGACCGATGCCAGCTTGCCTTAACATTTTTTCTGGCATGAGTGGTTCATAATTAATCGTCCAATACTAAATTCATCCAAAGTGACAACTATTCATAAAACTTCATAGCCTATAAATGCCTTCACGTTTGCATGAAGTTTCACATCCAAGTACATCTATCCTCTGCAAAAATCTTCTATCCCCTCTCTGATTTTCATCCTCTAGCAAGGCATGGCTAACATCTCATTTCCCATTTCCTTGGCGCTTTTCCTCCTCCTAATATTCCCTTTAGTTGCATTCACATCATTGACCGAAAAGGACTTCACATTTGCAAACAATGCAAATTATAACATTATTGACAAAAGTGTCGTTCTTCTCCCACATGCAGATTATAGGATCCGCGAAGATGTGGCCTCTCGTCAAGACGAAGAAAGCTACCATACAAGACCATTGTATTCCCGCAAGCTCAAGGAAATGAAGGAGGTTGGGTTGGCTCCAACCCCAAGTCCTGATCTAGGATTCTGGGAGCAAGTATTCATTTGGCTAATGCTTGTCGTCGTCATCGTAGCCCATTTTGCTCTCTTTGTTGCTGTTGTTGTCGTGATCATCTATTTTGTGTATTATGTTGGCTTGTTGGCGGTCATGTGTGTGCGTTACGCCGTTGATGGTGTCAAGAAATTGCGGGCTTAGTCTTGCTTTTTCGTATGCTTTTCGTATGTTGTTTCATTGCGTCATTAATGTTGTCTTGGATTTGAAGGCTAAATATGCTTCTTTTATCACATGACTCGTGAATTCGCTTTCATTTGTTATTATTCCTCTGCATGTCGATAGTCTAATAATTATTGATTAAGGTTGGATTTTTATGTTGATAAAGAAAAAGTTTGTAAAAAATATATCCAATTGTAACCTGTGGCATTTTCTCATCCTCAATTCACGGGTTGGAGATCTTTTTAATCCACGAGACAATGAAAGATGCCTTGATATGGGGGCGTACGTAGTGATAAAGATTTCTTTTTAATCCATGTTCGCTGATGAAGTCCTGCTTCTTTATCGCGTGAGTGCGTGACTCGTGACTTTGCTTTGATTCCTTGGCATTTTTATTGCCTACCATTTGTTATTCATTCAACTGTTACGAAGGTTGGGGCTTTTACGTTTGATAAAGAAAGTATGACAAAATTATATCCCAAATAGTACTTTGTAACCTTGGCATTCCCTCAATTCAAGCATGTGAGATGTTTTTTTATCCACAAAACAATGAAAAGTGATGTACTATTAATTGAAATTTCATCATGTGTTCTGTTTTAGTTTTCCCTGCCTTGATATGAGCTAGGATGCAGTGTTACAAGATTTTGCTGCCAATTGGCCTCCGCACCGTGCATGATTTTGCCAAAAAAAAAGGTGCAAAATTGCCATTGATTTTGGAGTCAGGGTTCTTAATAGGAGTGGAATTCCGATTTTGAGGATGATGAGGAGAAATTGAGACCATTCCATCAAATATACGCATATGTACGCGCCTATACTTCCTTTTTGCGTACACAAGAGGGTAGTGATGACAATGGTTCAGTGGCCGGGTTTCGGTAAAATGAAAATCACAATCGAAATTTTAATTGACACCAAAATCATAATCGAAACGGCCGTCAGGTTTGCACAAGACCCGAATCTCATACATCTACCCATTGTTGACCTCTTATTTTGCACAAAATCTAGCTAGCGGTGCTCAAAATAAATTAACAGTAGTTATCGTACGTTGCACCTATTTTTTGCGGTCACTGCTAGCGTCGAAACAATTCTTATTGTTTTTGAGAAATTCTAGTAACACAACATGTTTGTGTGGATGTGCTTCATTCGCGATACGAGGAATTACTATTTTGCCATTACATTTCTCAATTCTGGGAGGTGTCTCAATTCTTTTCATGAACAGTGTTCGTCATGAAATTTTCTATGAAGGTGTTCATGAGAATTTTTCATGAAAGTGTGCATGAAGACATTAGTTACCTATTCATGGTCGCGAAGAATGACTCCTGGCCGCATTGAATTACTCATGCCGCGAAGTATTACTCTTGACTGCAAAGAATTACTCATTGCCGCCATGAAGAATTACTCTTGGCCGCAAAGAATTGCTCTTGGCTGAAAGAATTGCGAGACCATAAAATAATTTGATGCGGCCAAGTGCAATTAGATGCTGCAAAAAGCAATCTGACGTAGCCAAGAGTAATTCGTAGCGGTTAAGGGCAATTCGACGCGACCAAGTGCAATTTAATGCGGCCAAGTGCAATTCGTAGCGGTCAAGAATAATTCTTCGCGACCAAGAAGACGCTTGTGTAATTGGAGAATATTTGGGAAACTAATTGGGTGCCAGTAAAATACCAGATGAGCTTAAGGGTTGGAGTTACTAGAGTAATTCTGATCATTGAATTGGAATTGAAGGATCCTTTAATTTCTTATGAATTGGAGAGTAGCCGGACTCGATATTTGGACCAAGCAAAAGAAATTGGCTTGGCCCAATTCTCGGAATGGGTAAGCATGGGCCACAGCTTTGGCATTGAGGAGGAATATGGGTTTTTAGTAAGTCGGTTTTTGAAGTCGGCAACAACAACTAGAAAAAGAAACAGAACACGCACAGGAGAGGGGAGAAAAAAAAAAGGCAGCAGTTCGAGGGAAAAAAGGAGACGCATACGATCAGAAAACAGAGGCTGTGCAAAGGAGATTGATCACCTTCTCCATGTCGGCTCTCAACAGAACCCCGACGATTTTCCATCTGATGTCCGGCTAATCTCCTATTCTAGGGTTAGATGAAGGTTGCTTTCCAAAGTAGTAGTTTGAACTTTATTTGTGTTTAAGGATTATTCATTCGAACATTGGTTGTATGACTTAAGGATGAATTCATTTTTGGAATGAATGGTTTGAATGCTTCCTATTCTATCAGTTTTCTTGTGTTTGCATATATTTTAGACTTCAAATACTTGCATACCTTGTTACTGATTCACGGAGTTGGTTGAGATAAGTTATGCTTTATAAGACAATGCGTTTTGTTAGATGAACCGTACTTAAATACAGCTCGTGCTAGTAAGACGACTTGTGCTATGCGAAGATAATCTATGCCAATTGATTAGCCATGAATATCTTGAATTGATTTGAATGAATAATTCTTAACCAAGCAAAATCAAGCTACGGATTCAAAGCCCTATAAACTTTTCCCACTTGTTTTCAAAAACGTATTTCTTTTGTTTTCTTAGTTTAGAATTTAGAACCAAAATTTGAAACTCATTTTTTAATTGAAGTAAGAATTGATTGAAACCGATTCAATAATGTATTATTGTCCCTGTGGAACAATATTTGGATTTTTGCCGCTATTCTACGGAGTAGTTGTAATAGTTGTGTTTTAATTAATAATTTTGATACAGTAACGACACGGTCAATCGCATTTGTAAGTTTCGTGTCAATTTTTTGGGGTTTATTGATTCGTCTCGACGAGAGGAATCCAAAATGTAGTCCAAATTTAATTTTTTGTTCTCAGCCAAAAAGCCAGATCATCTTTCGGCCTTGTTAAAAAAAAATTGAGTTTCGATCACAGTTTTTTACTTTTTTGATTCCTTTCATCGGAACGAACTAATAACTCATAAAAATTTGACTCGAAACTAACAAATGCAAAAAAAAAAAAAATTGAATAAATACCAAAAAAAAAAAAAAGAAGGAAGAGAGGGTGAGGTTTGTTTTTCTTTAATCCTCCACATAGTGAATCTCCTGCCACCGTTGTTCAATTCAATTTTAAGAAATCATGTAAATCCTTGTCTCTTTAGGAATGTGCGTGTTTGTGTGTGATCCTCAGGCACAACCAAAAATTAAAAAAAAAAATCTGACCTCGTTTGATTAACATGCAGATTATCTGTTTGGGATAGGACTAACGTAGTACCTAATCTTAAATTATTTCACATTTGATTCCCGAAAATGACTGTCGAGATTATTAAAAAGGGTAAGAATACTATTTATTTAATAGGATAAATAGTAACTAATAGTTGTATTTGCCATACTCCTCAAAAAATAACTAAGAGTTCTTATTAGTACTATTTGTTAAATAGGGTAAAAAGTTGGTTATAGAGCTGTATTTACCACGAGTTCTTCCAAAAGCTCACATCTTGACTATTGCGCCAGCTTAACTTAACATTTTTTTTTTTTGCATGGATGGTCTACAATTAACCATCCAATACTAAATCCTATAAAGACAGGCCAAAACTAGCCTAAATCTAACCAAAGAGGAAACTTGGAAAAAGCAAAGAATTGCTGTTTTTTAACTATAAATAATATGTCTGTAGTGAAATTTGTTTTTGAGTTTGACCAGCTTAAAACAAGGAACAAGAGTACATAATTCTATTCTTTACGACCTTAACAATATTCCTCTAAAAATAGTAACACAGATAGAACCGATTAGTTAAATAATTTTTTCGATCGGCATACCAATTTGTTAAATATGGTAAGAAGTTGGTGATACAGTTGTATTTACTACAAATTTCGACGACGGTTTACGTTTTGACCGGTGCCAGCTTACCTTAACATTTTTTCTTGCGTGGATGGTCTACAATTAACCGTTCCATACTAAATCCATCAAAAGTGACAGCTAATCATAAAACTCCATGGCCTATAAATGCCTTCACTTTTGAATGAAAGTTTCCCCCAAGTACATCTATCCTCTACAAAAATCTTCTATTTCCTCTCTGAATTCATCCTCTTGCAAGAGAAGCTAGGCATGGCTAACATTTCATTTCCCATTTCCTTGTGGCTTTTCGTCCTCCTAATATGCCCTGTAGTTGCATCCACATCATCGACTGAGAAGGACTTCACATTTGCAGACAACGCAAATCATAACATTGACAAAAGTGCAATTCTTCTTCCAACCTGTGCAGATTGTAGGATCCGCGAAGATGCAGCCTCTCTTCAAGACGAAGAAAGTTACCATACGAGAATATTTTATTCTCGCAAGCTTATGGAGGTGAAGGAGGCTGGGTTGGCTCCGACCCCAAGTCCTCCAGGATCCCGGATGAAAGAAATAGCGAAAGTAGTATTTTATTTGCTAATGCTTGTCGTCATATTTTTCGTCCGTTTTGCTCTCTTTATTGCTGTTGTTGTTGTGATCATCTATTTTTTGTATTATGTTGGCTTGTTGGTTGTCACGTGTGTGCGTTACGCAGTTGACGCTGTCAAGAAATTGTGGGCTTAGTCCTGCTTTTGAATGTTGTACCGTCGCGTCATTATTGTTGTCTTGGATTTGAAGGCTAATTAAATATGCTTCTTTATCACGTGACTCATGAATTCGCTTTCATTTGTTATTATTCCTTTGCATGTCGATATTCTAATATTATATCCAATCCTTTGTAACCTTGACATTTCCTCAATTCATGGGCTGGAGATCTTGTTAATCCATGATGACAATGAAAGGTGCCTTGATATAAAAGTTTTTTTTTTTTTATAGATCGTTTGTTATCGAAATTTGGTGTCAATTAGCCTTCAAAACATGCATCACTACAACAAAAAAGGCTTATTAGAGCAATGAAAACTGCCGCAATAAAGGACCAGTTGAGGCAGTTTACCTATTGAGGCACCACGCCTTAGTGCCGCGTGCATCGATGCTGTTATAGATGTACTGCAGCACTTTTTATGGGGCACGTTATGGAGCCTCTAAATCTCTTTGTTGCTGCACTTTTAAGTGCGGCAAGAAGTGTTTGAAGAGGCACACAAAACTACCATATAAGCAAATGTATTAAGGCACTTCATGGAGCTGCTACAACATGTTAATCGTGAAAGCTTAACCATGGTTAATCATTTATAGCGACATTTTGAGGTGCTACAATAGCTTCATTGATGATGCGCTTGGAACTACCTCCACAGATTTCTTAATAAGGCACTTTTAACTGCCCCAAAAGAAGTTTTTCTTTTAAAAAAAAATTATCAGCTAGATGCTAATTCAATCCCATACTATTCACCAAGCATCCAAAATTGAGAACACAACTTCTTAAACATATAAAATTGCCAATTTACACTTACAAATACTTGGATCGAATTTATAAAATTTATAAATACAAGATCCTACATATCCTACTAAGTTACAACTAGGCTTAAGAGAAATAGTTGATCAACTATATTTACAAGTTACTGAAGCTAAAAAATATAACACGCACGAAATCCTCTCTGCAAGCACTATCTTAATCCTTCACTGCCTGAATTGACAAACAATGATATACAATAAGAAACACTCGCTAATATAGAAAAAGGAAATTTAAGGAGTTCTATAATCGTTGCCAAAAATAAAAAAACCAGGAAAACTAAAGACAAAATCAGTCATACAATGCTTTTTCTTCACAACATAATAATGAGAATCTGAATTGATCGTTTGTCCAAGAGAGACATACGTGTTAAACATAAAGTAATATATCCACAAGCAAATCATCACATCCATATGTCCCTCTTGCAAACCATGAATTACTTTTGTCCGTGAAGAATTACTCTTGTCCGCAAAGAATTACTCCTGGCCGCGAAGAATTAATCTTGGCCGCAAAGAATTACTCTTGGCCGCATCGAATTGCAATTGGCCGCAAAGAATTGCGAGACCTTAAAGTAATTTGATGCGGCCAAGTGTAATTCATAACGGCCAAGAGCAATTCAATGCGGCCAAGTGCAATTCGTAGCAGCCAAGAGTAATTCTTTACGGCCAGGAGGGATTCTTCGCGGCCAAGAGCAATTCAAGTGGCCAAGTGCAATTCATAGTGTCCAAGTGCAATTCGTAGCAGCCAAGAGTAATTTGATGTGGCCAAGTGCAATTAGATGCTACCAAAAGTAATTCTCGGCCAAGAGTAATTTTTTGTGGCCAAATTTAATTCTTTGCGGCCAAGAGTAATTCATCGCAGCTAGGAGTAATTCTTTGTGGCTATGAGTAATTCTTTGCAGCCAATAATAATTTTTTGTGAACTTCTCATCTCAGCCATTGGCTACAATGGTTGAGATGAAGTGTCTTTTTCTGTGTCCCCGGAAAGCTCCCCTATATGTATTCTTCAAATTAGCACAGAATTTGAAAAGTTTTCATATTCTTCTCTCTCTTTTTTTTTTGATAAATCACAAAGACATTAATATACAGTTGTTAGGAGTAAATAAACTCACACAGCAATTGTGTAATATATCCAAAAAGTATGAGTACTTTATTGAAAGAAGGAGAATATGCCTAAATCATTGGATCAAAGTAATCATCCATTGTAACAACTTATTTGTAGTGAAATTTGTTTTTGAGTTTTATCACCTTAAAACATGGAACAAGCTAGAGTACATAATTCTATTCTTTACAACCTTAACAATATTCCTCTAAATAGTAAGTAACACAGATAGAACCGATTAGTTAAATAATTTTTTTATCAGCATACCGGTTTGTTAAATATGGTAAGAAGTTGGTGATACAGTTGTATTTACTACAAATTTTGACGACGGTTTGCGTTTTGACCGGTGCCAGCTTAGCTTAACATTTTTTCTTTCATGGATGGTGTACAATTAATCGTTCGATACTAAATCCATCCAAAGTGACAACTAATCCTAAAACTCCCTGGCCTATAAATGCCTTCACATTTGCATGAAGTTTCACATCCAAGTACATCTACCCTCTGCAAAATCTTCTATGCCCTCTCTGATTTTATCAAGAGAAGCTAGGCATGGCTAACATCTCATTTCCCATTTCCTTATGGCTTTTCATCCTTCTGATATGCCCTGTAGTTGCATCTGCATCATTGACTGAAGAGGACTTCACATTTGTAGACAATGCAAATCATAACATTGACAAATGTGGGGTTCTTCTAGCACATGCAGATTATAGGATCCGCAAAGATGCTGCCTCTTGTCAAGACGAAGAAAGGTACCACACAAGTCTATTGTATTCCCGCAAGCTCAAGGAAATGAAGGAGGCTGGGTTGGCTCCAACCCCAAGTCCTGATCCAGGATTCTAGGAGAAAGTATCCATTGGCTCATGCTTGTCGTCATAGTTGTAGTGCGTTTTTTTCTCTTTGTTGCTGTTGTTGTCTTGATCATCTGTTTTTTGTATTATGTTGGCTTGTTGGTTGTCACGTGTGTGCGTTACGCCGTTGACTCTGTCAAGAAATTATGGGCTTAGTCCTGCTTTTGTATGTTGTACCGTCGCATCATAAATGTTGTCTTGGATTTGAAGGCTAATTAAATATGCTTTTTTATCATGTGACTCGTGAATTCACTTTCATTCACTTATTATTTCTTTGCATGTCAATATTCTAATATTATTGATTAAGGTTGGATTTTTAGGGGGATAAAGAAAAAGTTCAACAAAATTATATCCAAAACTATGTAGTTGTGGATGATGCTATGGTGTCCCCGGTCATTTTGGGGACACCGTAATTTTTAGCATAACTTTACCATTATGAGTGTAACTAAAACCCATTACAAGCATAACAGAATCCAAATAAGGCATAACCAAAGAATATCCAAAAAACCAATCAAGGTACCAAACCCAACTAAGGCATAACAAACAAGTTATGCCTTGCTATGGTTTTGGTTATGCTTTGCTATGGTTCTGTTATGCTTGTAATGGATTTTGGTTATGCTCATAATGGTTTTGTTATGTCAAAAGTTACGGTGTCCCCAAAATGACCGGGGACACCGAAGTCATTCCCAACTTTGTAACCTTGGCATTTCCTCAATTCACAGGTCGGAGATCTTTTTAATCCATGACAATGAAAGGTGCCTTTATTTGACATTTGAGGCACCTGCGGGAAGCATACGCATAAAAGTTTTTTTTTTTTTAATAGATCGTTGTTATCGAAATTTTTCTTAAATAAAGTCGAATTCGAATTTTTGAGGCTGAGGAGGATAAGCGGAGACCATTTTTTTCCAATACACACATACATTATTATACGTATATGCGTATGTTTCCCGTATGTGCTTTACCTATGGTGCAAGCCTTGAAAGGGTATGTCTTATTTGATGAAATTAAGAAGTCATATATCAAATATATATATTGATAGTCAATCTCAATTCAAACAGAAAAGAAACTAAATGTTGGCCATCATTTAGAGTATTTATTCAATAGGGGGCCATGGGCGGACCTACATAGAGGCAAGCGGGGTCACCTGACCCCACTCGATTGAAATTCTCCACAAAGATATGCATATATTTTTGGATGTTTTGGTAATTTTGCCTATGACATTATATTCACATCTCTATCCCTATATCTTGGCCCAAGTAGTATTGAAAAATTACAATATTGCCTAACTTGTTTGACCTAGCGCCTGATCTTTTATTTTTTGGTCCCATCTACTTTTTGAGGCTTCGTTCCAAAATACCTTCTTAAAAAATAAGTACTTATTTCATATTTTCAAATTCAAAAATAATGTAAATGAAAAATAATTTTTAATTTTTTTTGCACCATATTAAAGATCTCAAAGAGATCTATCAAATAAGATCTATAGTGATAGGAAAATTATTTGCATAAGCGCATGATTTTTAAGCTTAAAATTCAAAAATATGAAATAAGTACTTATTTCCCTTTCGAGAACGGGGTAAGAGGGCGTTCCAATTTCCCTTCTTTTTGAAAAAATTCTTTTTTTTCAAATTTCAAACTCAAATATAATGAAAATGAAAAATAATTTTATAATTTTTTTTGCACCGTTTAAAAGATCTCAATGAGATCTATCAAACAAGATCCATATTGGTAGAAAAATTATTTGCGTAAACACATGATTTTTGAGCTTGAAATTACCTTCCTTTTGTAAAAGTAACTTTTTCTAAAAAGCGGAACACCCCCTAACTCAAGTAATGCATATATCTTTTTCATTTTTTATTAATCTTTAATTTGAATAGAAGTTACAAAGATTAACAGGATCAGAACATGACGGAATTACAATGACAAGAACACCTTCCAATGAATTCCAACTAAGTTGGCATTGATAATTACCAACAATCATATGCCACTAAGACCCAAACGAACCAAACAAGTTGGCAAGGAATCAACCGTAGTTTTTCAAATACTGAATGTTTTTTGCTGTGAATATTTGACCCCAACGCCATGAAATCCTAGGTCCGCCCTTATTTGGGTGGTTGTTTATCCTAGGTCCGCCCAAAGGTGGTTGTTTAGTGGTTTTAATTACGATGATGGCCTAATATCTATTGTCCAACAGATGTGGAAAACCAAAAAGATGGTTTTTTTTTGGACAAGACAGAAGCCAATAAAGTAAGTGGTGTTTACTCATACTTTGGCCAAACAAAGGCCAATGGCTAGTTATCATATCTTCGTCATATCTCGTGCTAGATTTTAGCAGAAGTGAGAACATATTTGGCCACAAATGAGAAATAGCCGGCTAGCTTTTCGACAACAAATTATGCAAAGAAAGTGGTTAATTTAGGCATTGAAACTCGAAGGAAGTTGAGAACGTCGTGAAAACAACTTGACTAAAGCTTTTCAATTTAGACCATGAATGGTCGAAGTAGAAAATGATCGATCCCACTTATCCATCCATACTGGTTAGAAAACCCAAGAGTAATGGTGAAACCTTAGCCACGCATGGAGAGTATCTATTCAAGCCAAATATGGCTACATGTCACGAACAACATCTTGTTCGATCGTGATAAAATATATGATCAAAAGTATATGAATTTTCAAAATAACCTTATGTTGGATTTTGATAAAGTGTACCCATACTGGGTTCATGCATGGAAATCATCAACAGCAGATTCTCGTCAAGGGAAAATCTTGTTTACACTTTACAGAGCAGCTGTGCTCTGTAAACAAATGTTTACAAAGCTCAATCTCGGCCGTCCAAAAGTATTTTGGACGGTTCGGTTTTAAAAAAAACTATTCGCGCGAATAATTTTCTTAAAATCCGAACCATTGATTGTCGAAACAGACAGCTGAGATTGCACGGCTCCGTAAATAGGCTATTTGCAGCTGCTCCAGAAATAAGTTTCTCTCTCTTGTCAAATGGCTTATACATAGGCTTTGTTGATTAATGTAGTTGATCCATGCTTTATTATACATTTTTACACCCTATTTGCCCATGGTTTGTGGTGGCAGTGTACGTGATTGGTTGTTTGGCCATGGATAATAATTAGCAATGTTCCTGCAGATTTTGCACATATGTGCTTGTGTCGATAATGGACATTTACATTTGAAAATAACATATATAGCTTTTTGATCCCATCTTAGAATGTTGGTCTAATCCAATCTTTCTATTCTAGACATGGATGCTCAGTCCAGAGTTGATTTTTTGGTTGAATATTGTGGGTTTCAAGAAACTAAACCTGGCCTGCAGGTGATTATCCATTGCCTAATGGAGGAGATAATAACTGCTTCTGATACATTAGGGTTTTTTGCACTTACCGTCTGGTTTAATTCATGTTAATTTCCAAACAAATTTGATCCTTTCCACAATTACTACTACTGCAAACACTTCTCTCTTTCTTGGCTCTGTTTGTCTATTTGAATGTTATGCAGATATTCCTGCAGACACCATAGTCCATAGATAATAGTTTCATGCGCAGCAAGGGTATCCGACCTGGGGAGGAGCTGTATACCTTTAGTAAGTTCTTTATGGAATTGTGTAGGACGTACACATACTTTGGCAAATTATTATCAAAGGACAACACCTTTCTCGTTATTTGACCTATTACTCGTCATTTGTTTATGAATCGAAAGCAGTCTTGCACATCACAACCTGAAGCATAATGGGGAAGTGTTAAATGCTGGTACGTGTGTCAACAGATTGCTGCTCTTAAGATGTTAAACTATAAAATCTCCTTACCCTTGTATCAGAATCAAGTGGATTCAAGCAGGAATAGAAATTATGCAGAAACGGTGAGCAGTAGCTTGGAAACACAACGCTCATATAGCTCTAAAGGTAGTTTTCAGCAGAAAAACACAGCTCAGGGTCATTCCTGAACCTGGGATCTGCCTCATAAGACAAAAAAAAAAAAATCTTACTACATGAAATTATTGAAAAACTGCCGGGGAGAATTTTTCATTTGCAGTAATTGTTCCAAGTACAAAGCAAACAAAATCCTAATCAATATTGGGTGCTTTGGGACAGTCAAAGATACTACTATAAAAACAACAAAGGAGACCGAAGAACATAAGGATAAGCCAGAGGGAAAAACACAATACCGTGAAAGACTAACCTTCTCAAGATGTTGCGTAGGATCATATTGACCTCGTCGATAAGCAAGAAGTTGTGAGAGTTCAGAGAGCGGGTGACCCTCAAGGAAAAGCTCCGCAATTACGCACCTAAAGCAACATAAAGCCAACCAATTATAACTTACAAACCAGACACATTCACAAAAGCTTTTGGATGAGAAAGTTGATAATGACCTCAACAATTACGTTGATTTTAAAATTGACTGCACCAGAAAGAAATTTCACATCAAATGTGAATGACTTATTCATCAGTGACAAAATCAGGCTAACATGTAATTTACCAAATGCATCAACTGTGAGAGAGAGAGAGAGAGAGAGAGAGAGAGAGAGAGATGCATTAAGCCTAATGTTTAGGTTATGGCGAGTAAGATAATAAGCAAAATCTAAATAAGATTTTGCATCATTTACCCATGCCCACACCAGACACATACACAGAGCATAAAAATAATGTTAGTCAAAGACGAGAAGAACCGCCATAAAGAAGATGACAAGGAGAAACTGTGATACTGTAATCGTTTTCAACATGATTGATTCAGCTGAACATAATGACTTGACTAGGCATCAGTTTGATGAGATTCCAAGAGACGATAAAAGTGAATTGATACGTGACACAAATGAAAGAACGGTAGCAGAACCAATGTTGGTAGAAATGGAATGACGCCAAAGGAGGTCATAGCTCACAATGGCAGCCAATTGTGTTGGTGATGGAGTTAACCAATAGTAACAAACAGGACCACAATATCGATAGGCGATCAAATTTGATCATAGCAATAATACATTTGGTGTTATATCTCAACATATCCTGTCTTCATCAGCAAAACATCAAAGGTAAAATCCTCCAACAGCTCACCCATCAGCAAAGATGTCCATAGATGGCTTTAGCGGTGCATCTTGTGCACCTTGCATCTCACCGCCGTGCTCATAAACTCTCTGTCAGTCAAAAAGTAAACAATTTATTTTCTTCTATATAATCATCATATTAGAGTAGAATAAAAGTCGATGATTGTTAGTTAAGCATGTGCATGTTAGCAGAAGCAATACTATCTAACAGGAAGCAGCAAACAATAATATATGACTATTGTGCCTAGTTGTCTGTAAATTGCCTTGAGGATTTTCAATACAAGGGGACTTTGACCTATGAGGTTACTGTGCTTGTTCTTCGCATGCGCATTTTAAACCTTTTCTTTACTTCTGAGCAGTCATAGCTGTTTCCAGGCTCATGATGTGGACAACGACCATTGATTATGGGGAATTTGTAGCTGCAACTGTTCACCTCAATAAACTAGAATGGGGGGCACATCTCGTGGCAGCATTTCAGTAATTCTACAAGGATGGAAGCGGTTATACTACAGTTGATGGGTTCCAGCAGGCTGGCTGGAACATAACATGACTAACATTTTTCTTTGGAGGTATTATTTGAGAAGTGGATCAAGATAATGTAAGTCCATGTCTCTTCATCAAGAGCGAATCGTTATTTTTGGTAAATGAGAACTTATTAGAAAACACTGTCAAGAGGAAAAACCTCCAATACAACAGAGACAAACAAAACCTATGCATGGCTAAAAAACAACCGCAAGAACCCTATACATAACTACAAATATATCAACCTATTGGGGTACACATACAATTTGAGACATGCCAGTTTTCACAAAGGAAGACAGATTAGTTGACTTGACATTCCTACTGTGGGTACAGAAGGACAGCATTCGAAAGGAAAGGAATTCTGGGTAGAAAAGAAAGGGGGAGCTAGCACTTGAAAGCCTGCTTCTTACCTAGAGGAAGGAGAAGACTTAGCATATGAAACTCAGTGACTGAGTGATGCTTTCGAGGAAGTTGGGCTTTTATTCTCACTTCAGATTTTTGATCTGGCCAATCACAGAGTCAGGGGATCTTAGACTGCCCTTGAAAACTGTTGTTCCTTTCTTGCCAGATGAAATAGACCATAGCAGCTAGAGCAAGTGTTCTACGAGTATCAGGAAAACCTTTCTTTTTGAAATTGGAACAGAACCAAGCAACTTTCTGGGACCAAAGAGTAGGACCAGCAGGGATGCAACTCAGCTTAGCAACAGTGTTCCAGACTTGCTTACAAAAGGAGCACTCAAAAATAAGATGATCCAAAGCTTCATCATGCAGGTTACTGAGAGAGCAAATAGGAGTATCAATGAAACCCCATAATTATTGCAGGTTTCAAACGTGCCTGACTTGTATGTATATTACTTGCAAGCAACTCGATATCTTGCATTGCTCAAAATTGCATGATTGGAAGGCACCAAACATGAATGTAACCATAATCATAGAGTTGGGCGATTGAGTTTCATCTAAGCCGAACTTATGGATTCTGATTGAGGTATTCTATCTGGATGGAAGAATTGATTATCAAGAATGATGCAACAGGGGAATGCAGGAATTGGAAGACGAACAATGCTGAACAGCCTGAATTTGAGCATGATAACTGTAAATTAGGACACCATCAGGGGAACTGTGAAGGTAGTATTTTGTTTTCTATTTGTCTTTGCTTTCTTGCTGCATGTTAAACTTAATCCCACATCGCTCATCTAAGCCACCCAAACTTGGTTAATATATTCTAGAGGTTACTCCACCTATTGCCAATTGGTTTTAGGTTGGAACCCTCCAAGAAATTTAACACTGCATAGTTGTATTGGTGCTAAAGAGCTAAAAGAAAGTTAATCGGTTAAGTCTTGAAAGATAACTACCGGAGAATTGTGGTGAGCATTGCAAGATGAAAGCTTAAAACTGATGCAGCTGTTCAAGGGGCCTAAGTCATCCAGTGTATGAGGTTTCGTGCTAAACATATTTTTTAAAAGTAAGGTTGGGCGGTGTTGTGGCGTTTTCATACTCCAGATTATTTTGTAGTACATGTTTTCCTACTTTCCAAGTGAGATTGTGTACTGGGAACTATCTGGGCATTGTGTACTTATACTCACCTATAATGAATACCTCCTATGATGACAAGTTAATAATACTTTTATGAGTTCACAACCCCTGATGAGGAAGTTAATACTTATTTTACGAGCTTTTTATTAGAGTATCAAGTGATGCAGTTGAGTTTTGTGACTCCTTGGCAGATAGGCCTTCCATTTTGACCTAGCGGGTTCATATGTCGGGCTTAAAGTTAGAACTTTAGGCTCCATTTCCAAATTTTTCTTGGAAGAAAATTAGGAAGAAATTGGAACAAAATATAGGGGAATGTGCATGTGTATCTAATGTGGTTATTTAGGTGCCATTATAACAGGTTTATGCCAGTTCCAATTATAATGATGATTACACTATTATGATATCTTTCAAAGGAACAATGCAGCATGTAGGTGAATGAACTACTGCCCTTATTGGGGGAAGCGTCGAATTGCACCCTTTGCTAACAGTGGTTAAATCTCGTGTATATATCCGAAATCAGGGATGCGCCTGAAACCACCCAAAAACATTTAGCTAATAACTTTTGTTCTGCTATGCTTCTGTTTTCCTGAGTGTTTCCTATATTGTGTGGTCTTTTGTCTGAAACACTGCAATTCCTTTATTCCACTACTGTTTCATTTCGGTCTCTTAGAAAACGAAAACCTTTTGGCCGTTTCTATTGAAACACATGGAGATTTTATTCCGCGGAGTACTTGTAGTGAAGGGGTGGTGGTAGCAGTAGCAGTAGCAGTAGCAGTAACAGAAGCAGTTATTATCTCCATGAACAAAAATATTAGGCCTACAGGGGACTGACCTCAACCATTAGGCAACGGAGGATCACCAATGCGTGGGGTACTTAGACAAAACATTAGTAGGGTTAAGTATACAATCTGTTGCTTTCTCAATGTCACCACCCTGTTTACACTTAAGTATGCAAAAGATACAGTTATAGAAGTTCCAGCAGCCTATGATACAAGACTGTCAAATGCGCTAATTCTTCGATTTCTTATTATTTCCAACATGAATCTCAGTATCTATTGATTCCGCTTCTCCTACTGGTCTGGTGGTTTAGATGCCAAGGCCCGCTGGTGAAGGGAGTTCATTTTCTCAAAATTACAAAACCGATGAGAATACCTTACCGATGCCTTCAGTGCCTTGGGAGCTATATCTTCCTGAAACCCAAATGAAACGAAAGTATCAACCTTCGACTAATCAACAGTTGGAGCCTCTGGTACTGTTGCATTAGCAAGGTATGGAGAGATTTTTAGAGGCGACATTGTAGAAAATGCTTATGATGCAGGTGCTGTAGGTGTAGTAATCTATACAGATAGGAAGGACTACGGTGGTGGGGGAGGCGGTGCAAAGTGGTTTCCGGATGACAAGTGGATGCCACCAAGTGGAGTTCAGGTGGGATCAGTGTTCCGTGGGACAGGTGATCCTACCACTCCCGGTTGGCCCAGTACCGGGACATGTGAGAGGCTATCAGACGATGAGGTGAAGAAGAGAGATGATGTTCCACATATACCTTCGTTGCCAATATCCTGGGCAGATGGTGATGCAATCATGAGATCGATTGGAGGGCTAGTAGCAAAGGATGATTGGCAGGGAGGCATAGATGCTCCAGTTTACAGGGTGGACCAGGACCTGAAATTATCGAGCTTAGTTACACGGTAAGTGCCCATTTACTTAATCGACAGGTGAAGCATTACAGTAATATAAAAAGTACCATACATACATGTAAACATCAGCACTGCAAACTCGTGATTTGGTATATTTCAATGAGGTATCAGGGGAAGAAAGTCATTAGCACAATTGAGAATGTTATTGGCATTATCGAAGGAGCAGAAGAACCTGACCGGTATGTCAAAACCTTTTGAGTAGCAGTAAAGCTATTCTAGTGTTCATGGTAGTTGCCACTGTGATTTGATAACATCACTTAGGTTCAATTTGCATTGAACCAAGGGGAAAAGCTGGAGGATTAGTAAGAAATCATGAATTCCTCAACATGTATTGTGATTAAGTACCATAAGGAACTAACCTTCCATATTTCGAATCACTACTGTATCTAGATTTGTCATCCTGGGTAATCATCGGGATGCATGGACATTTGGAGCTGTTGATCCCAACAGTGGCACTGCAGCCATGCTTGAGGTAATTAGGCTCCAATGAATTCTCTTCACAATTCTCTTCTATCAAGAAAAATTCCCATCTCTTTACCAGGTTTTCACTGGGGATGAAGGTTGCACAAAGGCTCGGTAAGCTGCAGAAAAGGGGGTGGAAACCTCGACGTAGAATTGTCTTTTGCAATTGGTACGCCGAGGAGTATGGCCTGGTCTCTCTCTCTCTCTCTCTCGACGTAGAATTGTCTTTTGCAATTGGTACGCCGAGGAGTATGGCCTGGTCTCTCTCTCTCTCTCTCTCTTTCTCACACACACACACACACACAAATATCCAATCACAAATTTTGACTAACTAAAGAACACCTGCCATTTCCAGATAGGATCAACAGAATGGGTTGAAGAGAAATGAAATGATAGCTTCAAGGGTTGTTGCTTACTTGAATGTTGATTCTGCAGTACATGCAGCAGGTTTCCATGCCTCAGCAACTCCACAGCTTGATGAACTACTTAAACAAGCCACTCAACAGGTAGCCCCAGAGAATTACTAGTAACACCAAAACCATAATCATAAGTAATAATTGAACTTAGCAACATCCAACAGCAAAAGAAACATTTTCAAACATATTAATTCCAGAAAGTACCCATATGAGTGATAGAACCATTCATAGCCATTGCTTCCATTGTTCTTCCTGCTAGTTATTTAATCTTCCGACATCGCTGTGAATTTGTAATTATCTTTGCAGGTTCAGGACCCAGATAACTCATCACAGACAATCTATGAAGCTTGTGTTGGCTCCAGCAAAAGCAATGAGCCCATGGTAAGCATTTTGAAAATTAAACAAAGGTGGAATAAACTCACAATAAATTAGTTCAACTTTTTCGCAAACTAAATATACATGTGTATATGAAGATTGGAAGGTTAGGAGGTGGAGGATCAGATCATGCAGCTTTTGTACAACATATTGGTGTTCCTTCAGTTGATATGTCTTTCGGCAAAGGTAACAAAAACATTTTAGTTATCAAAATTACCATCGCTTTGTCAAGGAGAGCAGGCGCATTTATTGTGTTTATGTCAACTTTCCGTATTTGTTCGGCGAAGAATAAGAAGTATAATTTTTATGTCAAGTCAAACAAGAAAAGAGTATACACTTTGACACCTCCTTTCACTTGAAAGTAAATAGAATTAGAAAAACAACTTGGATTTCAAATGGCAAGTATAATTACTAAAAGGACACCTATCAAGAGCAAGAAAACAGAACAAGGGACAAGGCATCAACTGCTATTGTTCCAACTGAGCTGATATGACTTACGAGAAACTTAGAAGGATGGGAATAACCACAATATGCAAATACTTCAAAAGAACCAAAATCCTAGAGATTTAGACTAACTAGGAATGCATTTTCGCAAGCTCCTACAACCTGAATTGATGTAAGACTTTAAAGCAATCCCTAAAATCATTATATGCATTGAGTTGCATGGTAAAGACCTCAACCACCATAATACTATCTTATATCTACAGTAGATAACAATTAAACATGTCTTGTCAAAGAAAAAGCAATTAACAACATAAAGGACATTAACGATGAAACAAGTGCCCAATGCCTGTTTGTTTCTAGCCTGGTTCCAATTACCATGCCGAATTTATCTAGCATAATTATCAGAACTCCACGGACAGGCTGCTAGAACAAATATGACGAACGATGTTCATTCAACATTCACTACTGAGACTTGTTTACTGTTTTTGGCTGAAGAAGTGTGAGTCTTCCTTCTCTTTGATTGATTGACTAAGCAAGCTTACTTTTGCTTACCCTTTTTCCTTTTGCTGTGTACATCGTGTGAACAGGTTTTTGCCTTTTTGCGCTTTTCTAGAAATCACATTTTTTATCAAACAATAAAAACAAGAAGAAAAGAAATGTTGGCACTAGATCTCCAAATACTGTAACTAGAAAATGTGACTGATGTTAAAGAATGTTCAAGGAATTCTTCACAAAACTATCTATGGCAGGTTATCCGGTCTACCACTCGATGTATGATGACTTCACCTGGAAGAAGAAATTTGGTGACCCTACGTTTCATAGGCATGTAGCAGGTTTGTTCTAAAGTAAAAGCCTTATAATCCCTGTATGTGAAACAATAGCCTGGAGCCCTATTTCATTATCATTCGCGGAGTTAAAGAATCCATCATAAGCTAAGAGCTAAGAAGTACAGACACTTGTCCGGGCATTTCATATCTGTATCACAGGACACAGATGCAACGTGTCGCGCAGAGACACGTGAAATTCCAAGTATACCATTGCTTTTTCCTTAGTCGGACATGTTTTGGACGCACTCCGACACATACCCGCTACGCGTGGGGACACAATTTGGGTCATAACATAAATTTTAAACTTTAAACTGGGTAAAATATGTAATATTTGAAATGTGAACCAAATCAAAAACTAATATGTAATATTTGTAATGTGGGCTTACTAAATCTAGGCGAACAGGTAGCCCTAGACAGAGCTCAATGGAAAAACAGAATTCGTGTAGCCAACCCTAATTGATTGGGAAACAAGGCTCGGTTTGGTTTGGTTAACCAAATTAAAAACTAATATTACATTACTTGAAGATGAGAAGTGTAATATTTTATATTAAGAATAAGAAATATTCTAGAGAAAATTAGGAAATATGAAATTTATAATCTATGCTATGAAGAAAACACAACCTGATGTTCTCAACTGAACACAATCTGCTACCCACAAGGCCACAATATGTAATAAGTCATACATATACTTGTGTTTATGTATATAGATATACAGATGATGTATTTCTTTATGTATTTTTGTATCCCGCAACATGTCAGTGTCCTAGTATTTTGAAAAATCACTTGTCCGCGTATCTGTGTTGTGTCATGTCATGTCATGCCCGTGTCCTGTATTCATGTCCATATCCGTGCTTCTTAGGCTAAGACATACAATGTTCAAGGCATTCAATGATGCATAAGACTAGTTACAAAGAAAATAACAAAAGGTTCTCACTTCTCATCGTGCATGTTCTACCAAAATAATTACAGAAGGACCCAAAACAAATATATCTTTCAATAATTAAATGCCCTTTCGATTAAAATTCTGTGATGTTGGAGTTCTATACAATGGTAAAATCAACTTCCATTTCACCTTGTGTGATAAGCTTAATTGTCATCATAAAACAGTGGCAAGTGTTTGGGGTTTAGTAGCTCTAAAACTCGCAGATGAGGAACTTTTGCCTTTTAATTATCTTTCCTATTCACATGAGCTCCAGGTATGTCTAGAAACTCTGAAAACAATCATTAAGCTCACATCATGAACATCATACATAGGGTTCAGTAGTGAATAAATCAAATGCATCTAACTCCCGTAAACAGAAAAGTGCAGAAGAGTTAAAAGAGCAGGCATCAGATAAGGGCATAAACCTTGTTCCTCTGTTCAACTCTATAGAGAAGCTCAAAAGGGCAGCCACCAAAATAAATAACCAGAGAAAGGTACTCCTTGTGTTTCTCTTGACCAACATCTCCTCACACACACTCTTTCAACATAAAAGCTAAATTCAATTTCACAGGCATTGGAAGAAAATAAAGGTTGGGAATCGATTTGGAAAAAAGAGCCTCAGAAGGTGAGAGAGTGGAATGACAGATTAATGATGGCAGAGCGAGCATTCATAGATCGAGATGGACTCTCTGGAAGGCCATGGTCGAAGCATATGGTATGGTTTTCCCTTTGAAAACATGAAATAGCCTTATTGATAATAGTACTCTTTTGTCTCCAACTGGTTCCATTCCTTAAAAAAGAGAGCAATACATAGCAAGGAGATTCTACCACTATAAACTGTAGTTGACGTGCAAATGCAACAAATTTAACTAACTCTGCCTTTCCCAGATTTATGCGCCTTCAAAACACAATGATTATGGATCTAAGTCCTTCCCTGGGGTTGATGATGAATTGAAAAGGCAACGAGTCTTAACACAACAGAGTCATGGCGTCTCGTTCAACATGAAGTTTGGAGAGTCTCTAGAGCTGTCACGCATGTATCGCTAGTACTCAATGGTAAATTGACATGAGCATGACCGTGTACCAACCATTGTTCATGCATTTCAAGTTAAGGAAGAAATACTCAGATTTCCCACATTGCTTGCAAATTCTGGTTCTGTAGCTTTTCTACCAACTTTCACTCCAGAATATTAATAGGCCCTTGGTCAAACAAATTACTTTTATTCAATACGTATTACCAAGGGGTGTTACTGCATTTGAAATTTGCAACTTACAGACTAATTCTTGATATCCATTATCCAAACTATAGGAATTTAATAATCTGTCTTTGTCCGAACATGCACACGTTTTTAAGTTAAGCAAGGGTTGTATTATAAACTGGGGAAGGATTCACAATAAGAGAGATGATCCAAATGGAACTTAACTCAATTCATAGCATATAATGTACAGTTTTAACTAGCATTTTCGCTACTATGTACAATAACCCACTGAAAAACTAGGGTCCTTTACTTCCAAACCTTGATCACCCCATCTCTACCGCTTGATATCAGAAGTCTCTGGTTCACCTTGACAGAAGCCAAAGAGAGAATAGAGTCATGATGACAACCTGCAGAATCAGTTGCAGCAGCTGAAATAACTGCCTTTGCAGTCAACTTTGTAGCTAGAGGTCGTCTCTTTGTTTTCTGTTTGCCAGAGAGGAACACCAAAGTTTTAGTACAAATCCCAACATCAAATAAAGTACCAAATTAAAAAGTCAGTCAAATGGGAAGAGGTAAGAAGGTCGCTGTTTAAGCCGCAACAGAAAACTAAAAATAAGAGAGTTGAGGGACTTTCTAAGGAGAAGGATTGCTACTTAAATGAGGTAGGAAAATAAATCCATCAACGGGTTTACCAAAGAAAAAACCTTTATGGAAATTAGTCATTATGAAGAAAAATCGGGGAGCAAAGATCCAGAAAGGACTCGACCTGTTTAAGATTTTCGAACATTACATATACATATATTTTCCATCAGACGATTCTCTGAGTTAAGCAATTTTCCTCTGAGTTAGTTAAGGTGGACAGACTAATGCATCAACCGGTTGATTGCAAACACATAGGCACCAGACATGCTATCAAAAAAAGTTGCGGATATGAATTATATGGATCAGACATGGAAACAGGAGTTGAAATATTTCTGCCCAAGTATCCATTAAAATGTTACAAAATCTAAAAATTTCCTTAACTCCAGCTCAGGTGGAACCTGTGCAATTCTGACAGTTATTTCTAATGTTTGAACTGTCAATCATCCTACTTTAATCTTCCAAGAAGGGGATATTTCACCACACACCAAGAGTACAAAGAACTGTAATTAGAAAAACGATTTCCTGCATCAATAAACCAACATACCTGCACAACTTGTACTCCAAAGCTAGACTTCGATTCATAGAAATCATCACTTCCAACACCCTTTATAGATGGCCCACAAACACAATAACTCCTGTCAGGGCTGCAATATAGAAGCCCAAGGTCAATCAGACAGGAAAAATCACAGGACAATCACAGGAATAAAACTGGGAGAATGTCTAAAACCTGCAATGGTCCCAGCGACGTATCTTCAAGTCTGTACCACCAGTTAACAAATCTCCTCCAGGTAAGGGGAGCAATGAACGGATACCAGGAAGTCGGGTCGAAGGTTCATTCAGTTCATCAACTCTGTACTTTGGATTGATGTTTCGTCTTAGGTCAGATTTCATATTTGCCTTACTGGGTGATCTGGTCAGGGCTGAAGGAAGATTAGACAAATCAGCATCACTATTGTTACTTACCACCCTCAACACCTGCAAACCATAGAAACCGATCAAAGAATGAAATCACCAGCAGCAAACTGATAAAATAAGCAACACTCGTGAAAACAAAGGCAAATTCATCACTCCATATATTGAACTCCCAAGATGAGTATATCTCATATTCTCATTACTTACAAACAGCTCATCCTCCTCACCAGCTGAGAAGTACTTGCAAAGCTTTGAATTTATCAACTGGTCACATCTATTATGTATTCAAGGGTCCTCAGGATAACTTTTGAATAAACTACAACATTCTTTAACTTTCAAACTCATAAATCCAGCACGAATCCTCCTCAATTCTGTTGGAGTCCAAAACATTGAACACTATCCCTGATGGCGCAGCCCTTGATTGGTTGGAGTGGAAGAGTCCTCTTTGGAAGCCGCGTGTCAAGTCACGTGGGAATAAATCTTTTTGGTCCAATAATTGTGCTTGGTAGTTAAGTTATTTAATTTATTTAAGTTACTTAGTTTAGGATAGGATTTGTTTAGCTTGAAGATAGAGATGGGATTTTACCAGTCTGTTGCTAGGTTGAGTTTATCTCTTATTTAGTTTTTTGTTAGTCTATAAATAAGATGATTAAGGTTGTAATCATCAGACTTTGATCAATTAAAATATGGGTGTTAAGGAAATGTAGTCCTACACTGCTTGAGAGTGGAATGGGTGATCACTTCACAACATTTGGGACCTCTCCACTCATTGCCAATTGGCTTTGAGATGGATATAAAGTTTCCCCAAAGAGTTGTATGAAATTAGGGCTGTGGCCCTTATGTGTTTTCCCTCTCTCCTCTCTCTATCTCCTTGTCCTACATCAATCTCACTTACTATTCCTATGCTTTCAACAATTACCTCTTCGGCCTTTCCTCATTTGTATGGTTGTACCCAGTCATCATTGAACAATTTCCGGATAACCTCAGATGGCCCTACATCCTTTCATAGATTTTGAAAGTGGTATTGTAAAATTTCCTCCTATCTACCTACCGGATACCAACAAAATACAATTCCAGAAATTTATGCAGTGGTTTTTTATTGTGTTTTCTGTTGCGGCTGTGTTTTTTGTGTTCTTGGTTTGGCCCCGTGGGCTCTTGGTTGTAGTTTCAAGGCAATCCTATTTTTCCATTTTTTTGTTGGATTATGTGAATTAACTTTCCAAAATAAATGCTTTCTGGAAGTAACCAAAAACAAAAGACACGTACCTGGTGGCAGCTACTGTTTTCTGCATTCCAAAGAGAAACTTCATTACAACCTGCTGCAACATAAACAAGCGGCCTTGCTGCAGTGGATATAGTCGTGTTCGAAGGTGGAAGAAAAAGACACATTTGCTTGATAGGACAAACAGTAGAATACTGAAAGGAGTTGACAGGTAGACAGAACCTCAGATCCCCAAGAGTAAGGATTCCCCTTGAGGACCCAGAAACGAACCAATTCCCACAAGGACCTGCTACCAGAGAAGACACATAACCTTCCTCAGGACTTACTTTCAAATTCAACGCGTTTGAATTTGTTCTTGTATCCCACAGATGGATCCCACGATTTTGGGTGCCATACATAATCATCTGCCTGGAATCGCTATCAGCTGAATAGTTTAAGAGGCTGAGTATGGCACCTTCCCCAACACTCTTTCTTTTCACATCAGCAACACCTTTATATTTCTCGACAACATTGTCAAGACCTCTGGATATATAGTCCACAGAGAACATATGTATCATGCCATCGCAAGCTCCGACGATGACTTGAGCAGAGCCTTGCAGCATTGTGATGCATAGCACTCTGCTTCCCTCCAGAGAATAAGTTAGCGTTGACCTGAATGAAATGTCTTTCTCCAACTTTCTGGAATCCCACACCTTAACAGTAGAATCGTCAGAAGCACTCTCAAAGAAACTTTGATCCGTTGCAATAGCAATTTCATTTACAGCGGAACGATGCTCCTGAAGGTGTGCAACCAATACCCCACGAGGCCTCCACCCTGAATCTGGAACCAACACACCTCGAGTGAAAGATGCCAATCCAGTCACATCAGTCAGAGACGGGGCATCTTCCGTGGTAATTGAACTCCCTTTCACTGTACTAGATATACTCAACTCTTGAAACTTGCTGTTAAAATATGCTGTTTGATCACTTCCCCAGCCTTTTGCTTCGTGCACCACTCTGTGAAACTGTTTAGAACTGTTGCTAATGCTGAATGAACCTGAGACAAGCTTAGGTGCTGGAACTGAACTAGCCAAGCCTAATGATTCATTTGCTGGGTCAATCCAAGGCATAGAGGATGAACCAAATCCAAATGTATTTAACTGCAATGAGGAACAATGCAGCATGTAGGTGAATGAACTACTGCCCTTATTGGGGGCAGCGTCAAATTGCACCCTTTGCTAACAGTGGTTAAGTCATTCTTGCATGTTCTTGTGGCCGGAAGCGTATGCTGCATGATCCAGGGTCCCCTCTTTGTACACAAAACACTGTCATCTTCTTCCATACATTGCCACAACTTGCCCCTCATGGCTTCCCCCTGAAATGAGAGTGAAATACAGATAAAGCCCAAGACATCTAATATAATAAAAGCAAGCAAATCTCATGTCTATATCCGAAATCAGGGATGGGCCTGAAACCACCCAAAAACATTTAGCTAATAACATAAATAGAAACAAGGATGTCAGCAATTTTGACTTTGTCTGTCACTTAATCCCTTTCCCTGTCCCAGGTTTAGGAGTTTTCCAACAAACCGGAACTGGACTTATAATCATCATACCACACTATGAATTAGCTTCCAAGCTAAAATGCAGCATCCAACTAGGAAGGGCGTCTTAGATCTTGGATCTTACATGACCATGCACATCAAATAAAATCACTACGGGTGTGGGGAGGCATAAAGCTTTACTAAATTATGGAGCCTTCAATTAGGATTTATTTTAACAGGATACAAAGCAATTCATCAAGCTCTAAAAAAACAAGCAATCAAAATGTGCAAAATGAAAGCAGCCTCCACACAGATGCTACACAAACACAGATGCTACACAAACAAAAATGGACTTGTTTCACATATTGTATGGATTACATCAACTGGGTTTACGACACATGCATATGGACATAACTTTGTACGAGACTGTTTCTCGTCATATGTGCTATGTCAACATCTTTGTAGCCACAGAAGGGATTGAAAAAGATCATTTGGAACCAAGCCAAAAAACTCTAACAAATACCAATGACACGAAGGATATTCTAGACTTATCATACACAGTAATCCCAGGAAAATTAATGGAGACTTGCACAAATCATTTAGTTCGACACCAGTCTCAAATACGAAAAGTTAACAGTGTATTTAACATAATTAGTCATAACCTGATACCTTTGGAACTGTCATGTTGGCAAAGATTATCCCATCATTTACTGGAGTTGCGTACAATAAAGCAGTAGATAGATTCACAATTATCATGCATAGATCCCCAAGCCACTCTTCTAATGTTGACCACTAGTATTGTAGTTTAAAATCCCACAGATTTGTTTTTTTGAAAGGCAACATCCGACAGATTAGAAAAGCAAAAAGAACATGCAGCAAAACACATCTTCCACAGGTCTCTCGTCCACAGTACAACTATTTAATAAGATTACTGATAGCTAAAGTATAACTTACTTCTCTTATCATGTGAACGTTTAGCGAAACAAAGAAAAAACAAAAGTAAACCAAACAAATTACCAACTAATACAGAAAAGGCTCAGAAATATGCGGGACTTGTTGTTGAACTGACACATTCAGTGCAGGAAAACTAACCACTTTAACTCCAAGTAATGATACATTGACTCACGTTCATTAATCTCTTCTTCACATAACGGCTCTTTATGACTTTGTATTATAGGTGACATAGGAATCTCCCTTTAGTTCTGTCATATTGCTATAACAATAAGATCTAGTACGCTTCTGTGCTACTTCTTAACTAAGCTAAAGCTGATTTTCAGGTACCTATGCCCCTGGAGTGGAGCTTCTATCAGATACTTGGGATATCAACTTTTAGAATGATGAGCGAGTGGTTGTGGAGCAAATAAGAGAATGATCACAATCTGTCTTGTGCATACATATGTGGACATAATTGAGAAGCTAAACTGTGCATTGAGAATGCATAACAGAAACATGGCAAAAATAAAACCCAAATACACATCATAAAAAATTTTGGGCTTCAGAGGAAAAAAAAACATAATTACTCAATTAACCAAACAAAGCAAGGACGGAAAATGAAACTTAATCTACAACAAAGTTCAGTGCCCCAAAAAGCTGTCCAAAGGATAATAGCAAAGCTACTTAATCCCGTATAGAAATAGTGGTACTTCCCTTTCAAGGCTCAGTTACACAAACAAGAAAATACCGAATGTTTAATTATTACCCTCGACAGAAGTCTCTTCCTTTCCAAGTGCGACCACTACTTTCTTCAAAACGGCTTCAGTTGGCTGGTGGGAATTTTCCACAGCCTTGGACAGTGCTTGCCATTTCTCCCCATGCTTTGGATCTGCAGCGATGCATCTCTTCAAAATATCTGCCCGAGTCTCCTTGGTTCCATACTGAATTTCGAACTTGTAGAACAATGCCCAGAAATCCCCAATATCCGGTCCAAGAGTCACTGCCCGGTTAAGCCAACTCCTTGCTTTGTCTACCTTCCTGTCGTGCCAAAATAGCTTAGCAATGGCAGCAATGACATGTGGATCGTGGTCGCATCTCTTGTGCGCATCCATGCTCTTTGTCTTCCGTTGCGGACGCGGGACCATCTCAATTGAAGCTGCCCACAGTATACCACTATTGGGGCACACCTGCAACGCCTTAGCCATCAGAATATCTGCTTCCTTCTTGTTCCCATGCCTTGATTCAGCTCTTACAGCAGCAAGCCAGAGTTCAGGGCTCTGAGCATTCTTCTTCCTTGCCATTGTGAGAACTGCTCGAGCTTTACTCAACCCATTCATCTTCTCCTCCAGCTTAGCGAGCGAAAGCCAAAGGGGAACACAGCAGGAAGAGTGCTTCAAACCCAACTCATACACTTCCTTAGCTCTTTCCAAGTAACCAAGTCGTTCCTCCAGCTGTCCAAGCATCAACCACAGTTTGAAAAACGAAGGGAAGCGTTTCAGCCCATCGTCGAGTAACCTCCTCTCCTCGTCGGTGTTTTTCGATTCTCTCTCCACAATAGCAGACTTCATCCACACTCTTTCTGTGCCTCCTCTTTCTCGTGCTTTAGCTAGAAGCATTCTTGCTCTCTCAAGCTCATGGTTCTCAAATTCAAGCTTGAATGCAGCAAGCCAAATCTCCTCTGAGTAGGGAATTGCAGCATAGGCTTCTTGAAGAATCGCTCTAGCTGAAGGTACATCACCATCTAGCCACTTCTCTTTAGCACCCATTAACCATAGAACTTCAACCTGTGGCATGTAAGTCACTGCTTTACGAAGTAGCACATCAAGAGTTTCTCGGGCCCCATAAGTCTTTTCAAGCTGTGCTGCTTTGAGCCAAATACTCTTCTTGGTCAAAAATATTGTAAGGGCATGAGCATATATGGCTCTGGCAGTTTCAATGGAACCCCTTTTCTCGCACTCCTCTGCATCGGCAACCCATGTCCTTTTCCGATCTTCATCCTCCACTCCAACCCCAATTGTGTTATGAACAATAGCTTGGCAAGTGGCAACAGATCCAGCTTGTTCAGCGGCCTCCGCCTCTTTCATCCAAGCTTCTCTGTCAATCACCACACCTACCTTTCGCAAAACTCGAATACCGTTTTCTATAATCTTTCCCACACTAGCATTATTCCCATTTGCTTCTTCCAATTTCGCAGCAGTAATCCAAATAGCCGGCTCATTGGGGAGACTAAACCTCACCTTATTCAAAACCTTCTTCGCACCGTCGTAGGTTTCCAACCTAGCAAGAGCAAGCCACAACTCCACATGCAAAGGGCAGCATTCCACAGCCCTCATCAGCAAAAGCCTCGCGTCCTCCTCCTGGGCAAGCTCCACAACAGCCTTCCACAGCCTGACAGAACCAGGAACATGGTCCAATCCCCTCCGCAACACCCTACTCTTATTCTCATCCTCGTGCTCTAACTTTGCGGCCTGCATCCACAACTCCACGGAGTTTGGGATTGCCTTCACTCCCCTTGCTGTCACCGCCTTGGCTTCCTCAGGTCTAGACAACCGACACGCCTCTATCCAAACATCTTCATTCTCTGGACACACCTCGCAACCTTTGGTTATCAACTGCCTCGCAACCCGAATCTTACCAGCGCGTTCCTCCAACCTAGCGGCAGCAATCCAACCGAGCGGTTCTTCGGGCTTCGCTTGGATAAGCGACTTAAGCACCATCCTCTCCTTCTTGGTACCCGATATTTCCGCATCACTGGTCATCTTCATACTGTTGAGATCAGTCAAGTATCCCTTGGGATCAACAACTGTCAACCCTAATACCGAATCCGAAAGCCCATCCAGTTTGAGCGACAGGAGGGTTCCTCTCCCTTCGCCCACCGAGGTCAAATCATTAACCCCAGGGGTCTCTGTCCCTCCGGCTGCCCAACTCTTCGGATCAAACGCCGTGACATGTGCTTGTTCTTGCCTACCCTTCTCAAGAAGTGTGTCCGGAACAGGCACGTAACTCTCAAACCTCCTCCTCTTCTTGTTCCTGGACGAATGAGTACTCTCAGGGATGCTTTCCCACTCGGAAGGCGACATCGTGTGCAACTCCCTTTTCAGATCAGCGAACTGTTCGGTAATCGTAGGGTTAGACGCCCTGTACTCTTCGATCTTCCGTTTCAATCTGGCCTCCCTTCTCTCCTTCCGGCAATCCAATCCCTCCTCAACCGCGTCCCATTCCTCATCCTCCTTATCGTACTTCGCCGAGGCATACAACAAACCCACATCATTCCCTTCAAACCTTTGACTCTCATTATCATACACATCTCCATTCTCCTCTTCCTCCTCCCCGCCGGTCCCTCTCCCTCTCCCGCGGCCCACCCCGGCTATGGCAGCAGCAGGCCGGTCAGGGGCAGCACGGGCAGGCCCGATATCGGACCGGGTGGTGAACCCGGTGGCGCCGCGGCCCATACCGGCCACATAATTGGGCGGGGGAATCGCGTTGAGGAATTCTAGCTTAGCCCTGGGTTGAACGGGGCCCTGCATGATGACTCCGAAACACAACGGGGATGAGAAAACAGAGAACGAAGAAAAATGAGAATGTTTGCCGTGACTGAGAAGAAAACGGGGTGAAATTTTGTAGGTCAACAAATACAATAGGTTTACGTACGGAATAAGTATATATATAGATATTACTCCTACGATATATATAGGACAATTTAAGGTTGGTTTGATCATTGTTTTATTCAAAAGGGGAATCCTAAGTTTGATCGAACTAGGATTTCGTTTCATAAAAAATTGTAGAGTAATAAAAGTCTTGGAGTTCAAGTAACCGAACTACGACTCGGATTTAGGAGAAATTTCGAGTGGGTATCAGGTGGGCCCTGAATCCTAAACTCACATGGTGCCGAGCAATTCATTCGGACCGTCCGACATCAATATTTTCCTTAGCCGAGCCAGGACTTTGTTCTCCTGTGTTCCAAAAATAACCCCGCTTCCCTAGCACAGTACCAAACACGCCAAAATCCAAAGCCAGACACACGAGAGAGTGAGAGAGAGACCGATCAGTCTTCTTGTTGCTACACCGTAGGAGAGGTGCCCACAGTGGGTGTCGCCAGCAGTGCGGCGATGTTGGGCGCTGAAATTTGGAAGCTTGGAGGGGTTCGTGGCGTGGGAGGGATCCGAGATGTGGACGGAGATGGAGTTGCCGGATATGGGGACGGAGATGGAGTCGTTGGAGTTGACGTCAAAGATGAAGTTGGTGCCGTAATTGCCGGCGAAGGTGTGGCGGTGGGTGAGATGAAATAGGATTTGCGGTACTGTCTAGATTTCAGGTGAGATGACGGGGATGGTTTCCCTCACTACATGGAGCTGTAAATCCTGTAAATGCGTGTTTGTATAGATTGCAGAGGAGAGAGAGAGAGAGAGAGAGAGAGAGATGTTTTCTATGTTTGAGTTTTGGCTGGTAAGGGGGTGTTCCACTTCCACTTCTTTTTTAAAAAGTATTTTTTTTTCAAATTTCAAATTCAAATATAATGAAAATAAAAAATAATTTTATAATTTTTTTTGCATCGTATAAAAGATCTCAATGAGATCTATCAAACAAGATCCATATTAATAGGAAAATTATTTTTGTAAATGCATAATTTTTGAGTTTGAAATTACCTTCTTTTTCTAAAAATTCTTTTTTTACAAAACCGGAACACCCCCTAATTCCTTTTACTTTTGAGTTTTGTGTTTTTACTTTTGAAAACAAAATGGAGAAGAAAAGTGGAGACTAGGGGCATGTGACACAAAACAACTTTACTTTTTATTTATTTTTGCTGCGGTAAATCCAAGAGGGAAAAATACAGGGACAAGTATTATCAGGTTATTAAAGTAAGACAAAACAAACAAAAAAAACAATATTTGCTTGGCACAAAACAAACGGATAACCTTAGATTAGATGTGTTATTTTGTTATCCTAATAAACACATATAATATTATACTATATTATATACTAAAACACAATTCAATTGGTATCATTTTTTAAATTTTTAGTTCATATACTTTGTATAATCGCATATAGTTATCTATTCAAATTCATATTCAATAATTTCAAAAAGTCGAATATACAAGGCTGTCTCTATAAAATGTGCTACGTATAATTCCAATAAAATCAATACATGTAGTTATTTTATTTGCCCGAATCTATTTGTCTATTTATTATCCCAAAAGACCATATCTCTACGAAACAAAATCTTTTAGTACCCAAAAAAAATAATCAATTTACAAGCCAATAAAATCAACAGATGGTGTTATGTTATCTATGTTAATTTTTTTTTTTCTAAAAAAAAACAACAGATAACGTAATTTGTGTAAATCTACTTTTTTTCTCTAACCAATGTTGTATATGTGATGAAATGTACTGTGTTGTCTTCCCTTATGATATTGTAGAACTTTTCCCTCTTTTTCTTTTTCCTCGAGTAATTCGTCCCTTCACATTTTCCTTCGGCCATCTCCTCCTCCAGCGAGCCACTCCTCTTCTCTCTCTCTCTCTCTCTCTCTCGGCTTCCTACTTTTTTCAAGAATATTTGACTGATAAACATATGTGTGAGAGAGAAAACAGTTTACGTGTGAGGGAGAGATCGAGAGAGAGGCAGTCCTAGATCACAGTAATCGTTTTTGACTGATAACTGTTAGGAAAGTAAGAAAAATTAGGAAATAAGTAATATATCTAAATAAGATTAGGAAACATTAATTTTAGTTTTTTTTTCATCCTTCTTCCAAATATTCATTATTTCCAAGTATATTTCTAGTCTTACTATCCGTAAATCTCAGCTATAAAAAATATATATACAAATCCGATGGTCCAAAATATAGAGAATTCAAAAATCGCAACTCTATATTATATAGATATACAGTATAGATAGATATGCCTATATTTGCATAACAAGGGGGTGCACACAAATGCTCTTAACCTCCTCTCTCAATCCTACAATCAGTTCAAAATTAGGATGTTCCAAACAAAAATACTACTACTATATATATATATATATACACACACACACACACACTGTCAGTCTCAAACGAGGGAGTCCTTATTTTAGTTAAAATGCGGACCTCCTTATTTCTCCCATTTTCCGATGGAATTTTGATGATCCGAGCCGCTCAATATATTCAGAACGTGATTTTAAGGGTACACGAGAGCAATCGGCAAAAAAAATGACCGGGAAGGGCTTTATCTGAGAAGTTTTTGTTTGAACTGTTCGATAAAAAACAAACAAAAACTGCTCAGATGAAGCCATTCCCAGTCATTTTTTTTGCTGATTTCTTGCGAGTACTCTTAAAATTACGTTCTGAATTACGTTCTAAACACATTGAGCGGCTCGGATCATTGAAATTCAATCGAGAAAGGGAGGTCCGCATTTTATTAAAATGAGATGGTCCTTACGGGAGACGGACTCTATATATATAGATAGTCATCTTCAAATGAGGATGCCCTTATTTTAGTTAAAATAAGAAACTCTCCATTTCTCCCATTTTCCGTTCGAATTTCGATGTCCGAGCCACTCAATATGTTCAGAACGTGATTTTAAGAATGCTTGCAAGGAATCAGCAAAAAAAATGACCGGAAAGGGTTTCATCCGAACAGTTTTTATTTGAACCGTTAGATAAAAAACAAACAAAAACTGCTTGGATGAAACCTTTCCAGTCATTTTTTTTTGGCTGATTTCTTGTGGTACCCTTAAAATTACGTTCTGAACACATTGAGCTGATTGGATCATCGAAATTCTATCGGAAAATAGAGATCCTCATTTTATTAAGTTAAGGTGGTCCTTAGGAGAAAGGGACACACACTCTCTCTCTCTCTATATATATCCTTTTTTTAATCTGCTATTGGTCTTGTATGCCACAAATGGCTACACCTTATATAGGTTCAAATTGCACAAAAATCCACTTTTTTTTTAGAACAACATCTATCCAAATGGAGCCTTGGAACCCCTTTGGATGGTAAGAAACGGACACAAAAAAGAATCTCCCTCTGAATTAAATGATAAAAGAGGGTGAGAAATAGCGATAGGTGAAGAGAAATTGTCGATTTTTATTGGTCCATATTGTTTATGGTTAAATCTCACGAATTGGGGGATGGTGCTCTGCAGTGTTGAATGCTATGCACCTTCGAGCCGTCGGATCGTACATTCGATGGCTCAAATCTTGTCTTGGCAATAAACAGCTCTCGATTATTGATTGCCAAAATAAAACCCGAACAGTCGAATGCACGATACAACGGCTCGGATGTGCGCATCAACTCAAAGTCCAAATCTCACAGGGTGAGTAAGCGTAATCACATCCTTGCCCACTCTTTCCCACCATGCAAAAGGGTTACTATTGTTAGTATGGTTGGAGGGGGTTAGTAGTGTTTTGGCTAAATAAGCAACTAAATTGGCTTATTTTTTTTGTTTTTCAATTAAAAAAAAATTTCATGATCGGCGCATAAATGTCAACATAAGTGCCGCCTAATTTATTCTTGCTACGTCCGATTATATTGTTACTCTGAGTTTAATGCTCGATTTTTGTATTGCAGGTGTTTGAAAGCTTATTTTACATGTTAAAGCCCATCAAAATGCGATTTAAATGGGTAGCAGAACAATCCAATTTCTACATGTCTCGGTGGGGCCCAGAAGAGCTACTTTTTCTTACTTATTTGACTGGCTTGGGCCAACTCTCGAGAGGTGCTAGGGGCACATCATCTCAACCGCACCCTTCTCACATACAGGTGGGTTCGCACCAGTCAAATAAGTAATGTATGTGAATTCGGACCCACCTGTATATGAGAGGAGTGTGGTTGAGGTGATGTGCCTCTAGCATTTTTGTTCTCAGAATGGGTAAGCATGGCCCGCAGCTTTGGCATTTAGGAGGAATGAATGGTTTGAATGCTTCATATTTTATCAATTTCTTGTGTTTGTATTCTAGACTTCAAACACTTGCATACATGGTTTGTGTCACGCCCTCGATTTTTAACATAATTAAATAATACATTTCAATAAAAGAGAAACCTTGCATATCATATACGTTACCCAAAAGAGTTTCCCACCTGTTTAATTTACAAACAAATCCTGAAGTTTAGATAATTACAACTTTGGTCAAAAGAAAATTCAGTAGTAATTAATTACAAAATCATCTTTAACAAAATGAGATCTTCACAACGATGACGAAACAATCCGTGATGTCAGCTTCCAAAAGTCTTTTACTGTCAAGCACACAATGCATGCAATCTATTGCCCGGCATCAGAACCTGAAGAGAAAGATTTGGTTGAGCTACACTAGCCCAGTAGAGAATTCTAAGCCCAAGCTATATGTAGTTTGAATGAATCATGCACCGAGAATGAATGAGTATGGACAGATACGCCTATCATACAAGTGACTACCAACAAGCTGCAAATTATTGCCTAAGGGTCCTAGACTTCACATCAATGTCACTAGCCATTTATTTCCTTAACTAGTTATATTATTAAACTCACGTCATTCCACATTTGTCTATAATCAAATCAAAACATCTTATTATTCTTCGTACGGTAGTACAATCTTTCTTGTGTCCACATTGATCTTCATTAAATCCCTTTATTTCAAACCTTTCTTTTCCTTTAATCCAGTATTTTCCATCAATAATCACTAGGGTCACCTCGGGTCTAGTTCCCTCGAGCGCAGGGTCACCCCGAGTCTTTTCCCTTAATAATAATAATCAGGTGGGGTCACCTTGGGTCTAGTTCCCTCGAGCGCAGGGTCACCCCAAGTCTTTTCCTCCAATAATATGAATCAGTTGGGTCACCTCGGGTCTAGTTCCCTCGAGCGCAGGGTCACCCCGAGTCTTTTCCCTCAATAACGACCACTTGGGTCACCTTTCACACTTTTCACAATCGATATCATTTCATAAACAATTTCATCATCCCTTTGACGGTTATACCACTGAATTTTAATTAATCGTTACGCAACTCCACAAATGTTCACATTTATGCCTCCTCTTTTGTTTACATACCCGCATCTTACATGACGTACTAAGCCCATACATAAATTCCTACAATACTCTGTCCATTAGTTATTCACTTTCATTCAATTAAATCCAAAGACCATTTAATCAATCGCATGGTATTATAAGACCAACAATCTACCATATCGCATATACTCAAATACACACGTCCTCACCGTATCCCTAAGTACACCCCCGTACCTTCTCATACCACATATCAACCCACGACTAAACTCTACGATGCCCGATTATCTAGTTTCTATACTCGGAGTCTGTAAAAGCATGTACTAAAGGAATCTAAGAATTTTACGAGTCGAGAGAGAGAACGGATTGCAATACTACTCATCAAATCCCTAGACATGTTCACTCTAGTCCATCGGATGCCACTCTAAGTGAGAAACGAGTAATACTCACTAAAACATTTGGAAGGATACGTAAACAAACTCATTAGAGTCAATGAAAAGCTTCGACATGTAAGTTGAAGGATATAGGGAAGCAGCTGAAAGATACTGCAGCAGCTCAAAGAAGCAGCTCAAAGCAGCTCAAACTCCTAGTCTCCTACCGGTAGGCAGGCAAGTCCTACCGGTAGAACTTGAAGACAGAAAGGCCAACATTCTGGTAGAACCTAGACCTACCGGTAGGTGAACAAGTCCTACTGGTAGAAACTCCAATTCACGTAACCTACCGGTAGGCAAGCAAGTCCTACCGGTAGCACTTGAAAACAGAAAGGTATTCATTCAAATTCGTGCTTGACCTACCGGTAGGCAGGCAAGTCCTACCGGTAGAAGTTCGATACGTTGAGCAGCTTTTGAGCTGCTGCTATACGTTTGAGCTGGTTACTAAGAATTTCTCACTTGTTCTACCGGTAGGGAAAAAGCTCCTACCGGTAGGGAATCGATTTTTTTGTAAAGTAACAACGTTCTACCGGTAGAAAGGACAGGCCTACCGGTAGGAATCCAAGAAGAACAGATAATTCTGACAGCAACTACGAATTTTCAATCCAAACTTAAACACGACATTACAAGCACGATTTATGCACCAAATCACTCATAAAACATATAAAGAGAGGTAGAATTCCCTACCTCAAGTGATTCGATCGAAACCCAAGCGATTGATCAAGCCCTAGACTCCAAAAACTTCAAAATCAACCGAATCTCCTCCTCCGAGCGAAACCCACGAAATTTCAAGCTCAACAACGTGAATGGATGAAGGTTTGGAGGTTATTTATCATGGGTTTTGAGTCCGGGTTGGAGAGGGAGAGAGAGAGTGTGCCGAGAGAGAGAGAGAGAGAGCCGAGAGAGAGGGAGATCGGGAGAGGAAAGAGAGAGAGAGGGGAGAACTTTAATCTCCTACACACATACACACCCTTTTATACCAACACCCACAAATATCACACTTGCACTCCCTCTATTATCAATTCTAACACATTGACCCCAAATAAAATAAACTCAATCAATTTCACATTTTTCTAAATTTCAAATATTTTTGAAACGTTTAAATAATAACCGAAAAATACGGGTCCTTACACCCTTCCCTCCTTAAAGAAATTTCGTCCTCGAAATTTGCTAAACCTAGCTCGATCAAACAAGCAACACATAGACACGCCTCAATCGTAACAGTATTCATCATGGAACAATTTGATAATCAAGAATATCTACATCAATGATTCATATAAGTCAAACAACAACAAGCACGAGTGTATCTTTCTAACTTCGTTCTCCCTTCCCATGCCAACTCGCGCTAACGGCATCGGCTTACCTCTTAACACTTGACCGCGCAATTTAAGACACGTGTCGGATTCTCACCATGGGACACGCCAGTTTCCAACTCAAATTCGGACCGTTCTAACATATGCAATGGATTTGATTCGTAACTCCTTAATATCTACACATAGAGCAAATCACAAATCACTAATACCTGAAAATTTTTAGCAGCAATGCCAAACGGTACTCAATTTCGAAGCCTCTATTTATTGCAAAATTTCCATATACAATTATCTATCCAAGCACAAAGGTCTTACCTCTAAACGTAACTCGATAGTCCAATTGACTTCCCGAGACTTCCATCTAGAATGGGCGGTGATCAAGCGCCTCTTCCAAGTGGATTTCACCGGTTGTCGCCTGGGTATCCCAAAACACGCACATAGTGTCCGACACTTAAACTATCTTTCTTACGGTGAACGCTTCCTTTCTGCCCAAAACGAGACAAACCCCAACGCAAGTACGCTTTACGAAATTCATGATTTCCCTTCTTCAAATAACGTTGGGTGACATCAACGGTCAATACAATCCTTTGGTCGGCCCTCCGCAGTTAGCAATCTTTGACGATCTCTACCTTTCTCTTTTCGGTCATTCTCCCTCGAGCTTCCAAATATCGTTGGCGAATCGAATTCATCGTATTAGCAGGTCCATAACACAAGCTAATTCTTCTAAGAGTTGCACCAAATGTTCACTTTAAGTTGGGTCATTCTATATTTCGAGAAGGATTCGATTTGTCATCTCAAACGAAACGAATAAGCTACAAAACTCAAGTAATGTTAATCAAGAATTGGAAGAATGGTAACGAGGCATCCGAAATTCAAAGAACACGTGAAATCTTCAAGGCGGTTTGGCAACAATTCAAAATATCTTTTTATGATAACCCAAGAAAATTGAAGTGACAGATCATAACTCTCTTATTGCTCTGCAAGTCACGGGAGTCAACGGATAACGTTTCTCAAACGAAAGATTTTGATATTAAGAATAAGTACTAGGTAATGAGACTGATCTCTCGCAAACCAATTGATCTAAAATAGGAAATTTCCCATACTAGAAATGAGTAGAACTTTCAACAATTTGAGACTAAGCATTACGAGATAAATCATGTGCCTCCAGAATTGAGGAACCACGACAGAGTAAAATACCACTGAAAGTAATTTCCACAATTGAATTTGTATTGAAAGGTGTCATTGAATAGACATCAATAGATATGTCACCACAAGATTGACTCCAACAATGAAAATTTGAACCAACCGAATAAGCAAGGGCAAACAAATAGATACAAAGCGGATATGAGTTCAAATCATATGACTTCTTAGTCATGGGATCAAAATGGATGATGGCCCAAGCAGGCAAAAATGGAAACAAGGTCTAAATTTTGATAGTGCTAACAAATTTGTATTTCATACGGTACATAGCCAAAGGTTGGGGTCAATAGATTGATGTTGCGAATTAAATACTCATATGGAATAACGGTTACAAGCAACGACGAAAATGATAATCACATCAAGGAAATCTAAACTGACTAATGAAAATTTATATCAAGCAGGATGACGTCAAAATAAGACCTTGAATAGGGAACAAGAAACACTCGTCAAATTGGATTGCAACAGTGTCACAAGATACTTCGCTACAAAAATTTAAATATGCCCAAGAAAAAAAAATTAGGAAGGGATCGCATGACAATTGACTCAAATACTGAGAATCATAACGGGTCATCCACCCACTGGATTTCACGGAAGAATAAATTACGATACAATTCTAACAATATCCAGCTTGGCCAATGAGAGATGGTAAATAAAGAAATAACTCTTCGAAAATCACATTTGAGATGTCACCAATCATCATAGATACAACCAATCCCTGTCCAAATCAAATCAAATCTCGATATAAGCAGTTTAAAGAGGTCAATGACAACACTTCAACATGGAATGATTAACCCCGAATCTCGGCAAATATGATCTATCGACATTTCTCAACACACGCGGACTAAAATTTCTTATTTTCTATTCCAAACGTGGACAAGAATAGGATTCTCAATGAGTGAAATGCTTCCAAATCAAAAGTATTGTAGAGAATGAGTAGAACAACTAGGAATAAATGATACCTCAAACAAGTGACGCTTCTAAGAGCTAGTGAATAGTACGAAGTGGTAGTTTAGCTACGGAACTGCATCTGTTGTTGTTTCGATGTATGTGTTTCCTGCTGCATTGAGCTCGACTCACCATGTACTCCCAATCCCCGAGGACAATTCCTTGCCATGTGGCCACGTTCACCGCAAGTATAACAAGATCCCCCACGCCATGGGCATCGAGAACGTATATGACCAAACTGACGACATCGATAACACATAGTCTAACACTTGAGAAGAGCTCTTGGAGTCCCGATATAAAGAGGTGGCTTAAAGCCCTGCTGGTCCTGAATAAAATGATTTGATACTCTAGGTTTCTTCCTTCCTGAACTCTCAACACTCTCTGAAGACGATCTTGTGCTAACGACTCGATGCCTAGTTTCTCCCACATTCACACCGCCTTGCGCACCTTCCAGTGTCTCAACACCTTTCCCGCACTGAACAATCTCAGGAAACATCGCTTCATCCCTGGTACATTGACTCACTTCATTCTCCCCGTTTGCACTACAGCCCTGGTGCTCACGATCCCCGGTCTCACCACACCTATCTACACGTCTCGAAGACATCCTACTATGGAAGCATAAGAAATGAAATCATCAATATTAGCCACCTAATTATATGCTACAGTTCTCCAACCTTTCCAACCAAAGTCAACAACTTTGCGCCACTCTATCGTGATATATTTATGCAATGTCACATCGATACACTGACTCTTCATGCAAGCACACATGTGATTTTTGTAAAAAGATGCATCGATTTTTGAACCCATGAGACTAAAAGTCTCCCCACGGTCTCAAGGTATTCTAAACTTATGCTCTGATACCAAGTTGTCACGCCCTCGATTTTTAACATAATTAAATAATACATTTCAATAAAAGAGAAACCTTGCATATCATATACGTTACCCAAAAGAGTTTCCCACCTGTTTAATTTACAAACAAATCCTGAAGTTTAGATAATTACAACTTTGGTCAAAAGAAAATTCAGTAGTAATTAATTACAAAATCATCTTTAACAAAATGAGATCTTCACAACGATGACGAAACAATCCGTGATGTCAGCTTCCAAAAGTCTTTTACTGTCAAGCACACAATGCATGCAATCTATTGCCCGGCATCAGAACCTGAAGAGAAAGATTTGGTTGAGCTACACTAGCCCAGTAGAGAATTCTAAGCCCAAGCTATATGTAGTTTGAATGAATCATGCACCGAGAATGAATGAGTATGGACAGATACGCCTATCATACAAGTGACTACCAACAAGCTGCAAATTATTGCCTAAGGGTCCTAGACTTCACATCAATGTCACTAGCCATTTATTTCCTTAACTAGTTATATTATTAAACTCACGTCATTCCACATTTGTCTATAATCAAATCAAAACATCTTATTATTCTTCGTACGGTAGTACAATCTTTCTTGTGTCCACATTGATCTTCATTAAATCCCTTTATTTCAAACCTTTCTTTTCCTTTAATCCAGTATTTCCCATCAATAATCACTAGGGTCACCTCGGGTCTAGTTCCCTCGAGCGCAGGGTCACCCCGAGTCTTTTCCCTTAATAATAATAATCAGGTGGGGTCACCTTGGGTCTAGTTCCCTCGAGCGCAGGGTCACCCCAAGTCTTTTCCTCCAATAATATGAATCAGTTGGGTCACCTCGGGTCTAGTTCCCTCGAGCGCAGGGTCACCCCGAGTCTTTTCCCTCAATAACGACCACTTGGGTCACCTTTCACACTTTTCACAATCGATATCATTTCATAAACAATTTCATCATCCCTTTGACGGTTATACCACTGAATTTTAATTAATCGTTACGCAACTCCACAAATGTTCACATTTATGCCTCCTCTTTTGTTTACATACCCGCATCTTACATGACGTACTAAGCCCATACATAAATTCCTACAATACTCTGTCCATTAGTTATTCACTTTCATTCAATTAAATCCAAAGACCATTTAATCAATCGCATGGTATTATAAGACCAACAATCTACCATATCGCATATACTCAAATACACACGTCCTCACCGTATCCCTAAGTACACCCCCGTACCTTCTCATACCACATATCAACCCACGACTAAACTCTACGATGCCCGATTATCTAGTTTCTATACTCGGAGTCTGTAAAAGCATGTACTAAAGGAATCTAAGAATTTTACGAGTCGAGAGAGAGAACGGATTGCAATACTACTCATCAAATCCCTAGACATGTTCACTCTAGTCCATCGGATGCCACTCTAAGTGAGAAACGAGTAATACTCACTAAAACATTTGGAAGGATACGTAAACAAACTCATTAGAGTCAATGAAAAGCTTCGACATGTAAGTTGAAGGATATAGGGAAGCAGCTGAAAGATACTGCAGCAGCTCAAAGAAGCAGCTCAAAGCAGCTCAAACTCCTAGTCTCCTACCGGTAGGCAGGCAAGTCCTACCGGTAGAACTTGAAGACAGAAAGGCCAACATTCTAGGTTCTCGACAGAAAGGCCAACATTCTGGTAGAACCTAGACCTACCGGTAGGTGAACAAGTCCTACCGGTAGAAACTCCAATTCACGTAACCTACCGGTAGGCAAGCAAGTCCTACCGGTAGCACTTGAAAACAGAAAGGTATTCATTCAAATTCGTGCTTGACCTACCGGTAGGCAGGCAAGTCCTACCGGTAGAAGTTCGATACGTTGAGCAGCTTTTGAGCTGCTGCTATACGTTTGAGCTGGTTACTAAGAATTTCTCACTTGTTCTACCGGTAGGGAAAAAGCTCCTACCGGTAGGGAATCGATTTTTTTGTAAAGTAACAACGTTCTACCGGTAGAAAGGACAGGCCTACCGGTAGGAATCCAAGAAGAACAGATAATTCTGACAGCAACTACGAATTTTCAATCCAAACTTAAACACGACATTACAAGCACGATTTATGCACCAAATCACTCATAAAACATATAAAGAGAGGTAGAATTCCCTACCTCAAGTGATTCGATCGAAACCCAAGCGATTGATCAAGCCCTAGACTCCAAAAACTTCAAAATCAACCGAATCTCCTCCTCCGAGCGAAACCCACGAAATTTCAAGCTCAACAACGTGAATGGATGAAGGTTTGGAGGTTATTTATCATGGGTTTTGAGTCCGGGTTGGAGAGGGAGAGAGAGAGTGTGCCGAGAGAGAGAGAGAGAGAGCCGAGAGAGAGGGAGATCGGGAGAGGAAAGAGAGAGAGAGGGGAGAACTTTAATCTCCTACACACATACACACCCTTTTATACCAACACCCACAAATATCACACTTGCACTCCCTCTATTATCAATTCTAACACATTGACCCCAAATAAAATAAACTCAATCAATTTCACATTTTTCTAAATTTCAAATATTTTTGAAACGTTTAAATAATAACCGAAAAATACGGGTCCTTACAGTTTGTTACAGAGTTGGTTGAGATAGGTTATGCTTTATAAGACAAGGCATGTTGTTAGACAAACCGTACTTAGATACGGCTCATGCTAGTAAGTCAACTTGTGCTATGCGAAGATAATCTATGCCAATTGATTAGCCATGAATATCTTGAATTGATTTGATTGAAAAGTTCTTAACCAAGCAAAATCAAGCTACAAGGGAAAAACTGGATTCAAAGCCCCAGAAACTTTTCCCACTTGTTTTCAAAACCGTATTTCTTTTGTTTTCTTAGTTTATAATTTAGAACCAAAACTTGAAACTTGTTTTTGAATTGAAGTAAGAATTGATTGAAACCGATTCAATAATGCATTCTTGTCCATATCTTGAATTGATTTGAATGAAAAGTTCTTAACCAAGCAAAATAAAGCTACAAGGGAAAAACAGGGATTCAAAGTCCTAGAAATTTTTCCCACTTGTTTTCAAAACCATATTTCTTTTGTTTTCTTAGGTTAGAATTTAGAACCAAAACTTGAAACTCGTTTTTGAATTGAAGTAAGAATTGATTGAAACCGATTCAATAATGTATTCTTGTTCAGTGGAATGATATTCGGACTTTTGCCGCTATTCTGTGGAGTAGTTGTAATAGTTGTGTTTTAATTAATAATTTTGATACAGTAATGACATGGTCAATCGCATTTGTAAGTTTTGTGTCAATTTTTTGTGATTTTGTTGATTCGTCTTGACGAAAGGAGTTGGAAATGTAGTCCAAATTTAATTTTTTGTTCTCAGCCAAAAAGCCAGATCATCTTTCGGCTTTGTTCAAAAAAAATTCAGTTTTGATCACAGTTTTTTACTTTTTCAATTCCTCTCGTCGGAACGAACTAATAACTCATAAAAACTTAGCTCGAAACTAACAAATGCAAAAAAAAAAAAATTGAATATAGACAAAAAAAAAAGAAGACAGAACAAGGGGCTAAAAGGAAGAGAGGGTGATGTTTGTTTTTCTTTAATCCTCCATATAGTGAATCTCCTGCCACCGTTGTTCAACTCAATTTTAAGAAATCATGTAAATCCTTGTCTCTGTAGGATTGTGCGTGTTTGTGCATGTGTGATCCTCGAGCACAACCAAAAAAAATTTTAAAAAAATCCGGCCTTGTTTGATTAACATGCATATTATCTGTTTGGGATAGGACTAATGCAGTACCTAATCCTAAATTATTTCACATTTGATTCCCAAGAATGACTGTCGAGATTATTAAAAAGAGTAAGAATACTATTTATTTAATAGGATAAATAGTAACTAAGAGTTGTATTTGCCATACTTCTCAAAAAGTAACTAAGAGTTGTTATTAGTACTATTTATTAAATAGGGTAAAAAGTTGGTTATAGAGCTATATTTATCACGAGTTCTTCCGAAAGCTCACATCTTGACTATTGTGCCAGCTTAACTTAACATTTTTTTCTTGCATGGATGGTCTACAATTAACCGTCCAATACTAAATCCTATAAAGACAGGCCAAAACTAGCCTAAATCTAACCAAAGAGAAAACTTGGAAAAAGCAAGGAATTGCTGTTTTTTAACAACAAATAATATGCCTGTAGTGAAATTTGTTTTTGCATTTGATCAGCTTAAAACAAGGAACAAGAGTACATAATTCTATTCTTTACGACCTTAACAATATTCCTCTAAAAATAGTAACACAGATAGAACCAATTAGTTAAATAATTTTTTCGATCGGCATACCAGTTTGTTAAATATGGTAAGAAGTTGGTGATACAGTTGTATTTACTACAAATTTCGACGACGGTTTACGTTTTGACCGGTGCCAGCTTACCTTAATATTTTTTCTTGTGTGGATGGTCTACAATTAACCGTTTCATACTAAATCCATCAAAAGTGACAACTAATCATAAAACTCCATGGCCTATAAATGCCATCACGTTTGAATGAAAGTTTCACATCCAAGTACATCTATCCTCTGCAAAAATCTTCTATTCCCTCTCTGAATTCATCCTCTTGCAAGAGAAGCTAGGCATGGCTAACATTTCATTTCCCATTTCCTTGTGGCTTTTCGTCCTCCTAATATGCCATGTAGTTGCATCTGCATCATCGACTGAGAAGGACTTCACATTTACAGACAACGCAAATCATAACATTGACAAAAGTGCAGTTCTTCTTCCAACCCGTGCAGACTGTAGGATCCGCGAAGATGCAGCCTCTCTTCAAGACGAAGAAAGTTACCATACGAGACAATTTTATTCCCGCAAGCTTATGGAGGTGAAGGAGGCTGGGTTGGCTCCGACCCCAAGTCCTCCAGGATCCCGAATGAAAGAAACAGCAAAAGTAATATTTTATTTGCTAATGATTGTCGTCATAATTTTCGTCCGTTTTGCTCTCTTTGTTGCTGTTGTTGTCGTGATCATTTATTTTTTGTATTATGTTGGCTTGTTGGTTGTCATGTGTGTGCGTTACGTGGTTGACGCTGTCAAGAAATTGTGGGCTTAGTCCTGCTTTTGAATGTTGTACCGTCGCGTCATTATTGTTGTCTTGGATTTGAAAGCTAATTAAATATGCTTCTTTATCACGTGACTCGTGAATTCGCTTTCGTTTATTATTATTCATTTGCATGTCGATATTCTAATATTATATCCAATACTTTGTAACCTTGGCATTTCCTCAATTCATGGGCTGGAGATCTTGTTAATCTATGATGACAATGAAAGGTGCCTTGCTATAAAAGTTTTTTTTTTTTTTATAGATCATTTGTTATCGAAATTTGGTGTTAATTGGCCTTCAAAACATGCATCACTACAACAAAAAAAGGCTTGTTAGGGCAATCAAAACTGCCACAATAAAGGACCAGTTAAGGCAATTTACCTATTGAGGCACCACGTCTTAGTGCCGCGTGCATCGATGCTGCTATAGATGTAATGCAGCACTTTTTATGGGGCACGTTGTGGAGCCTCTAAATCTCTTTGTTGCTGTACTTTTAAGTACCGCAAAAAGTGTTTGAAGAGGCACACAAAACTACCACATAAGCATATGAATTAAGGCACTTCACAGAGCTGCTACAACATGTTAATCGTGAATGCTTAACCATGGTAAATCATTTATAGCGACATTTTGAGGTGCTGCAATAGCTTCATTGATGATGCGCTTGGAACTGCCTCCATAGATTTCTTAATAAGACACTTTTAACTTCCTCAAAAGAAGTTTTTCTTTTAAAAAAAAAATTACCAACTAGATGCTAATTCAATCCCATACTATTCACCAAGCATCCAAAATTGAGAACTCAACTTCTTAAACATATAAAATTGTCAATTTACACTTACAAATACTTGGATCGAATTTATAAAATTTATAAATACACAAGATCCTACAAATCTTACTAAGTTACAACTAGGCTTAAGAGAAATAGTCGATCAACCATATTTACAAGTTACTGAAGCAAAAAAATATAACACGCGCGAAATCCTCTCTGCAAGCACTATCTTAATCCTTCACTATCTGAATTGACAAACGATGATATAAAATAAGAAACACTCGCTAATATAAAAAAAGGAAATTTAAGGAGTTCTATAATCGTAGCCAAGAATAAAAAAACCAGAAAAACAAAAGACAAAATCAATCATACACTGCTTTTTCTTCACAACATAATAATGAGAATCTGAATTGATCGTTTGTCCAAGAGAGACATACATGTTAAACATGAAATAATATATCCACAAGCAAATCATCACATCCATATGTACCTCTTGCATACCATGAATTACTTCTGACAGCGAAGAATTTCTTTTGTCCGCAAAGAATTACTCCTGGTCGCGAAGAATTACTCTTAGCCGCATTGAATTGCACTTAGCCGCACATAATTGCACTTGGCCGCAAAGAATTGCGAGACCTCAAAGTAATTTGATGTGGCCAAGTGCAATTCATAGCGGCCAAGAGTAATTTGATGCGGCCAAGTGCAATTCGTAGTGGCCAAGAGTAATTCTTCACGGCCAGGAGGGATTCTTCGCGACCAAGAGCAATTCGAGGCGGCTAAGTGCAATTCGTAGCAGCCAAGAGTAATTTGATGTGGCCAAGTGCAATTAGTTGCTACCAAAAGTAATTCTCGGCAAAGAGTAATTTTTTGTGGCCAAATTTAATTCTTTATGGCCAAGAGTAATTCATCGCAGCTAATAGTAATTCTTTGTGGCTAAGAGTAATTCTTTGCGGCCAATAGTAATTTTTTGTAAACTTCTAATCTCAGCCATTAGCTACAATGGTTGAGATGAAGTGTCTTTTTTTGTGTTCCCGGAATGCTCCCCTATATATATTCTTCAAATTAGCACAGAATTTGGAAAGTTTTGATATTCTTCTCTCTCTCTCTTTTTTTTTTTGATAAATCACAAAGACATTAATGTACAGTTGTTAGGAGTAGATAAACTCACACGACAATTGTGTAATATATGCAAAAAGTGTGAGTACTGTATTGAAATAAGGAGAATAAGCCTAAACCATTAGATCAAAGTAATCATCCATTGTACGTAACAACTTATTTGTAGTGAAATTTGTTTTTGAGTTTTATCACCTTAAAACAAGGAACAAGCTAGAGTATATAATTCTATTCTTTACAACCTTAACAATATTCTTCTAAATAGGAAGTAACACAGATAGAACCGATTAGTTAAATAATTTTTTTATCAACATACCGGTTTGTTAAATATGGTAAGAAGTTGGTGATATAGTTGTATTTACAACAAATTTTGACGACGATTTGCGTTTTGACCGGTGCCAGCTTAGCTTAGCATTTTTTCTTTCATGGATGGTGTAAAATTAATCGTTCAATACTAAATCCATCCAAAGGGACAACTAATCCTAAAACTCCCTGGCCAATAAATGCCTTCACGTTTGCATGAAGTTTCACATCCAAGTACATCTTCCCTCTGCAAAATCTTCTATCCCCTCTCTGATTTCATCAAGAGAAGCTAGGCATTGCTAACATCACATTTCCCATTTCCTTATGGCTTTTCATCCTTCTGATATGCCTTGCAGTTGCATTTGCAGACAATGCAAATCATAACATCGACAAACGTGGGGTTCTTCTCCCACATGCAGATTATAGGATCCGCGAAGATGTTGCCTCTCGTCAAGATGAAGAAAGCTACCATACAAGTCCATTGTATTCCCGCAAAAGCTCAAGGAAATGAAGGAGGTTGGGTTGGCTCCAACCCCAAGTCCTAATCCAGCATTCTAAGAGAAAATATCCATTTGGCTCATGCTTGTTGTCATAGTTGTGGTCCGTTTTTTTCTCTTTGTTGTTGTTGTTGTCGTGATCATCTATTTTTTGTATTATGTTGACTTGTTGGTTGTCACGTGTGTGCGTTATGCCATTGATGCTGTCAAGAAATTGTGGGCTTAGTCCTGCTTTTGTATGTTGTACCGTCGCGTCATAAATATTGTCTTGGATTTGAAGGCTAATTAAATATGCTTCTTTATCTTGTGACTCACGAATTCACTTTCGTTCATTTATTATTCCTTTGCATGTCGATATTCTAATATTATTAATTAAGATTGGATTTTTAGCTTGATAAAGAAAAAGTTCGACAATGAAAGGTGCCTTTATTTGACATTTGAGGCATATACGGGAAACACACGCATAAAAGTTTTTGTTTTTTTTTTTAATAGATCGTTGTTTTCGAAATTTTGCTACCAATTGGACTTCACAACATGCATGATTTTCCAAACATGTGAAAAAACTACCAATTACTACTTTTTAAGTTTAGGGTTCTTAAATAAAGTCGAATTTGAATTTTATAGGCTGAGGAGGATAAGCCGAGACCATTTTTTTTCAATACACACATACATTATTATAAGTATATACGTATGTTTCCCATATGTGCTTTACCCATGGTGCAAGCCAGCTTGAAAGGGTATGGCTTATTTGATGAAATTAAAAAGCCATTATCAAATATATTGATAGTCAATCTCTGTTCAAACAGAAAAGAAACTAAATGTTGGCCATCATTTAGAGTATTCATTCAATAGGGTGTATGGGCGGATCTAAGTAGAGGCAAGCGGGGTCATCTGACCCCACTCGATTGAAAATCTACACAAAGATATGCATATATGTTTGGATGTTTTGGTAATTTTGTCCCATGACATTATATTCACATCGATCCCTATATCTTGCCCCAAGTAGTATTGGAAAATTACAATTTTGCCTAACTTGTTTCACCTAGCGCCCGATCTTTTTTATTTGGTCCCATATACTTTTTAACTCAAGTAATGCATATATATTTTTCATTTTTTATTAATTTTTTATTTGCATAGAAGTTACAAAGATTAACAGGATCAGGACATGGTGGCATCACAACGAGAAACACACCTTCCAATGAATTCCAACTAAGTTGGCATCCATAATTACTAACAATCATATGTCAGCTAGGAGTACGATCCAAACAAACCAAACAAGTTGGCAAGGAACCGACCGTAGTTTTCCGAATATAGATTTTTTTTTTTTTTTTGAATATTTAACCCCAATGCCATAAAATCCTAGGTCCACCCTTGTATTTGGGTGTTTGTTTAGTGATTTTAATTACGATGATGGCCTAATATCTATTGTCCAACAGATGTGGAAAACCATAAAGATGGTTTTTTTGGGATAAAATGGAGGCCAATAAAAGTGGTGTTCACTCATATTTTGGCCAAACCGCCAATGACTAGTTATCAAATCTTGGTGCTAGATTTTACAAGAAGTGAGAATAAAGAAAGTGGTTTAGGCGTTGAAACTCGAAGGAAGTTGAGTCATGAAAACAACTTGACCGAAGTTTTTCAATGTAGACCATGGATGATGTAGACCATGGATGATCGAAGTAGAAAACGATCTCTCTATTCCATCCATACTGATTAGAAAACCCAAGAGTAATATTGGTGAAACCTTAGCCACAGAGTGTATCCATTCAAGTCAAATATGGCTACATGTCATGAACATCTTGTTCATGATAAAATATATGAATTTTCAAAATAACCCTATTCACACACACTTTCGAAGCATGGTTTTTGTATTATTGGCCCTTGATTATGAACTCTAATCATCTTTCATGTTTATGGGTCACAAGAAATCATCGAAATAAAATTTTTGAAAAAAACGGTGATTACCAATTAGATATAATACTAATTGTCATGCATTACGTTGGTGTACGTAACATTTATCTGAGTTGGGGGAATAAATATTTTACACCATAAAAAATTCACACTTGTCGATATTGATAGAAAGGTGGCCATTGATTTGTTCAAGGCTTCATTTTATGATACCAGAAGCTGATGAGAATTCGCTACGCAAAGTGGCCACGGTCCATTTGTTAATTGAACCACAGGCCGATACAAGCAGTTAAACCGACAGAGCCTGTCGACAGTGGCGGAGCTGTCCCGAGCTCCTGAGTTTTAAAATTTTTATTTTGTATATACCTAATTTTTAATATCATTAATTGATAATTATTTGTGTATCGCTACTTTTTAATTTAATAATTTTGGTTAGATTTGATAAAAAACTAGTTCTTTTATATTCTCATTTTTCAATTTCTTTCATAAATAAAAAAATAAGCACGTAATAGTTGATGTAGCCTAAAGAAAAAATACAAAATGATTGGTAAAGTTTAACAGCTTTAGGAGAATCATTTCAATGTTCAAATTTAATGAAAAGAAAAACAATAACTTTATGATATAATAAGTATAAGTTCTGATAAAAAAGTATATGTCTACCAAGCCGGTCCTCCGAGTTCACAATCCTGGCTCCGTCATTGCCTGTCGATAAGAAGGCATTGCTCTACATGGATTGGGTTTGAACTAGGATATAAAAAAACCGGGCAATTTTGTAATTAATTGCCAAGTACTCAACATCATTGGTGTAACATTATCCAAAATTTTCAAGAATTTGAGATTATTCATTCTAAGAGAATTGGGGCATAAATGTTTACATCATAAAAAGTTATCACATGTTGATATCGACGAAAAGCAGAATTTGACCAATCAAATTATTTACTTGGGTTAGCCCTTAACCCAAATGAATCAGAGGCATTGTTTACACCATAAATGGGATAAATTGGTGATTTAAGGAAAAAGAAGAATCAAAGGAGAAGATGAGGACATATTGAAGATGAGGGCAGGGGGTGTATTTGCATGTTTTACAAATTACAAGGTGTTATGTGCATATTTTTAAACTATAGTAGATGTATCCACACATGACCCAAACTACAGGGGTCAAAGTGTACTTTGCCCATGAATCAATCCACTAAACTAACGACTCTTCCCGCTGAAACTATAACGACTTACAACTGCCAGAGTAACACAATTCATCGTTTCTCTCTCGCTCTCTCAATTCATCATCATCATCTCTCTCTCAAGTCATCATCATCATCATCTCTCTCTCTCTCTCCCCCCCTCGCTCTCTCTGTGCACAGTGATATGGAACACAAAGACGAAGGCAGTGATTGGTTTGATACTGGGGTATTGAATTCATTCCTTCTATCTCATTTATGTTCCACTTTCTTGATTTATTTTATTTTGATAAGAACTTTCTTGATTTCCATATATACTGTGCTCCTTCCTAAATGTATTCGTTTCTTTTCTTTTAGTTTGAATGACCAAACTATCCAGTTTAAGGGTCCAATATTGAACACTGTTATTGTACTAACCATTCATCTCTCTCTCTCTCTCTCTCTCTCTCTCTCTCTCTCTCTCTCTCTCTCTCTCTCTCTCTCTCTCTCTCTCTCCGTGCAGAGTGATATGGAGCACACAGACGAAGGCAGCTATTTGTTTGATACTTGGGTATTCAATTCATCCTTTCTTATTTCATTTGGGTTCCACTTTCTTGATTTCTTTTTTTTTTTTTGATAAGAAATTAAGAATAGATTTCTTGATTTCCATATATACTATGCTAATTTATTCCTTCCTAAATGTATCCGGTTTCTTATCTTTTACTACCTTGGATGACCTAACTATCCAGTTTAAGGGTCCAATATTGAACACTGTTATTGCACTAACCTAACCTCAAGACATAGCCTAAGACAAAAGTTACGATGATTCCAATTGTGGGTGATGATGTATTTGAAATGTCGTAGTCTGGGTTTTCTTGAGAGGGAAGGGGGCTACCCCAAACGTTACGATGATTCCCGTCGGTGATTTTGGTTGTGTTTGGTTGAGAGTTTAGTTTAGTTTAGTTTTGGTAGTGAGTGGAGAGAGAAATAGAGTAATGATTGAAGATAGGGGTAATGATTGGAGAGAGATAGAGAGAGATGTGAAAGTAATAATTGAAAAAATAGGATAATGATTGGAGAAAGAAGTAAAGTAATGATTGAAAGACAAAACTAAAACAAAACTAAAATGGCAAATGAACAAAGCCAAATTTCAGAGATTTTCGATAGACGAGTGAAAGACTAAGTGAGTATCTGCTAAAAGTTGTTCCTTTCGTTTTTTCCAGTTGGTTATATGACTATATCGAATACCTTTTAGCTCTCATCTTTAAGTGTGTCAACTTAATTTCTTTGGGACATATTTTCACAAGTTACTCAAGTCACTTTGATTCACAAGACGCTCGCTACTTTTAGGGGCTTGTTGTCTTGCAAGCTGTTACTGGGTACCTGGATTGGCCTGTAGGTGTCTAACTCTAACAATGTTGGGTAACTGCATTGTTATCTGTTCTCTGAGATAAAGGGAATGTGGTTTGACCGATAATTGTAGACGCGTCCAGTTTTCTGCACTATAACTGCTGTTATTTTAATTTCTTGTACTTACATAAATCATTGACACTATAACTTATGTCTAGGATGCCTTCCATTTCTTTGTACGTGTGATGAACGAAGTTGAACGAGTCAATGCTAGCGATCCTGAATTTGATCCATCAACGAGTTTAGAACAAGTCAATGCTGGCAATCCTGAATGGGATCCGCCAATGAGTTTCAAGTTTGGTATTGAAGAGAGACTCATGTTTCCGTCTGGAAAGGTTTCTTACAAAAAAAGAGACGAATATATTCTGTCTCTAAGCATTCCACTAGACAAAGCTATCAACAAAGGTAAGCTTCTGCTATTTATCTGAGATTTCCATTTGTGCTTTCTGATGTTGACATGGATTGTAATCCAGAAGAGCTTGAATCTTTTCATAAATCCAAGGCAGAAGATACGCAAGGGAAGGAAGTGTAAGTACAGTTTGACTTGTTTCGTGCGTTCATAGTTTTGTGAATTCTCTTGATTCAGTATGTTTTGTTGTAGCAGGTCTACTGAGGAAATTGTACGCCCAAGGGTACGTTTGGTCGACTGCCTAAGGAGCTTTTTAGCTGCAGAAGAGGTGCATGATTTTGACAGCAATACAGCTACAGCAACCAAGTAGGCTTCCTGATCCTTGGTATTGTGGTTGTAGTCCTAACGATTTTTAACCATTCCGAAGCTGAGCAGCTGACATTTGCCAATGAATTAATCCTCCCTTGGTTTCAAAATGCTGGTTATACAGTAAATGATAGGCTATGATCATAACTTTCGATGTAAATGTTATAAGAATGTTGAGAAGCATGACTAAACTTTTCATGTGCCATTTCCTTCTATTTCCAATCTGTTTGTGTTATCTATCACCACAGAACTGCTGGGCTTACTTCATTCCCTGATTATCTGGTATTGCACATGCAAAAAAATGTGGTGGCGGCAGGCTGGGTGCCTAAAAAACTTGGTATTTTCTTCGTTTGGTTTCTCTTCATTCCTTACAAAGCAAATTCATTAGAGGTGGTTTGATAATCACTTATCCATTTCTTGGCTCTGTTTGTCTATTTAGATGTTTGTATAGATGTTCCAGACACCATAGATATTAGTTTCATGCGCAGCAAGGGTATCCAACCTGGGGAGGAGCTGTTACCTGAACCCGGTATGTCGTTCTCCATACCTTTAGTATGTTCTTTATGGAATTTTGTATAACGTACACATATTTTGCCAAATTATTAGCAAAAGATAGATATGTCCTTTGTTTGGATACTACTCACTCAAGAGGTGTCGATTACACACGTCATATATCCTATGGGGCATTTTCACCTTGCATTAATTGGCTATTGATTCTGTAATTTTATACTAAACAGCTGATGATGAAGTGGCAGTATCAAGGCTTCCCCCTGTTGGGGCCACAAATTCCCAACTTATGTCATACGCATTTGGAAATTGTTCAAGTGCCGACAGGAAAAGGGCATTGTATAATCTAACTGAGATAAACGATGATCCTGGTACATATATACAATATTTACATTTGAAAACAAGATGTCATCTTAGAATGTAGAAGGTACTAATCCAATCTTTGTATTCTAGACAGGGATGCTCAGTCCAGAGTTGATTTTTTGGTTGAATGTGGGTTTCAAGAACCTAAACCTGCTGGTGATTCTCCATTGCCTAATGGAGGAGGAGGTCGGTCCTGTAGACCTTTATAATGTTGGAGATAATAACAGCTTCTGATACATTAGGTTTTTTTGCACTTACGTCTGGTTTAATTCATGTTTCCGAACAAATTTGATCCTTTCCACAATTACTACTACTGCAAACACTCATCTCTTTCTTGGCTATGTTTGTGTATTTGAATGTTATATGTAGATCTTCCTGCAGACACCATAGATAATAGTTTCATGCACAGCAAGGGTATCCGACCTGGGGAGGAGCTGTTACCTGAACCTGGTATGTGGTTCTCCATACCTTTAGTAAGTTCTTTATGGAATTGTGTAGGACGTACACATACTTTGGCAAATTATTATCAAAAGACAGATATGTCTTTTCTTTGGAACTATTCACTCAAAAGAGGTGTCAATTGCACACTCATATATCCTATGGGGCTTTTCACTTAGCGTTTATGGACTATTGATTATGTTATTTTATACTACTAAACAGCTGCTGAGGGTGTGGCAGAACCAAGGTTTCTAGCTGATGGGGATATAGTTTCCCAAATTGTGTCGACTGCATTTCAAGATCTTTCAAGTGCCGGAAGGGAAAGGGCATTGAGTCATTTTCTGTCTGAGATTGATGATGCAGGTATTTTAGCTTGAATGCTATTGTTTACGGCAGTTACATTTGAAAACCACATAGCTTTTTTATGCCATCTTAGAATATAGAGGTAGTTAGGTACTAATGCAGCACACTCTGTGTTCTAGACAATATTGATGCTCAGTCGAGAGTTGATTTTCTAGTTGAATGTGGGTTTCAAGATGATATACCTCCCGAGGCGATCACATCTATTGGGGACTCAGGAGGAGGTCAGTCCACCTTAGGCCTTTATACTGTTCGATTCTTTTTTCCTATCTTTCTTTGTTGTGAGTTGTTGAACTGGGTCACTATGCAGCTTACAGGCTTATGGGAATCGTGAGCCGTTGTGCTACCTCTGCCCAATATGTTGCTCACATCAAGACAAATGGTCCGTGGGTTACTTTCAATGATGAAGTCGGGGTTTCCAAGGACATGGGAGATATGTACATCTTTGAAAAGCTGTATCATGCAATCTGATCAATCCGTCTATGGTAGTTTTGTTAGTATTTTTGATAAAAAAGGATATTATGAACTTTGTTCCGGCTTATTCAGTTGATGCATTCCAAAAGTGCCGACTGATTGTCATAATCAGACAATCATTCATTGTAATCTTTTTAGGAAGGGGTAGTGATTTCTGTTGAATACGTTGGAGATAGTTTGCAGTAGCTCGCTAGGAGACTGCATGCCACACTTTTTGTGATGTTGAGAGTTTGCAGATGCGGCCACATTTTCCAGCATTGACTTCACACCAGAATACTGATTACTTTTTTTCGCGTCCCTGAGTAGATTACTGATATCGCCAAGAAGTTCAAGTTGATCTTCGATTGAATCCTTCTCTAGTTAATCTTTTTTGCTCAAGGAATCATTTACAAAATCAAAGTTCTGGTTTGTATCCATATGTTGCATTGATTGGCCACCCATGGTAGTTGATCGTGTGCCCAATCCAACACCTTTCTCGTTATTTGACCTATTACTCACCATTTGTTTATGTATCTCTTGGAATAGGTTATGTGTAATGCATAAGTGGTCCTCTCCACCTAATAGCGTAAGCTTTAGGGTTGGATACAAAATTTCTTCATTTCATTAGAGCTGACCCCATTCCAACCCACGGTAAAGAAAAAGGTATTAGCCCAAACCCCACTATGAAAACCCCCCCAAAAAGGCCGCAGTTGGTAGACTCAAAAAGAGACTTCACGTGACGCACCCAAAAAGACACAGGCTGCATGAAGGGGTGGGGGAGGGGGGTTATGGACCCTTTTATACATGTTGGACTTCTCCATGTAATATCTTACGTTTTTTTATTTTATACAAGGTTTCTTCACTTTGATGGGTCGTTTGCTGTTTAGGACTGCAAACTTTTATGCTTGTTCTGGTGATGAGAAAAATCAAACAAAAGCAGTTGCATGCTCTTCCCCGGTGGGATAGTAATTTACAAAAAAACTCTGATTTGTTTTTGGTTATTTGTTTACCGGAATGCTCCATTTACTGCTTTTTTAATATGTAATTTTTGTAGTGACGATCTAGACTTGCACCTCCTTTGAAAAAACAAACTTTCCGCCTTTTATAGCTGCAATAGCAAACATTTTTGTAATCTGATTCTTAAAATGACAATTGGTGTTGTATGGGATGTTTAGAGATGATTAGATCGAATAGTAAGTTGCTGCATGGTAATTGTCTACACTCAATAACCATCAATACCATTGTCTGAATGGTAACCTTGTCTTGCAGCCACTACTGTGGTATTCTGAATGCAGGCTTACGTACACTCATTGAACCATTAGCCTTTGATAGCTATTGGCTACACCCAGAAGATCCTTATGCCATGCACTCGGTAAATAAACTTGCGCTACTGCCAATAGCTATCGCAAGTGCTTCGGAGTGCCCAAATTCAACACACGCCAAGTTTAATTAATTTCTTTCCAAGTGGTGATTTTTACTGATATGTTTTGACACATTAGGAACAATGGTGGTACGGACTTGGCAGTGATTTGGTAAGAGATCTTCCACAATTTACGCCTATCTATGGTAGAACTTGCTTCTATATTTTCTACTATGACTAGCAATAAATGCAAAGCCATTGCAACAGAAGGAAAAAAATCTACTAGCAGTTCTGAAATGATAGGAATAATGAGTTGAAATTTTTTTTTAAAGTTCTGAAAAAATCTACTTGCTTTTAAGGTTTTGGAAAAAACTTTTTGGGATAATGAGTTGAGAAAAATAAATAGACACGTTTTGGTAATACTTCAAAATAAAAGTTTCTAAGAAAGCAGCACGTAGAAAATAAGTTTGAGTCTAGAGACCCAAAGCAAACACAATCTTTGTTAACCATCATACGACAAGAGGGTCATTCTACTGTATAGTTAGGCCACCTAATCTGAAGTCTTAGGCATAGTGTTCTATCAACTATGTCTGCTCTAGATTTCCAGCACATGGTGGCTGTCTAATCAATATGAATACAGTGCGCCCAGAGGCTAAGCTAAATTTGAGGGTGTGATCGCATTGATTCCAGTGTATTCCATCAAAAGCATTGGCTCCTTCTTTCATCTCTTCTCACGGAAGTACTACTTCAGCAGAAACCGTGCCTCTCTTCCTCTGCTAAAGTTGACACAGCTTCAAGAGGTATGCATTTTAAGAGCCCTCAAGTAAAATCTTTTAGAAATTCATGGAATCCTTAAAAAGTCATTGTATGTATGCATATTTAACATCGATCGTTGGATACTTAGATATTATTGTTGCAATTGCTTATTTAATTGTGATGGTGACTATCTGGTTGGTAAAACTCCATGCCATGATGTGTTACAGTAGCTTAAAACTTTTTCGTTTTTTGTGGTGCTTTAGTATATGGCAACTAAAATACCAGATTCTAAGTTACGCACAAAATCAAATCTTTGGAATCTTCAATATTATATCTTTGTTCAGAGACCTTGTTAGCATATTAAATACTGACATTGTTAATATATAGAATGCAAATTTATGCAAATATCTCACATTGTTTACTTTACACAGCTACTGATGTCGGCGAACAAGAAACCTAGGATTTCATACTCTGATCTTTCCACAAGCAACCAAAGACAAGCGTAATGAACGCAGGAGACAATTGCATTTAGAGAAAAAAAAAACAAAAAAATATATCAAATAGCGCTGTTCATGTATTAAACAATCTCCATTGAACACGGACTCTATTGGTGAAGCAATGTTTGGATTTGAACTGTGCCCCAGTCAATATGCAGAAAAAAGCAATGTGCTAAATGTGAGTCCTGCATTATCTGCCAACTTGCCTTCATCTTCAAATTCGTCCGCTCTTGCATTGCAAGTCAAAAAGTATATAAATAGTGGTACTTCCCTTCCAAGGCTCAGTTACACAAACAAGAAAATATGTAATGTTTATTACCCTCGGCAGAAGTCTCTTCCTTTCCAAGTGCGACCACTACTTTCTTCAAAACAGCTTCAGTTGGCTGGTGGGAATTTTCCACAGCCTTGGACAGTGCTTGCCATTTTTCCCCATGCTTTGGATCTGCAGCGATGCATCTCTTCAAAATATCTGTCCGAGTCTCCTCGGTTCCATACTGAATTTCGAACTTGTAGAACAATGCCCAGAAATCCCCAATATCCGGTCCAAGAGTCACTGCCCTGTTAAGCCAACTCCTTGCTTTGTCTACCTTTCTGTCGTGCCAAAATAGCTTAGCAATGGCAGCAATGACATGTGGATTGTGGTCGCATCTCTTGAGAGCATCCATGCTCTTTGTCTTCCGTTGTGGACGCGGGACCATCTCAATCGAAGCTGCCCACAGTATACCACTATTGGGGCACACCTGCAACGCCTTAGCCATCAGAATATCTGCTTCCTTCCCGTTCCCATGCCTTGATTCAGCTCTTACAGCAGCAAGCCAGAGTTCAGGGCTCTGACCATTCTTCTTCCTTGCCACTGTGAGAACTGCTCGAGCTTTACTCAACCCATTCATCTTCTCCTCTAGCTTAGCGAGCGAAAGCCAAAGGGGAACACAGCTGGAACAGTGCTTCAAACCCAACTTATACACTTCCTTAGCTCTTTCCAAGTAACCAAGTCGTTCCTCCAGCTGTCCAAGCATCAACCACAGTTTGAAAAACGAAGGGAAGCGTTTCAGCCCATCGTCAAGTAACCTCCTCTCCTCATCAGTGTTTTCTGATTCTCTCTCAACAATAGCAGACTTCATCCACACTCTTTCTGTGCCTCCTCTTTCTCGCGCTTTAGCTAGAAGCATTCTTGCTCTCTCAGGCTCTTGGTTCTCAAATTCAAGCTTGAATGCAGCAAGCCAAATCTCCTCGGAGTAGGGCTTCGCAGCATAGGCTTCTTGAAGAATCGCTCTAGCTGAAGGTACATCACCAGCAAGCCACTTCTCTTTAGCACCCATTAACCATAGAACTTCAGCCTGTGGCATGTAAGTCACTGCTTTACGAAGCAGCTTATCAAGAGATTCCCTGGTCCCATAAGTCTTTTCAAGCTGTGCTGCTTTGAGCCAAATACTCTTCTTGGTCAAAAATACTGTAAGGGCATGAGCATATATGGCTCTGGCAGTTTGAATCGAATCCCTTTTCTCGCACTCCTCTGCGTCGGCAACCCATGTCCTTTTCCGATCTTCGTCCTCCACTCCAACCCCAATTGTGTCATGAACAATAGCCTGGCAAGTGGCAACAGATCCAGCTCGTTCAGCGGCCTCCGCCTCTTTCATCCAAGCTTCTCTGTCAATCACCACACCTACTTTTTGCAAAGCTCGAATACCGTTTTCTATAATCTTTCCCACCCTAGCATTAGTCCCATTTGCTTCTTCCAATTTCGCAGCAGTAATCCAAATAGCCGGCTCCTTGGGGAGACTAAACCTCGCCTTATTCAAAACCTTCTTCGCACCGTCGTAGGTTTCCAACCTAGCAAGAGCAAGCCACAACTCCACATGCAAAGGGCAGCATTCCACAGCCCTCATCAATAAAAGCCTCGCGTCCTCCTCCTGGGCAAGTTCCACAGCAGCCTTCCACAGCCTGACAGAACCAGGGACATGCTCCAGTCCCCTACGCAACACCCTACTCTTATTCTCATCCTCGCGCTCTAACTTTGCGGCATGCATCCACAAATCCACGGAGTTTGGGGTTGCCTTCACTCCACTTGCTATCACAGCCTTGGCGTCCTCAGGTCTAGACAACCGACATGCCTCTATCCAAACCTCTTCATTCTCTGGACACTCCTTGCAACCTTTGGTTATCAACTGCCTCGCAGCCTGAATCTTACCTGCGCGTTCCTCCAACCTAGCGGCAGCAATCCAACCGAGCGGTTCTTCGGGCTTCGCTTGGATAAGCGACTTAAGCACCATCCTCTCCTTCTTGGTACCCGATATTTCCGCACCACTGGTGATCTTCATACTGTTGAGGTCAGTCAAGTATCCCTTGGGATCAACGACTGTCAACCCTGATACCGAATCAGAAAGCCTATCCAATTTGAGCGATAGGACGGTCCCTCTCCCTTCGCCCACCGCGGTCAAGTCATTAACCCCAGGGGTCTCTGTCCCTCCGGCTGCCCAACTCTTCGGATCAAACAATGTGACATGTGCTTGTTCTTGCCTAGCCTTCTCAAGGAGGGTGTCCGGAACAGGCACGTAACTCTCAAACCTCCTCCTCTTCCTGTTCCTCGATGAATGAGTACTCTCAGGGATGCTTTCCCACTCGGAAGGCGACATAGTGTGCAACTCCCTTTTCAGATCAGCGAACTGCTCAGTAATCGTAGGGTTAGACGCCCTGTATTCTTCAATCTCCCGTTTCAACCTAGCCTCCCTTTTCTCCTTCCGGCTATCCATTCCCTCCTCAATCTTCACCATCACCGCGTCCCATTCCTCATCCTCCTTATCGTACTTCGCCCAGGCATACAACAAACCCATATCATTCCCTTCAAACTCATCAAACCTTTGACTCTCATTATTATACACATCCTCATTCTCCTCTTCCTTCTCCCCGCCCGTCCCTCTCCCTCTCCCTCTCCCTCTCCCGCGGCCCACCCCTACTGTGGCAGGAGCAGGCCAGTCAGGAGCAGCACGGGCAGGGCCGATATCGGACCGAGTGGTGAACCCGGTGGCGCCGCGGCCCAGACCGGCCACGTAATTCGGGGGGGGGAATCGCGTTGAGGAATTCTAGCCTAGCCCTGGGTTGAACTGGGCCCTGCATGATGACTCCAAATACAATGGGGATGAGAAAAACAGAGAATGTTTGGCGTTAATGAGAAGAAAACGGGGTGAAATATTTATTTTGTAGGTCAACAAATACAATTAATGGGTATACGTACGTAATAAGTATATAGATATATAGAATACTCCTACGATATATATATATATAGGAGGAGAATGTGAAGTTCGTTTGATCATTGTTTATTGAGAAGGGGAATCCTAAGTTTGATCGAACTAGGATTTGGTTTCATCAAACTGTGTAGAAGAAGTCTTGGAGTTCAAGTTACAGAATTACTGCAGCAAATAGTGACCGAACTACGACTCGGATTTAGGACAAATTTTTGGGTGCCGGGTGTGTTCCACGTGGGCACGCTACGTGGTGTTCGAGCAGCGCATGTGGGCCATTAAAAATTATCGAGCAGCGCATGTGGGCCGTTAAAAATTATGATGGACGGCTCAGATTGAGACCCTCTCTCTTCTCACCCGATCACTCTCTCTCATCTTTCTCTCCAAATCCGAGTTGTCCAAAACCAAAAAAGACGGCTAGAATGCACTGCTCGGACACTAAGTGGTGCCCGCTTGGCACTAAAAAATTTCTCCCAATTTAAACCTTAACCTTTTGAACTTATTCAGTGTCGCTAGCAGGAGGCTGATGTACATGGGTCACGTATCCCACTCGAAATTAAAATAATTTTGTATACTCCGTATTTACTTATTAACATAATTATGAAATTAAGTGTGCTATTACTAAACTAAACGTACACACTTACATACATATTGTAAAAAACATATAGAATTAGTTTTTAATTAATTTTGTGTTTCAATTTCATCGGAGGTGTATTTATACTTATTTCCGAACTATTTGTCTATTTGAAACAATTCTGGCAATCTTTCATCGGCAATTAGATTTACTTTATGAGTGTTCATAAATCCAATCAAACCTCTACGGAATTTTCATGATTAAAAAAAAAAAAAACCCATAAACAAGGGGGAAAAAAAAAAACTCGAAAATTGATTCCCCAATTTGGCTAGAATCTCGACCTCCATAGTATCTACAGAACCAAAAACTAAAGGCGTGTACGCTAAGTCCAGTCCACACGCAACACACAAACACCACGACGGCGACGCCGTTAATTCCTCCGCCTCCGCTTATTCGCCGCCCTCTCTCTCCAAAAACCTAAACCCCTCACACACGCACACGCATCTATATATACAGATAGAGAGATAGATAAATAGATAGATAGATAGGGATAGAACGAGGTATATATCGATATAGATATTTATATATATATATAGAGAGAGAGAGAGAGTATGGGGAACAAGATCGCACGGACGACGCAGGCGTCGGCGACGGAGTACTACCTGCACGACCTGCCGTCGTCGTACAACCTGGTGCTGAAGGAGGTGCTGGGGAGCTGGCGGTTCCTGAAATCGATACAGTGCAAGCACGACGAAGGCCTGGTCCTCGTCAAGGTCTATTTCAAGCGGGGCGACTCCATCGACCTCCGCGACTACGAGCGCCGCCTCGCCCAGATACGCGACATCTTCCGCCGCCTCGATCACCCCCATTGCTGGCCCTTTCAGGTCCCACTTATTGTTATTATTATTATTGTTATCTTTTCTTGCCGAATTAGTCCCGTTTAAAAGCCCTAATTGAGCTGTCTTCGTTTGGTTCCTGAGAAAAGTTGCGAAAAGGAGGGAATTTTTGGGGTTTAAGTAGTTTGGGTGGCAAAGTTGAAATTTTTGAGTTTGATCAGCTTGAAACACAGTTTTAAAAGATCAAACAAGAATAATATTTTTCTTGAAGAAAGAAAGTCTAGGAAAATTAGAAATTCCTGAATTTGTCTCGTTCAAATCCCTTATCGACCTCTGCGATTACGAGCGCCAGCTCGCCCAAATCCGCGATATCTTCCGCCGCCTCGACCATCCCGTTGCTGGCCCTTTCGAGTCCCATTATTTTGGACTTTGCTCCTGCTTTAATTGGGCTTCTGTTGCCTGCCGATGGATGGTGGGATTGGGTAGTTTGGGTAGTGAAATTGAGATTTATGAGTTTGATCAGCTTAAAACTACTGTTTTGACTGATCAAACAAGAATTATTTATGTCTTCTGTTTTTTTAAAAAGCATTTGTCTCAGTTAAAGCCCTACTTGAGCTGTCTTTGTTTTGGTGTTTTTTTTTATATCTCAGGCTGTCAGGGGCAGTTCATACAGAACTTTGCTCTGGCTTGAATTTAATTGGGCTCCCGCCGGTAGACGGTGGGGTTGGGTACAAGTAGGGAAAAGGGGGGGATTGCGGGGTTTAAGTAGTTTGGGTAGTAAAATTGAGATTTTTGAGTTTGATCAGCTTAAAACTGCTGTTTTGAGTGATCAAACAAGAATTATGTATGTCTTCTGGCAATAAAGTGTAGGAATTTGTCTTGTTCAAAGCACTAATTGAGCTGTATTTGTTTGGTTGCTGAGAAAAAGTTGAGAAAATGAGGGAATTGCGGAGTTTAAGTAGTTTGGGTGGTAAAGTTGAAATTTTTGAGTTTGATCAGCTTAACACACTGTTGAGAATGACCAAACAAGAATAATGTTTGCTTCAAAATCCCTAATTGAGCTGTCTTTGTTTTTGGTTGCTGAGAAAATTGGGGAAAAGTAGGGAATTGCGGTTTTTGATTAGTTTGGGTACGAATATTAGAATTTTTTCTTTGATCAGCTCAACTGTACTGTTTAGAATGATCAAACGAGATTAATACTAGTCTTCTAGACAGAAAGTCTGGGAAAAGCAGAAATTCCGGAATTTGTCTCGTTCAAATCCCTTGTTGAGCAGTATTTGTTTGGTTGCTGTGAGAACTAAGGGAAAGGAGGGAGTTGTTGGGTTTAAGTAGTTTGGGTTGTAAAATTGAGATTTTTGAGTCTGATCAGCTTAAAATTACCGTTTTGAATGATCAACCAAGAATTATGAATGTCTTCTCGCAAGAAAGTGTAGGAAAATCACATGCTCCACAAATCCATTGCTGACCCTTCTAGGTCCCACTCTTTTTTTCCGAATTTGTCTCATTCAAAGCCCCATTATGTTGATAATTTTTCCGAATTTTTCCCGAATTTGTCTCACTCAAATCCATTCCCAAATTTTTCCATTTCTCTTTTTGGTTGCTGAGCAAAGTTGGGAAAGTGAGGGAACTGCGGTTTTTTAGTAGTTTGAATGATCAAACAAGAAGAATATCTGTCTTTGTTTGGTTGCTTTGGAAACTTTGAAAAATGACGGAATTGCGGGGTTCAAGTAGTTTGGGTAGTAAAGTTGAAATTTTTGAGTTTGATCAGCTCAAAACTGCTGTTTTGAATGATCAAACAAGAATAGTGGCTGTCTTCTAGCAAAGAAAGTTAGGAAAATCAAATATTCATAATTCATCGACCTCAAATCCCTTATAAGCTATAGATTTTTTGGTTGGTTGCTGAGTAAAACTTAAGAAAAGGAGGGAATTGTTGCGTTTCAGTAGTTTGGATGGTAAAATTGAAATTTTGAGTTTGATTAGCTTAAAATTGCTGTTTTCAATGATAGTTCCCAATGTTCTAAATGGCGCTTGGCGCTAGTAGGGCGGAGACCCACCTCCAAGCGCCAAGCCGCCTAGGCGGCCGCCAAGCAATTCGGTGTTCTTTTTTTTTTTTTTTTAACAAACCATTATCCAATCAAACTATATTCTATGTATCCATAATACAAGTTCAAAGTTCTACATAACCATAATGCAAAGTTTAATGTACAAACCCAAATGAAATTAAGTAGTAGCAACTAGCAAATAAGTTGAATAAGACAATAAGTAGAAATAAACGAAATCGGAGATCCCTAATGCCAAGTTAAAAGTTCATCTCCTTTCTTTAACTCTTCTCCTCCATACCCTTCCAAAACTTGATCTACATTATTTTAATACTATACATTTTAGGCCGCCAAAAGCCTCCAAAGATGTCGATGATGCCGCCAAGCCCCGCCAAGACCGCCAAGGTCGCCTAGGCGGCCGCCAAACTCCGCCAAACCTCCCTGGGCGCCAAATCAAACGCCAAGGGGTATTGGCGTGGCGGCAGGGTACCTCCAAGCGCCTAGGCAGCCTCGGCGGCCGCCATTTAGAACACTGATAGTTCCTAAGATGATTCCCATTCAAGTATCTTCGCCTCTCCATTTCTTTATTAAAGTCTAGTACTTATGGCACAAGTCAGTATGCAAAGAAAGGTTGGAAAATCAAATATTTCACAAATTCATCTTTCTCAAATCCCTTTTAAGCTAGCTTTTTGTTTGGTTGCTGAGAAAAACTTGGAAAAGGAGGGAATTGCGGGGGATAAGTAGTTTGGGTGGTACAATTGGAATTTTTGAGTTTGATGACTTTAAAACTACTGTTTTTTGAATGATTAAAGCAAAGAAAGTTAAGAAAATTAAATATTCTACGGAGTCATCTCACTCAAATCCCTTTTAAGCTAGCATTTTGTTTGGTTGCTGAGAAAATCTTGGGAAAAGTAGGGAATTGTAGGGTTTAAGTAGTTTGGCTAGTAAAATTGAAACTTTTAATTGATCAGCTTAAAACTGTTGTTTTGAATGATTGACAGCTGCCTTCTGGCTAGGAAAAGTATTGGAGAATTAGATGTTTCACTAATTTGTCTCACTCAAATCCCTTTTAAGCTAGCTTTTTGTTTTGCTGAGAAAAACTTCCAAAAGGAAGGAATTGCTGGGTTTACAAATGTTTATACGTTGAAATTGTATTTTGTGTTACTTATCAAAAAAATTGTATTTTGTGTTTGATCAGCTTAAAACTATTTTTCGGAATGATCGGCAAGATTAATGTCTATTTTGTACAAAGAAAGTCTATGAAAATCAAAGTGATAGAAATGGTGTTTGCGTGCTGTGAAACTTGGGAGGAGGGAGTTGCGTATGTTTTTGGTTGTTTAGTGATATAACTTGATGTTGGAGTTTGTCCCACATCGGTTAATTGTCACCCCAAAAACTAGTATATGAGCCTGGGCGCCTCTCCCCTCATTGCCAATTGGTATTGATTATTGAGTTGGATGCTTTAACATGGTATCACTCCAGAAAATATAGACCAAAAAATAGATCATGTTCAAACCTCACCGCCTACCTCATGAGTAAAATTTACACGTGTTTAGCCCGGTTTTGGAGGAGAGTTTGGCTACATGTGAGGGGGCGTGTTGAGACATAACTAATACAGTTTCCCCTCTCTCTACAAGCTTAAGCTTTTAGATGAGTTGGTGGTTAACAATCTAATACGGTGTCAGAGCTAGATCTTGGGTAGTCTTACCTCGCGTGGTCGAGTCTCTATCGCCTGAGTCAAATCTCCCGGTCTCCTCAATTCGTACCTTTACGTGCATTCGGGCTGTAAGTGAGGGGTAATGTTAGACTTAAACCCACATTGCTCATGTAAGCTACCCAAGCTTGATTAATATATTCTAGAGGCTACTCTACCTATTGCCAATTGGTTTTAGGTTGGAACCCTTCAAGAAATTCTAACATGGTATCAACCCTTTGTTTGTGTCATGGTTGTACTTTATTTCGTTGTGATCCATATGTTCCAGATCTTTTGTTGACCTCTCCATGTGCGAGTCGGGGGTCGCACGTGTGGGGGAGTGTTGAAGTTTGTCCCACATTGGTTAATTATCACCCCGAAAACTAATATATGAGCCTGGGCGCCTCTCCCCTCATTGCCAATTGGTATTGAGTTGGATGCTTTAACACTTGCATAGCGAAGTCGATGTATCTAGTTCTATCATCTTTTTTCTTTTCTGTAATAGTAAATGTACAATTTTGAGTCTGATCATCTTGGAACTGACTGTTATGAATGATGGACCAAAATTATGGTCGAAATTAGAATGTTAGTATTATTAAATATGATTCGGTCCAAGTTATGGTAATTTTTCTTGGTGTCAAAATGTTTTAAAATCATTCAGTCGCTACTTTTGGTGTTGTAGAAATTTTAATCTTTCAATGTTCTTACATGGTGAATATCACAGTTTTGGCTTGAAACCGATAAGGCTGCTTATCTGTTGAGGCAATACTTCTTGAACAATCTTCATGATAGATTGAGCACACGACCTTTTCTCAGTATCGTTGAAAAGAAATGGTTGGCTTTTCAGGTCTCTCTCTCTCTCTCTCTTCATAATGTTTCAAGCTTTAGTTGGCTTATAAGACTTACCATTTTATTCTTCTTCACAGCTACTGTATGCAGTTAAGCAGAGTCACGAGCATGGAGTTTGTCATGGTGAGCTCACTCTCAGTCCAATTCTACCATCACTATTCAGTTGTACTTGAGTTTTTGTGATATATCTGCATTAAATGTTCCAGGCGACATTAAGTGCGAGAATGTGCTTGTCACTTCATGGAATTGGCTTTACCTTGCTGACTTTGCATCCTTCAAACCCACCTATATTCCCCACGATGATCCCTCCGATTTCTCATTTTTCTTTGACACTGGAGGAAGAAGACGGTGTTATCTTGCTCCCGAGGTTGGTTTCTCTTTACTTTTAGTATTTTATATTTTCAATATTTGTGATGGATAATATTTTGTAACCTCCAGTCACAAAGGTGTAAAAAATTGAGCTCATTTGATGACTTTCAGTAAGGACCTTCTTTCAAAGCATTTTAAACCAAGCAACAAAAGATAAATTGTGGTGACTTTCTGTGCTAATTGTTGTGTCTTAATTATGAAGTCTTGAACATAATATGTAATAAAATTAAGTAGAAGCTACTTGAACTTTGCTAGTGAGGAGGTATAAGTGGCTTGTGTTATTAATAAGTGCATTGCTGCAAGTTTTATGGTAGTCATTGCAAAAGGTTGGTTCAACTTTTGGGGGAACCTACGATAAGTCAGTATTCAGTAATATGAAACCACACACAACTGCATGGGTGTCAGGAGCTCTTGACTGGTTCACCATACCATAGTTTTCAAGGGCGAGAGGCGCACCGAGGCATAAACCCCTCTTGGGGCCTAGGTGATAGGCGCAGGGCCCTACAGTAGCACGAGTAATGGATTATATTTCGAGGTGCAACCCCCTCTTGGGGCCTAGGCGGTTTGCATCCTTCAAACCCACGTATATTTTGTAACTTCCAGTCGCACTTGTTTGAATTTATTGGATTATATTTCAAGTGAGAGTGTGGGGAGAATTAGATGTGACTTAATTAAACACAATTAAACTTGATTGATCAATTTATTTGGTAGAGCTGACATTTCAAATTAGTAAAGCTGATGGAAATGTAACCCTAGGTTGTCATCGACACATCAATGATACTCTTGCATTTTCGTGAACTTTTTTTTTGAGGTCTATTTTTCTGAACTTAAGGCACAACAGTCATATATTATTGTTTGCTACTTCCTGTTAGACAGTATTGCTTCTACTAATGTGCACATGCTTAACTAACAATCATCAACTTTCATTACTTACCAAAAAAAAAAAAGACAATCATCGACTTTTATTCTACTCTAATATGATGATTATATAGAAAGTTAATAAATTATTTACTGTTTGACTGACAGAGATTTTATGAGCACGGCGGTGAGATGCAAGTTGCACAAGATGCACCGCTAAAGCCATCTATGGATGTCTTTGCTGTTGGGTGAGCTTTTGGAGGATTTTACCTTTGATGTTTTGCTGATGATGACAGGATATGATGAGATATAACGCCAAATGTATTATTGCTGTGATCAAATTTGATTGCCTATCATTATTGTTTTCTGTATGGAATAACAGAAATAGAGTTTGCAGTCCTGATTGTTACTATTTTTTAATTCCATCACCAACACAAATGGCTGCCATTGTGAGCTATGACCTCCTTTGGCATCAGTCCCCTTCTGCCAACATTGGTTGCACTGCCGTTTTTTCATTTGTGTCACGTATCAATTCACTTTAATCCTCTCTTGGAATCTCATAAAATGATGCCCAGTCAAGTCATTGTGTTCAGCTGAATCGATTGTGTTGAAAACGATTACAATATCACAGTTTCTCCTTGTTGTCTTCTTTTTGTCAGTTCTTCTCATCTTTGATTAACATTATTTTTATGCTATCAACTTTCTCATTTAAATATGTCTGGTTTGTAAGTTATAATTGGTTGGATTTATGTTGCTTTAGGTGCGTGATTGCGGAGCTTTTCCTTGAGGGTCAGCCACTCTTTGAACTCTCACAACTTCTTGCTTATCGACGAGGTCAATATGATCCTACGCAACATCTTGAGAAGGTTAGTCTTTCATGGTATTGTGCTTTTCTCCCTGGCTTAGCCTTAAGTTCTTCAGTCTCCTTTTTGTTTTTATAGTAGTATCTTTGACTGTCCCAAAAGCTCCCGATAATGATGATTATTTTGTTTGCTTTGTACTGGGAACAATTACTGTGAATGAAAAATTCCCCCTGGCAGTTTTTCAACAATTTTCTTCACTCTGTGTATGTAGTTTTCATATTGTCAGATTTTTTTTTTTTTTGGGTCTTATGAGGGCAGATCCCAGATTCAGGAATCCGCAAGATGATTCTTCATATGATTCAGTTGGACCCTGAGTTGCGTTTTTCTGCTGAAAACTACCTTCAGAGCTATGCGAGCGTTGTGTTTCCAAGCTACTTCTCACCGTTTCTTCATAATTTCTATTCCTACTTGAATCCACTTGATTCTGATACAAGGGTAAGGAGATTTTATAGTTTAACCTGTCAAGAGCAGCAATCTGTTGACACACGTACCAGCATTTAACACTTCCCCTTTATGCTGCAGGTTGTGATGTGCCAGACAGTATTCCAAGAGATACATAAACAAATGACAAGTAATAGGTCAAATAACGAGAAAGGTGTTGGATTGGGCACACGATCAACTACCATGGGTGGCCAATCAATGCAACAGATGGATACAAACCAGAACTTTGATTTTGTAAATGATTCATTGAGCAAAAAAGATTTACTAGAGAAGGATTCAGTTGAAGATCGACTTGAACTTCTTGGCGATATAAGTAATCTACTCAGGGATGTGAAAAAAAGTAATCGGTATTCTGGTGTGAAGCCAATGCTGGAAGATGTAGCCGCGTCTGCATACTCTCAACATCACAAAAAATGTGGCATGCAGTCTCCTGACGAGCTACTGCAAACTATCTCGAACGTATTTAATAGAAATCACCATCCCTTCCTGAAAAAGATTACAATGAATGATTTAAAAACCTTAATGTCTGATTATGACAATCAGTCAGACACTTTTGGAATGCCTTCCTTACCATTACCTCAGGATAGTGTAAGCTGTGAAGGAATGGTTTTGATTGCCTCTCTTCTGTGTTCTTGTATACGCAATGTCAAGTTGCCTCATTTGAGGAGGTGGGCTGTACTGTTACTCAAGTTTTGCGCCCTATATATTGATGATGAAGACCGACTGCAGCGAGTGCTTCCATTTGTTGTTGCAATGCTCTCTGATCCAGCAGCAATTGTGCGGTGTGCGGCCTTGGAGACTCTGTGTGACATTCTGCCTTTAGTCCGAGATTTCCCTCCTAGCGATGCTAAAATTTTTCCTGAGTATATTCTTCCAATGCTTTCCATGCTTCCTGATGATCCAGAGGAAAGTGTGAGGATATGTTATGCCAACAATATATCTAAGCTGGCGCTAACTGCTTACGCGTTTTTAATTCATTCAATCAGCTTGAGTGAGGCCGGTGTTCTTAACGAATCCAATTCCTCCAACAAATCTCTATTTACTGAGGCATCTGGACGGTTGAAAAATCTGAACAGTGATGTGCAGCTTGCACAGTTGAGGAAATCCATAGCTGAGGTTATTCAGGAACTTGTAATGGGCCCAAAGCAAACTCCAAATATCAGGAGAGCACTCCTGCAGGATATTGGCAATTTATGTTGGTTCTTTGGCCAGAGACAGAGTAATGACATTTTGTTGCCCATCCTCCCTGCTTTTCTAAATGATCGAGACGAGCAGCTACGAGCTGTATTTTATGGGCAGATTGTTTATGTCTGCTTCTTTGTGGGCCAAAGAAGTGTGGAGGAATATCTTCTACCTTACATTGAGCAGGCTCTTAGTGACGCATCAGAGGCTGCAATTGTGAATGCATTGGATTGCTTGGCCATTCTGTGCAAGAGTGGTTACCTGCGGAAGAGGGTACTGCTTGAAATGATAGAGCGTGCTTTTCCGTTGTTGTGTTATCCCAGCCAATGGGTAAGAAGGTCAGCTGTCACCTTTATTGCAGCTAGTAGTGATAGTTTAGGTGCTGTAGATTCTTATGTTTTCCTGGTACCAGTTATACGTCCTTTCCTCCGCAGACAACCAGCATCTCTGGCTTCTGAAAATGCTCTTTTTGCCTGCCTAAAGCCTCCCGTCTCAAGACAGAGATTTTATGAAATCTTAGAAAATGCCAGGAGTTCAGACATGTTAGAGAGGCAGAGAAAAATATGGTACAATTCATCAGCACAGCCCAAACTATGGGATACTGTAGACTCATACAAGCGAGGAGCTGAAGAATTGAGTCCAATGAAGGGATGGTCTGACAAGAGATACGATGTTCAGGGTCATAGACCTGTTGTGAATGGAATTGAACTGCTGGATCAGGCCGAAAGTGATGATGGTGATGCTAAAATGAGTTCTACGTCCAGCTTTCTGCCTAGTGCTTCTGGCACCGCTGCTGGTCATGATTCTCTATCTGTGGAAAAATTACAGTTCTCTAGCTTTATGTCTCCTCAGGTTGGTGGTTTGAACAGCTTTATTGGTGAAAAATCATCCGAAGGCATACCTTTGTATTATTTCAAGAAAGATAGACGAGCAGTAGCAATAGCTCCAGCAGCCTCTGATTCCTCATTGCAGTTAAATACATTTGGATTTGGTTCATCCTCCATGCCTTGGATTGACCCAGCAAATAAATCGTTAGGCTTGGCTAGTTCAGTTCCAGCACCTAAGCTTGTCTCAGGCTCATTCAGCATTAGCAACAGTTCTAAACAGTTTCACAGAGTGGTGCACGAAGCAGAAGGCCGGGGAAGCGATCAAACAGCATATGTTAACAGCAAGTTTCAAGAGTTGAATATATCTAGTACAGTGAAAGGGAGTTCAATTACCACGGAAGATGCCCCGTCTCTGACTGATGTGACTGGATTGGCATCTTTCACTCGAGGTGCGTTGGTTCCAGATTCAGGGTGGAGGCCTCGTGGGGTATTGGTTGCACACCTTCAGGAGCATCGTTCCGCTGTAAATGAAATTGCTATTTCAACGGATCAAAGTTTCTTTGTGAGTGCTTCTGACGATTCTACTGTTAAGGTGTGGGATTCCAGAAAGTTGGAGAAAGACATTTCATTCAGGTCAAGGCTAACTTATTCCCTGGAGGGAAGCAGAGCGCTATGCATCACAATGCTGCAAGGCTCTGCTCAAGTCATCGTCGGAGCTTGCGATGGCATGATACATATGTTCTCTGTGGACTATATCTCCAGAGGTCTTGACAATGTTGTCGAGAAATATAAAGGTGTTGCTGATGTGAAAAGAAAGCGTGTTGGGGAAGGTGCCATACTCAGCCTCTTAAACTATTCAGCTGATAGTGATTCCAGGCAGATGATTATGTATAGCACCCAAAATCGTGGGATCCATCTATGGGATACAAGAACAAATTCAAACGCGTTGAATTTGAAAGTAAGTCCTGAGGAAGGTTATGTGTCTTCTCTGGTAGCAGGCCCTTGTGGGAATTGGTTCGTTTCTGGGTCCTCAAGGGGAATCCTTACTCTTTGGGATCTGAGGTTCTATCTACCTGTCAACTCATTTCAGTATTCTACTGTTTGTCCTATCGAGCAAATGAGTCTTTTTCTTCCGCCTTCGAACACGACTATATCCACTGCAGCAAGGCCGCTTGTTTATGTTGCAGCAGGTTGTAATGAAGTTTCTCTTTGGAATGCAGAAAACGGCAGCTGCCACCAGGTACGTGTCTTGTTTTTGGTTACTTCCAGAAAACATTTATTTTGGAAAGTTAATTCACATAATACAACAAAAAAATGGAAAAATAAGATAGCCTTGAAAACCCTACAACCAAGAGCCCACGGGGCCAAACCAAGAGCACAAAAACACAGACGCAACAGAAAACACAATAAAAAACCACTGCATAAATTTCTGGAATTGTATAAAACTTGGGGTTTTTTTTGTTGTTGGTATCCGGTAGGTAGGTAGGAGGAAATTTTACAATACCGCTTTCAAATTCTATGAAAGGGTGTAGGGCCATCTGAAGTGATCTGGAAATTGTTCAATGATGACTGGGTACAACCATACAAACGAGGAAAGGCCGAAGAGGTAATTGTTGAAAGCATAGGAATAGTGCGAGGTTCGGTTCTTTACGAATTGACCGCATATAGCGGTAAGTGAGATTGATGTAGGACAAGGAGATAGAGAGAGGAGAGAGGGAAAACACACAAGGGCCACAGCCCTAATTTCATACAACTCTTTGTGGAAACTTTATATCCATCTCAAAGCCAATTGCCAACGAGTGGAGAGGTCCTAAATGTTATGAAGTGATCACAATGAAGTGATCACCCATTCCACTCCCAAGCAATGTGGGACTACATTTCCTTATCACCCATATTTTAATTGATCAAAGTCTGATGATTACAACCTTAATCATCTTATTTATAGACTAACAAAAAACTAAATAAGAGATAAACTCAACCTAGCAACAAACGGATAAAATCCCATCTCTATCTTCAAGCTAAACAAATCCTATCCTAAACTAAGTAACTTAAATAAATTAAATAACTTAACTACCAAGCACAATTATTGGACTAAAAAGATTTATTCACACGTGACTTGACACGCGGCTTCCAAAGAGGACTCTTCCGCTCCAACCAATCAAGGACTGCGCCATCAGAGATAGTGTTCAATGTTTTGGACTCCAACAGAATTGGGGAGGAATCGTGCTGGATTTATGAGTTTGAAAGTTAAAGAATGTTGCAGTTTATTCAAACGATATCCCTAGGACCCTTGAATACAAAATAGATGTGACCAGTTGATAAATTCAAAACTTTGCAAGTACTTCTCAGCTGGTGAGGAGGATGAGCTGTTTGTAAGTAATGAGAATATTGGATAGACTCATCTTGGGAGTCCAATATAAGGAGTGATGAATTTGTCTTCACGAATGTTTCTTATTTTATCAGTTTGCTGCTGGTGATTTCATTCTTTGATTGGTTTCTATGGTTTGCAGGTATTGAGGGTGGTAAGTAATGATAGTGATGCTGATTTGTCTGATCTTCCTTCAGCCCTGACCAGATCACCCAGTAAGGCAAATATGAAATCTGACCTAAGACGAAACGTCAATCCAAAGTACAGAGTTGATGAACTGAATGAACCTTCGACCCGACTTCCTGGTATCCGTTCGTTGCTCCCCTTACCTGGAGGAGATTTGTTAACTGGTGGTACAGACCTGAAGATACGTCGCTGGGACCATTGCAGGTTTTAGACGTTCTCCCAGTTTTATGCCTGTGATTGTCCTGTGATTTTTCCTGTCTGATTGACCTTGGGCTTCTATATTGCAGCCCTGACAGGAGTTATTGTGTTTGTGGGCCATCTATAAAGGGTGTTGGAAGTGATGATTTCTATGAATCAAAGTCTAGCTTTGGAGTACAAGTTGTGCAGGTATGTTGGTTTATTGATGCAGGAAATCGTTTTTCTAATTACTGTTCTTTGTACTCTTAGCGTGTGGTGAAATATCCCCTTCTTGGAAGATTAAAGTAGGATGATTGACAGTTCAAACATTAGAAATAACTGTCAGAATTGCACAGGTTCCACCCGAGCTGGAGTTAAGGAAATTTTTAGATTTTGTAACATTTTAATGGATACTTGGGCAAAAATATTTCAACTCCTGTTTCCATGTCTGATCCATATAATTCATATCCGCAACTTTTTTTGATAGCATGTCTGGTGCCTATGTGTTTGCAATCAACCGGTTGATGCATTAGTCTGTCCACCTTAACTAACTCAGAGGAAAGTTGCTTAACTCAGAGATTTGTCTGATGGAAAATATACGTATATGTAATGTTCAAAAATCTGAAACAGGTTGAGTCCTTTCTGGATCTTTGCTCCCCGATTTTTCTTCATAATGACTAATTTCCATGAAGGTTTTTTCTTTGGTAAACCCATTGATGGATTTATTTTCTTACCGCATTTAAGTAGTAATCCTTCTCCTTAGAAAGTCCCTCAACTCTCTTATTTTTAGTGGTTTTCTGTTGCGGCTTAAACAGGGACCTTCTTACCTCTTCCCATTTGACTGGCTTTTTAATTTGGTACTGTATTTGATGTTGGGGTTTGTACTAAAACTTTGGTGTTCCTCTCTGGCAAACAGGAAACAAAGAGACGACCTCTAGCTACAAAGTTGACTGCAAAGGCAGTTATTTCAGCTGCTGCAACTGATTCTGCAGGTTGTCATCGTGACTCTATTCTCTCTTTGGCTTCTGTCAAGGTGAACCAGCGACTTCTGATATCAAGCGGTAGAGATGGGGCGATCAAGGTTTGGAAGTAAAGGACCCTAGTTTTTCAGTGGGTTATTGTACATGGTAGCGAAAATGCTAGTTAAAACTGTACATTATATGCTATGAATTGAGTTAAGTTTCATTTGGATCATCTCTCTTATTGTGAATCCCTATGTTACATGGATCCTTCATTTTGGCTCAAGTACCCGTGTCGATGTGTCCGACACCTGTATCCTTTTGGACACTCGGATCCTCTAATTGTTAAGATATTTACAGAAAAAGAATATCAAATTAGTTAGAAAAGCGATACATCGAGTATTTCACACAGATGAGAAATAGGGAAATAGTAAAAACATAATTTTCATAACCCTTTCTTGTTTAAATACATTTGTAAACATAGTGTACTGTACATATTCTGAGAAAATTATGCAATACTGTATATAATACAAACAAGAGTTCAAGACATGTCCCCGTACCCGTACCCAAGTTGGGGACACATATCCACGTATCCTAAGATTTAAGCTTAGGAAGGTCCGACGCTTGGACTTGCACCTGCACCCGATACTCACACCCGAGTCCATGTAACGTAGGTGAATCCTTCCCCAGTTTATAATATAACCCTTGCTTAACTTAAACACGTGCACATGTTCAGACAAAGACAGATTAATGATTCCTATAGTTTGGATAATGGATATCAAGAATTAGTCTGTAAGTTGCAAATTTCAAATGCAGTAACACCCCTTGGTAATACGTATTGAATAAAAGTAATTTGTTTAACCAAGGGCCAATTAATATTCTGGAGTAAAAGTTGGTAGAAAAGCTACAGAACCAGAATTTGCAAGCAATGTGGGAAATCTGAGTATTTCTTCCTTAACTTGAAATGCATGAACAATGGTTGGTACACGGTCATGCTCATGTCAGTTTACCATTGAGTACTAGCGATACATGCGTGACAGCTCTAGAGACTCTCCAAACTTCATGTTGAACGAGACGCCACGACTCTGCTGTTTTGAGACTCATAGCCTTTTCAATTGCATCATCAACCCCGGGGAAGGACTTAGATCCATAATCATTGTGTTTTGAAGGTGCATAAATCTGGGAAAGGCAGAGTTTGTTAAATTTGTTGCATTTGCACATCAACTACAGTTTATAGTGGCAGAATCTCCTTGCCATGTATTGCTCTCTTTTTTAAGGAATGGAACCAGTTGGAGACAAAAGAGTACTATTATCAATAAGGCTATTTCACGTTTTGAAAAGGAAAAACATACCATATGCTTCGACCATGGCCTTCCAGAGAGTCCATCTCGATCTATGAATGCTCGCTCTGCCATCATTAATCTGTCATTACACTCTCTCACCTTCTGATGGTCCTTTTTCCAAATCGATTCCCGACCTTTATTTTCTTCCAATGCCTGTGAAATTGAATTTAACTTTTATGTTGAAAGAGTATGTGTGTGAGGAGATCTTGGTCAAGAGAAACACAAGGAGTACCTTTCTCTGGTTATTTATTTTGGTGGCTGCCCTTTTGAGCTTCTCTATAGAGTTGAACAGAGGAACAAGGTTTATGCCCTTATCTGATACCTGCTCTTTTAACTCTTCTGCACTTTTCTGTTTACGGGAGTTAGATGCATTTGATTTATTCACTACTGAACGCTATGTATGATGTTCATGATGTGAGCTTAATGATTGTTATCAGAGTTTCAAGACATACCTGGAGCTCATGTGAATAGGAAAGATAATTAAAAGGCAAAAGTTCCTCATCTGCGAGTTTTAGAGCTACTAAACCCCAAACACTTGCCGCTGTTTTATGATGACAATTAAGCTTATCACACAAGGTGAAATGGAAGTTGATTTTACCATTGTATAGAACTCCAACATCACAGAATTTTAATCTAAAGGGCATTTAATTATTGAAAGATATATTTGTTTTGGGTCCTTCTGTAATTATTTTGGTAGAACATGCATGATGAGAAGTGAGAACCTTTGTTATTTTCTTTGTAACTAGTATTGTGCATCATTGAATGCCTTGAACATTGTATCTCTTAGCCTAAGAAGCACGGATGCGGACACGAATGCAGGACACGGGCACAACACGACACAACACAGATATGCGGACAAGTGATTTTTCAAAAAACTAGGACACTGACATGTTGCGGGATACAAAAATACATAAAGAAATACATCATCTATATATCTATATACACATACATAAGTACATGTATGACACATTACATATTGTGGACAGCAGATTGTGTTCAGTTGAGAACATCAGGTTGTGTTTTCTTCATAGCATAGATTATAAATTTCATATTTCCCAATTTTATCTAGAATATTTCTTATTCTTAATATAAAATATTACACTTCTCATCCTCAAGTAATTTAATATTAGTTTTTAATTTGGTTAAACAAACCAAAGCGAGCCTTGTTTCCCAATCAATTAGGGTTGGCTACACGAATTCTGTTTTTCCATTGAGCTCTGTCTAGGGCTACCTGTTCACCTAGATTTAGTAAGCCCACATTACAAATGTTACATATTTGTTTTTGATTTGGTTCACATTTCAAATATTACATATTTTACCCAGTTTGAAGTTTAAAAATTATGTTATGACCCAAATTGTGTCCCCACGCGTAGCGGGTACGTGTCAGAGTGCGTCCAAAACGTGTCCGACTTAGGAAAAAACAATGATATACTTGGAATTTCACGTCTGTGCCTGACACGTTGTATCTGTGATACAGATATGAAATGCCCGGAGAAGTGTCCGTACTTCTTAGCTCTTAGCTTATGATGGATTATTTAACTCCACAAATGATTATAAGGCTTTTACTGTAGAACAAACCTGCTACATGCCTATGAAACATAGGGTCACCAAATTTCGTCATCCAGGTGAAGTCATCATACATTGAGTGGTAGACCGGATAACCTGCAATAGATAGTTTTGTGAAGAATTCCTTGAACATTCTTTAACATCAGTCACATTTTCTAGTTACAGTATTTGGAGATCTAGTGCCAACATTTCTTTTCTTCTTGTTTTTGTTGTTTGATAAAAAATGTGATTTCTAGAAAAGCGCAAAAAGGCAAAAACCTGTTCACACAATGTACACACCAAAAGGAAAAAGGGTAAGCAAAAGTAAGCTTGCTTATGCAATCAATCAAAGAGAAGGAAGACTCACACTTCTTCTTCAGCCAAAAAAAGCAGACAATGTAGCATAAAGACAATTTTAGCCTATGGATTGTCCTCTTTATATGGTCAAACTTGACAAGGAATAAATTATATACAATTGGGAGTGGTATCCTAGTTGGTAAAGGCGCGCCTAAGCTTGCACCCAGGCTTGAGGCCCATCCAGGTGCAGGGTTGGGGTGAGGCAATGGAGAAGAGGCTCAACGTAGGCTCCTGCATGCACAAAGGGCAAGCTCCTTTTTCATTTCACAGTAAAATTAAAAAAGATGGTCAAAGTAAGAACCCTTAAGGGCCTAAGCTCAGTCGACCCCTATGGGTATTTGATAGCCTTATCTAGAGCCAAAATACTCTGTGCGATCAATCCATGTACCAAACTTGATCGAGCCCTCTGGATTGCCCATTGCTGACTGTCAATTGAACAAGGTATATCTTCTTCTTCTTCTTGTGTCCTAAATTGTTTTTGAACTGTTCTGTCATGTGGTAAGTGAATTCGGTAGGATGGGTTGCAAACTTTCAAGTTGCATCCTGTAGTTGTTTTTCCGATTGTGGCAATGCATGGGTGGATTATAGATATTCTATTGCTCTCCTCTTATTACTTTGTACTTCTTTCTAAAAGAATGTATTCTGTCTCCTTTTTTTTTTGGCATGGCAAAAGAGAATTTTATTAATCTTTGAAATTGTTACAAAGACTAAAGGGAACAAGGATTTGACGGCATCATATCCTTAAACTATGCTGAGAACAATCCTGTGCCAATCTGAGACCCAATCCGAGATTGGCAAGATGCCAACCAAGGAAACTCCCATTGGGTCAAGCCCACACACACACCCCTAATGGGCCAAGCCCAAACCTAAAAAAATCCTAAATAGCAGCTACTCAAACCGGCGGCCCGCGCCCAAAATCGGCAGCCTCAGCCCGATAACCACAACCACCACTGCACCATAGTCACCAACAGATCCTCCAACTGGAGCCACCACCGGACCACCACTCCGCACCAAAACCTACCCGAGAAGACTCGAGGAAGAGCTGATCGGAAGGGGAGGGGGAAGAGCGCCACTGAGAGAGGGAGAGAGGGTGTCCTCTGCCCCCCCACACCCCCCCCCCCCCCCCCCCCCCCCCCCCTGCGAAATGAAAAACCCTATCTGCTAGTTGTAGAGAGAGAAAGGTTAGATAGAAGGGAGAGGAAAAATTAGCTTTTCTAAATTTAGTCTCAGTAGTGAATGTTGAATGAACGTTGTTAGTCATATTTGTTCTAGCAGCCTGTCCGTGGTGTTCTGATAATTATGCTAGATAAATTCGGCATGGAAATTGGAACCAGGCTAGAAACAAACAGGCATTGGGCACTTGTTTCATAGTTAATGTCCTTTATGTTGTTAATTGCTTTTTCTTTGACAAGACATGTTTAATTGTTATCTACTGTAGATATAAGATAGTATTATGGTGGTTGAGGTCTTTACCATGCAACTCAATGCATGTAATGATTTTAGGGATTGCTTTAAAGTCTTGTATCAATTCAGGTTGTAGGAGCTTGCGAGAATGCATTCCTAGTTAGTCTAAATCTCTAGGATTTTGGTTCTTTTGAAGTATTTGCATATTGTGGTCATTCCCATCCTTCTAAGTTTCTCATAAGTCATATCAGCTTAGTTGGAACAATAGCAGTTGATGCCTTGTTCTGTTTTCTTACTCTTGATAGGTGTCCTTTTAGTAATTATACTTACCATTTGAAATCCAAGTTGTTTTTCTAATTCTATTTACTTTAAAGTGAAAGGAGGTGTCAATGGGTAAATCGATGAGAGTTTGATTTTATGGACTAGTGAGCTGCTTTACCTGTTCTCTTTTCTTGTTTGACTTGACATAAAAATTATACTCCCTCCGTCCCTTTTTAAGTGTCTTACTTCGTAGCTCCAACTTATTAAAAAGACATCATCATTGCACCTTTCACATCAACTTTTTCCTCCACTTTCCCTACTTACCCATCATCATTACACTTTTACTCACTAACTTTTCAAAATAAAATCTACTTTTAGGGACAAAATAGACAATACACTAACTTTTACCCCCCTGACTTTACAAAATGGACACTTATTAAGGGACAGCCCAAAATGGAATACTGGACACAAAAAAAGGGGCGGAGGGAGTACTACTTATTCTTCGCCGAACAAATACGGAAAGCTGACATAAACACAATATGTGCACCTGCTCTCCTTGACAAAGCGATGGTAATTTGGATAACTAAAATGTTTTTGTTACCTTTGCCGAAAGACATATCAACTGAAGGAACACCAATATGTTGTACAAAAGCTGCATAATCTGATCCTCCACCTCCTAACCTTCCAATCTTCATATACACATGTATATTTAGTTTGCGAAAAAGTTGAACTAATTTATTGAGAGTTTATTCCACCTATGTTTAATTTTGAAAATGCTTACCATGGGCTCATTGCTTTTGCTGGAGCCAACCCAAGCTTCATAGATTGTCTGTGATGAGTTGTCTGGGTCCTGAACCTGCAAAGATAATTACAAATTCACAGCGATGTCAGAAGATTAAATAACTAGCAGGAAGAACAATGGAAGCAATGGCTATGAATGGTTATATCACTCATATGGGTACTTTCTGGAATTAATATGTTTGAAATTGTTTCTTTTGCTGTTGGATGTTGCTAAGTTCAATTATTACTTATGATTATGGTTTTGGTGTTACTAGTAATTCTCTGCGGCTACCTGTTGAGTGGCTTGTTTAAGTAGTTCATCAAGCTGTGGAGTTGCCGAGGCATGAAAACCTGCTGCGTGTACTGCAGAATCAACATTCAAGTAGGCAACAACCCTTGAAGCTATCATTTCCCTGTTCTCTTCAACCCATTCTGTTGATCCTATCTGGAAATGGCAGGTGTTCTTTACTTAGTCAAAACTTGTGATTGGATGTTTGTGTGTGTGTGTGTGTGTGTGTGTGTGTGTGAGAGAGAGAGAGAGAGACCAGGCCATACTCCTCGGCGTCCCAATTGCAAAAGACTATTGTACGTCGAGGTTTCCACCCCCTTTTCTGCAGCTTACCGAGCCTTTGTGCAACCTTCATTCCCAGTGAAAACCTGGTAAAGAGATGGGAATTTTTCTTGATAGAAGAGAATTCATTGGAGCCTAATTACCTCAAGCATGGCTGCAGTGCCACTGTTGGGATCAACAGCTCCAAATGTCCATGCATCCCGATGGTTACCCAGGATGACAAATCTAGATACAGTAGTGATTCAAAATATGGAAGGTTAGTTCCTTATGGTACTTAATCATGATACATATTGATGAATTCATGATTTCTTACTAATCCTCCAGCTTTTCCCCGTGGTACGATGCATATTGAACCTAAGTGATGTTATCAAATCACAGTGGCAACTACCATGAACGCTAGAATAGCTTTACTGCTACTCAAAAGGTTTTGACATACCGGTCAGGTTCTTCTGCTCCTTCGATAATGCCAATAACATTCTCAATTGTGCTAATGACTTTCTTCCCCTGATACCTCATTGAAATATACCAAATCATGAACTTGCAGTGCTGATGTTTACATGTATGTATGATACTTTATATATTACTGTAATGCTTAACCTGTCGATTAAGTAAATGGGCACTTACCGTGTAACTAAGCTCGATAATTCCAGGTCCTGGTCCAACCCTGTAAACTGGAGCATCTATGCCTCCCTGCCAATCATCCTTTGCTACTGGCCCTCCAATCGATCTCATGATTGCATCACCATCTGCCCAGGATATTGGCAACGAAGGTATATGTGGAACGTCATCTCTCTGCTCCACCTCATCGTCTGATAGCCTCTCACATGTCCCGGTACTGGGCCAACCAGGAGTGGTAGGATCACCTGTCCCAAGGAACACTGATCCCACCTGAACTCCACTGGGTGGCATCCACTTGTCATCCGGAAACCACTTTGCACCGCCTCCCCCACCACCGTAGTCCTTCCTATCTGTATAGATTACTACACCTACAGCACCTGCATCATAAGCATTTTCTACAATGTCGCCTCTAAAAATCTCTCCGTACCTTGCTAATGCAACAGTTCCAGACACATTCACTCCCATTCCCTTTAATATTGCATAGTCTTCCACGCGCCCGTAATTCACATACACCGCTGGTCCAGATACTGTACCCGATTTTGCATATGCATGAAAAGTGGGTAGGACTTCATCAGCTACATCCGCATATGGATCCCCGTCGTAGATTTCCTGGTGTAGATCAAAAGTGGTGGGGGAATCAGGGGGTGGGCGTGTTAGCGTTAGGGAACGCGAGACAGGATACGTGAGGAGCACATCATAGGATGCTATGTGTGAAGGGATATCATATGAATCGAGAGTGGACAGCACATAGGCCGCTGCTTCAGCGTTTGCTTGAGAGCCGGCAACATGGGGTCGGCGAGTGAGGGTGAAGAGGTGTTGTGATATTGAGCCATTGTCTGATGTGGATATGAATAGGTTGTGATAAGAAGTTTTTGAAGGAGATGAAAAGAAGATGGATAGAGAGGTGGCTATGGCTATGAAGGTGGTGATGGCTGTTTTAATCATCGGAACTTTTGACTTTTTGAGTCGATAGAAATTCTGGGTGAGTTATGCGGTGGTTGAAGGTGATTCTTTGTAGGAGGAGCTGATGTGGGTGGATAGACAACAAAATAGTCTGACACCCTTCTGATTACAAGAGAGAGAGAGAGAGAGAGTTTTTTTTTTTTGGTTCGACGGTCAGAGGTGTCCGCTCCAGCTTATGAGCTCTTTAACTAATCTTCTCCCTGGTCCAGTCAAACCCAGACCATTCACGCCGGAACTAGAAAATTTACAGGAAATTACTTTCTTATGGCCTAATCCCAAGAATCGAACTCTAATCATTTCTGTGGGGAGTAAATCCACCAACTGGACTATCCATCAGGATTGTGTGTAGTCTTCTGTTTTTGCTTCATCAGGATTGGTTCTTTTTCCTACGCATTATTGGGCCTGTCGTTCTCAGAATATTGGTTCTTTATTTTGTCATTTTCAGGTCATTGGTTCTTTATTTCTGTGGGACTCTTTTGGCATGATCGAACCTGAAAAGCAAGATATGACCCAATTTGTGATGACCGATTGATATAAATATATTCATTGTTGTTTGTCGTTTTCTTCAAATTTCTTTGTTGATTATCCTTTCACTGATTGCGAATACTGTCCCCAGTGATCCCATTTCCATTTTGTAATTTTGTCATTGAAGCCATTTATGTTGCCAAATTATGTTCATGGGTCCCGCCAAATTATTTTCTAAAGAGTGCTAGATACAAAGAAAATCTATCCGGAAGTTATCCTGAATGGGCAAATCAACGGTACAAATACAATTTAAAGTGAATCTGTACCATTGATTTGCTCTTTCGAGATAATTTTCAGATAAATTTTCTTTGCATTTAGAATTTCTCTTATTTTCTACCTGCCAAAAGGCCAATATGAAAAAGTGCCTCTATTTGTCTAACTATATAGCATCCGACAAGCGCTCTGCATGTGCTCAATACCGATTATATGCTCGATTTTGTGTCAAAAAATTATTACTACTTTATCGATTAATTAACAAGGTCGTTCCCCACAATCACATCGTCGGTGGCCTTTATCATATTAGTCATATTCTTTTCTTTTCATGAACTTGGAATTTTTTTTTTTATGTTCTCCAATTTTTAACATTCTTCACTGTCAATTTCTGCCGTTTCCATCATTAATTTGCTCAAGGTCGTTCCGCTCAATCACGTCGTCGGTGGCCTTTTATCATGTCAGTCGTTACCATGCCCAATTTAAGTTTGTTGGTTTCAATGAAAATATTGCATGTTTAACTTTTGTTGTAAATTATCACTAATTTTGTTTGATTTACTAGTTCGGAGGAAGTCCAGTTATTTGTATAGGGGGCAATCGGAGGAGGCAATTCTCGATCACTAAGGTTTTAATTAATTGGTTAAATCTGATACAGAAGGTGAAGGCGGCTGTGGCCGTGATGGCTTTCTTTAGTTTTCAAGGTGCTGACCGTGCTGCCTACATTGCTGGTCCAAGCGGTGGCGGCGGGCACTGCACGAAAATGAGAGAGAGAGAGAGAGAGAGAGAGAGAGAGAGAGAGAGTGTTCGGGAGGGAGAGAGGGGTTAAGGCGGGGTTGAAGTTGCAGTCATAGCAGCTTGTCATTGGTTTCCGTAAGTCTTTGGTTCATGGAGGATCCGTGAATAAGTTTATCTCATCTACATTTATGGTGTAACATCTTCTTCCCGTTAAAAGACTGTGTAACAAAGTAGTACAATAAGTTTTCAATTACAAAAAGTAATTTAAAAGGTCACTGCTACGTTTTCATTTTTGGTCTATTGCTTACGGGGACACCATTTTTGGACGGAACTGTGCATCGACAGTCATCTTTTCCTCCTAATTCAAGGACAAAATTGTCATTTCACCCTAAATATGTTACGGCACCAGCTTTATATTGTGTTTCCAGAATGTTCGAGAATGAACCTACGCAAATTAATGGAATCCTCACCGAGGCAACAAGTGACCCCAGGGGGTGAAATAGCCGTGTTGCCTGTCGAAAATCTCACAGAATACTCAGCATGGTGGATTTCGCGTCTACCCTATAATGCTCTGTTGACGTTTGGATGAAATGGGTTGCAATTTAACAGCTTAAGTACTAAATAGATATTCTTGATAGTTTAAGGACCAAGTAGAAAAGTGGAGAGAGTTTAAGGGGAAAAAAACCGAAATTTGGTCTTTTGAAATCGCCTTCTTGAACTTGTTTTGGCGGGAAATCAGTACTGTGTGGCTCCAATTTATTTCCCTCCAGTCCTCCTGTTTTTATTTGTTTGGGGTCATCCCTCCGGACCCAAAAATAATAATCAGAATCATTACCCAAAAATAATAATCAGAATCATTCATGTTGTAGAAATTGTCGAGAAGAGTATGCACGCCAACAATCAGTTTGATCCAACTTTGTTAAATACATGAAAAAATCGCGTTTATGCTTAGATTAAAGAAATTAAAATGTACTAGTATGAAATTTTAAATGTCTATTTATTTAACGCACAAGCACGATTCGATCATGTATAAAAAAGACTCCGATCGAATTCAATTTTGGCTCATACTTTTCTTGTCAAGAGAAATTTTTCAGTGTTGGGTGGGTATATCTCAAGTGATACTCGTTCGGTATATCTGGGCCATCTAATACACCTAACAGAAATGATATTGGTACCGACGGGGTCGGTACCGAAATCGTAGGGACGGCCGCGCCGGGCCGTCTCCGGCCACCGGACGGCCGATCCGAGCCGTCCAAAAATTCTATAAAAAAAAACGAGGGGCCCAACGCGGGAATCAACGGCATCCGAGGTGTGTAAAGTGCTTGATCCGAGCATCCTTTTTTCGTGTATATATGTATATTCGCGGGAATATACATATATACACGAAAAAATGATGTTCGGATCAAGCACTTTACGCGAATATACATATATACACGAAAAAAGGATGCTCGATCAAGCACTTTACACACCTCGGATGCCGTTGATTCCCGCGTTACGCCCCTCGTTTTTTTTTTTATAGAATTTTTGGACGGCTCGGATCGGCCGTCCGGTGGCCAGAGACGGCCCGGCGCGGCCGTCCCTACGATATCGGTACCGACCCCGTCGGTACCTGTAGCATCACTCTACACCTAAACCAGGGACAGAAAAAGGGAGCAGAGAAAGTCACAATTGCTAACATCATTGTTTCTAAGAGTGTTTATTAGCTATATGTTCTTGGGTGGTTTCAGCCTCATCCCTAATTTTGCATATATACACCAGATTTACTTGTTATTATATCAGATGTCTTGGGCTTTATCTATACTTCATTCTGTATTTCAGTCTCGTTTCATGGGGATGCCACTCCACAAAGTAGATGACAGGAGCAAGTTGTGGCGTCGAAGATGATAGTGTGTTTGTTTACAGAGAGCTGACACTGGATCAAGCAGCATACGTGTCCGATCACAAGGACACGAATGACTTAACCACTGTTAGCAAAGGGTGCAATTCGATGCTTTGTACGCTTGTTCCATTGAGAGATATCATAGTTTAATCATCATCATAATTGGAACAGGTATGAACCTGTTACAATCGCACCTAAATAACCATGTTAGATATGCATGCATATGCCCCTATTTTCGGTTACAGTTTTGTTGTAGTGTAAGGACTCTTTGGTTGTTCTAACATAAAGCCCAATATATGAACCAGCTAGGTCAAAATGGAAGGCCTATTTGCCAAGAAGTCACAAAACTCAACAACATCACTTGATTGGCTTGCTTGTGACTGACTAATTTCCTCCAATATTATCTTAAAACAGAGATTTTGACGGCTTAGTATTACTCATTATGATGTAATTATAGACCCAATGAAACTCCTACTTGAAGCTGATTAGTAAGCGTTTGGCAGATCCCTATGCTAACCAATCGGCAATAAACATGTGGTGGACCTGACTTTGAAAATTCTGATTCACTTGGCTTAAATTTGTGTTTCGTTATCGTTTTTTTCTGAATTTTTGTTAGATTCGTGACCTTTTTAGATTAATCATTCAAGTCAATGAGAGGTGTCTAAAAAGTAAATAATTAATATGTTGGAATGACATTTCTTGGCTATTTTGGATGTTTTTCATGTCGAATGCACAGAGGCAGATTTTTTACACCTTCACTAATGCTGGGATTTATTCCTTAAATGATGGTTTGAAAGATGCAATTATCCTATAATATCTACTTTATCTATCTGCAAGATAATACACTGTCAGCAACTCTCAGGCTGGTGGGATTTGACTGCAAACCTTTGGACAATACTCACTTGTCGGAGAACACTTGAATGTACAAAAGAGAAAAGTGCGATAGAGGCCAAGTATTGCTTATAGAGAGCGTCTATCTTTCTTTTCATTTTTGTCTCTCCTATTCAGAAGGCACTAATGCACACTTTTTTTTCTTGACATTGATGCACCAATCTCCCAAGAGGCTCCAACTGTTGATTAGTCGAAGGTTGATTTTTTCGCATCATTTGGGTTTCAGGAAGATATAGCTCCCAAGGCACTGAAGGAATCGGTAGGGTATTCTCACTGGTTTTATAATTTTGAGAAAATCGCATTTGATAGTCTTGTATCCTAGGCTGCTGGAACTTCTATAACTGTTTCTTTTGCATACATAAGTGTAACTAATGTTTCGTCAAGTACCCCGTGTATTGGTGATTCTCCGCAGCCTGATAGAGGAGGTCAGTCCCCTGTAGGCCTAATATTTTTGTTCATGGAGATAATAACTGCTTCTGTTACTGTTACTGCTACCACCACCCCTTCACTACAAGTACTCGTGGAATAAAATCTCCATGTGCTTTCGATAGAAACGGCCAAAAGGTTTTCGTTTTCTAAGAGACCGAAATGAAGCACTAGTGGAATAAAGGAATTGCAGTGTTTCAGACAAAAGACCACACAATATAGGAAACGCTCAGGAAAACAAAAGCATAGTAGAACAAAAGTTCTGTCAACATGGATTTAAAATTTATTTGAATATGCTTTTGGCAATTTTCGTTCCATAATGACGTTTACTTTTGGTTTTTCACTCGATTCTTTTTTCCCATGAAAGTTTTATACTCATAATCTTTGCATGTTTGATTATCAGTGTTAGGTTTTTTTTTGCACTAAGGAATGGTCTATTTCTTGTTTCCAAACATTTCTGTGTTTGTCTATTTTGAAATGCTTCCAAAATAATTGTGAAGCATCTCCGAAATGTTTGTGTTTCTATGCTTGCCAAAACAACACGCGGAGATAAAAATTCGATCCTTGCAACGACTGCAGTGACTTAAGGAGACGTGGCTTGCTGGTGATGTACCTTCAGCCAGAGCGATTCTTCAAGACGCCTATGCTGCGATTCCTTACTCCGAGGAGATTTGGCTTGCTGCATTCAAGCTTGAATTTGAGAACCATGACCCTAAGAGAGCAAGAATGCATCTGGCTAAAGCGCGAGAAAGAGGAGGCACACAAAGAGTGCGGATGAAGTCTGCTATTGTTGAGAGAGAATTGGAAAACATGCACTGACGAGGAGAGGAGGTTACTCGACGATGGGTTGAAACGCTTCCCTTCATTTTTCAAACTGTGGTTGATGCTTGGACTGACGGAGCCGAGAACTTTTCTACACGGGGGCGACCACAAGACAAAAAATAAAGGGTTTTGTTAACGTATGCTCCCTAGGCATATGATAAACACTATATATTATATTTTATTTATGGGAAATCTAAGTTCCAAACACTAGGTCACAAACTCTTCATTTATTGTTTTTGAAAAGATCAACTTTTTTTTGTTTTGGACAGAAATACCCCAATCAAACATACACTTTCCCTCCCAAAAAAATTTCGGCTTCCCTCAATCCCTCCCAAAATTAGTTGATTAATTCCTTTTCACCTTTTTTGGAACCGGATTTTTTGTTTTTTTGAACAGATTGATTCCTTTTCACCTTCCATGCACTCTGACTAGTATCAAAAGTTATTTGAAAAACTAAAAAACTCATCAGATATATTCAAACTTAGAACCTTCATTAGATTGAAATCAACATCCAAAATTATGAACAATTCTTCCGAAAACTTTAATCTAATATTTCAAACAAAAAAACGGGTTCAACTCTATAGTTATTGAAGTCATTTTCTTCCTTTTATTTGCTCCATTTGAGAATGTAGCGTTCTCCTTCTCATTTTCTACTATGTCCTTGCTCCTCTAGTGGTGACAATGTTCTCAAAGAAGAACCTCTATATGTTTCCAACATTGTATCATGCGATTGTGTTTGTTCAACATCTTCAATGGATAGATCAATCTGTCAGTATTAACAAAAATAAAAAAAAAATCAATCAGAAAATACAGAGAAAGTAAAATGTCAATTAAAAAAGTAAAAACAGAACATATAGTTGGAGATGACTTACTTGTTTAACAAACTCGATCAAGCTCAACTACATGGGCAGTAACAAACCGTTTGATGAAGGCATTTATGCTTTCAGATCTTCCCGTTGTTGTCATTCCACCAAAAAAATGTCCACGAAAGTAACATGGTGCCCAAAAGTGCTTGATTCGGTATAACCCATTTACATGCTTGTTCATAGCCATGTCATAGTTAGCAATAACTTGAAGCCATTGGCGCTCGAAATCGTCACATGAGTCCAATTTATACAACTTGTAGAAATCCATGCACCAATTAGAATATTGATTATGAAGAATTGCTGTAAACCAACCACTGAAGTTAGTTGTAATATGCCATATGCAAAAAGCATGTTTTGTAAATGGCAATTCTTTTGATATAACCTCTGTCATCCATGGATCTTGGTCAGTCAAAATTGTCTTTGGTGGCTTCTTCATTGGACATGTGAACGTCTGTTAATCAAACAAAAAATATTAGCACATGAAAAGCATAAAAAATAAGTATCAGACATTAGCTAATCAAATAAAATGGAAGAAAATAATTACCTTCATTAACCATTGAAAAGCATTAGTTGTTTCATTGCGAAGAAGAGCACAGCCAAAGAGGACTGTCTTTCCATGGTTATTGATGCCCACAAAAATACGAAAAGGCATATCATAGGCATTCACTTTGCAAGTAGTGTCAAAAACGACTACATCTCCATATTTTTGGTACCAGTCAAAACAAGGTGTAGGCGACCAAAAAATATGCTCCAACTTTCTCTCACCATCCATTGTAAATGCATATAGAAACTGACAATTGTCTTCTTTAGAGACTTTGCAATATTGTAACAGACCCATTGCATCACTAGTTTCATGCATCCTTCTCATTTTCACAAATAAGTTGCGAATATCTCTATGAAGAAAGGAAAGATGGCCATGTTTGACACCTTTCTATGACACAGATCATTTCTCTTATTGAAAGTACAGCTTCTTTCAATAATAATATGCGTTTTTCATCATCATTAACGTTAATTCGATTGGCCGGAAGAAATCGCACTTGCAAAGGGGACAACAACTCATGACTTTGATCTACATCAAATGCAGTGACATGCCATTCTTTTGGAAAAATATCAAATGACTTCTGCAAGGTGATTCTTAGTTGAGCGTTGCATCCACATCTTGAAGACTCTTTATTTCGTTGCTCTATAGAGTGATTCACAATTTTTAATGGTTGTCTACCCTCTTGATGACAAAAGAAATCACGTCTTGAAAATTTTCCTTTCTTTGTGACAAATCGACCTTTTCGAATTGAAAACCCATGTCGAGAGGCATAATTTTTGTAGAAGATGAATGCCTCCTCTTCACTAAGAAAACATTGCCAACAAAAGGCTCAAACGCATTTTCTGTTGAATTTTGATCTTCATAATCCTCTATAACTTCTCTATCATCTAGAGGATATTCATCCCAAGCAGCATTTATCTCTTCGCTTTCAACTAAAACCTCCTCCATTGATGCTACATATTGAAGATAACAATACAAAAAAAATATCAATATTGAATTTACTAAAAAAAATTGTTAGGAAATTAAAAGAAGAGAAGTACCTTCCAGAGGAAACTCATTTAAATCAAAATGGGTTTTTGAAACAAACTCTCCGTCCATTGCAGCATTCGACGACGCAAATGAAGCGTGAGTGAAATTGTCCAAATCAACAAAACTCTGCAGCCATGTTTTTTCTCTGTTTTTGTTGCTAATGGCTTTGTATGAGTATTTATAGAAGAAGAATGTGAGGTATGCTCGCGGATGCATGTCGAAAGTCCATGGAGGAGCGACTTGGTTAATCACTTGGAAAGAGCTAAGGAAGTGTATGAGTCGGGTTTGAATTGCGTCTTATTCTATAATATAGGGGTTTCATGAACATCAACAAGTTTTAGAATGATCGAGATAGTTTTATTAATAATATATTATCTTAAAATATTGCTCTTAAAAGGTTAAAAATAAATACATTAGGAAAGAATCGTTCCAATTATAGACAAACAATTCGGGAACAAGTATAAACGGAATTAATTGAAACGTAAAACTAATTCCATATGTATATTTTCGAGATACATGCAAATGTGTATGTTTAGTAGCACATTTAATTTCATAATTATGTTAAATATACAAAAAAATATATACAAAATTATTTTAATTTCGAATGCGCGCGGCAGGTGCCCCATGTACATCCGTCCCTGCTAGCGGCACTGGAATAGCTCAAATGGTCTAAATCCGAGTCCCAGTTCGGTCACTATTTGCAACAGTACTTTAATTCTGTAACTTGAACTCCAAGGCTTCTTCTATACACAGTTTGATGAAACCAAACCAAATCCTAGTTGGATCAAACTTTAGGCTCTGTTTGGAACCTGCGGAAAAGAAAAGAAAGGAAAAGAAAAGAAAATGAGAGGAAAATGAGGGGAAAAAGGAAGGGAAAATTTACTATTCTCAAAACTTAAAATTATTATTTTCTTCCCTCTTTTCCTCCCAACCAAACAATAGGAAGGAAATTTTTTTAATTTTCCTTTCTTTTCCTTTACTTTCCCTAAGTTCCAAACAGAGCCTTAGATTCATTCTCATTCTCTATCGACCCACCGCCTCTATATATATAGGAAACCACCACACTTCTCCTCTGTTCTCTCAATTTTATTCTCATTCTCTATCGACCCACCGCCCCTTCAATCCACCACCCCCTTCTCTTTCACCGCGGCGTCAATATTGTGTACTTGCGAGTTGCGAAATTACCAAGCAAATTCCTAGTTTCAAATCTGTTCTTGTTCTCGACTTCACTCCGAAGATCCCAAACCCGATCCCCAACTTCGAGACACAGACCGTCCCAAATATTCCTTTCGACAAGCAAGGATTGAAGCCTTCTAGTGATAGTTTGGACTATCTTACAGAGTTACAGTTTAATTTAATCCAGAAGAACCAGAGAAAATTTCCATGTGCATATTTTCTCCTCTGTGGCTCGAAATTGCTCGCCTCAACTCAAGGTAATTGGTAGCAATCTTATCAGTAATTGGTGATTGTTCTCTGTTTTCTTTATTCTCTGCTTTCTCATCCCCTTGCTTATTTACAACTCTCTTTGGAGTATCATGCAAGGCCCCGTTCAACCCAGGGGTAAGCTAGAATTCCTCAGCGCGATTCCCCCGCCGAATTACGTGGCCGGTCTGGGCCGCGGCGCGACTGGGTTCACCACCCGGTCCGATATCGGCCCTGCCCGTGCCGCCACTGACCGGCCTGTTGCTGCCACAGTCGGGGTGGGCCGAGGGAGAGGGAGAGGGAGAGGGAGAGGGACGGGTGGGGAGGAGGAAGAGGAGAATGAGGATGTGTATGATAATGAGAGTCAAAGGTTTGAAGGGAATGACGTGGGTTTGTTGTATGCCTCGGCGAAGTACGATAAGGAGGATGAGGAATGGGACGCGGTGATGGTGAAGATTGAGGAGGGAATGGATAGCCGGAAGGAGAAAAGGGTGGCTAGGTTGAAACGGGAGATTGAAGAATACAGGGCGTCTAACCCTACGATTACCGAGCAGTTCGCTGATCTGAAAAGGGAGTTGCACACTATGTCGCCTTCCGAGTGGGAAAGCATCCCTGAGAGTACTCATTCGTCGAGGAACAGGAAGAGGAGGAGGTTTGAGAGTTACGTGCCTGTTCCGGACACCCTCCTTGAGAAGGCTAGGCAAGAACAAGCACATGTCACATCGTTTGATCTGAAGAGTTGGGCAGCCGGAGGGACAGAGACCCATGGGGTTAATGACTTGACCGCGGTGGGCGAAGTGAGAGGGACCGTCCTATCGCTCAAATTGGATAGGCTTTCTGATTCGGTATCAGGGTTGACAGTTGTTGATCCCAAGGGATACTTGACTGACCTCAACAGTATGAAGATCACCAGTGGTGCGGAAATATCGGGTACCAAGAAGGAGAGGATGGTGCTTAAGTCGCTTATCCAAGCGAAGCCCGAAGAACCGCTCGGTTGGATTGCTGCCGCTAGGTTGGAGGAACGCGCGGGTATGATTCGGGCTGCGAGGCAGTTGATAACCAAAGGTTGCAAGGAGTGTCCCAAGAATGAAGATGTTTGGATAGAGGCGTGTCGATTGTCTAGACCTGAGGACGCCAAGGCTGTGATAGCAAGTGGAGTGAAGGCAACCCCAAACTCCGTGGATTTATGGATGCATGCCGCAAAGTTAGAGCGCGAGGATGAGAATAAGAGTAGGGTGTTGCGGAGGGGACTGGAGCATGTCCCTGGTTCTGTCAGGCTGTGGAAGGCCGCTGTGGAGCTTGCCCAGGAGGAGGACGCGAGGCTTTTATTGATGAGGGCTGTGGAATGCTGCCCTTTGCATGTGGAGTTGTGGCTTGCTCTTGCTAGGTTGGAAACCTATGACGGTGCGAAGAAGGTTTTGAATAAGGCGAGGTTTAGTCTCCCCAAGGAGCCGGCTATTTGGATTACTGCTGCGAAATTGGAAGAAGCAAATGGGAATAATGCTAGGGTGGGAAAGATTATAGAAAACGGTATTCGAGCTTTGCAAAAAGTAGGTGTGGTGATTGACAGAGAAGCTTGGATGAAAGAGGCTGAGGCCGCTGAACGAGTTGGATCTGTTGCCACTTGCCAGGCTATTGTTCATGACACAATTGGGGTTGGAGTGGAGGACGAAGATCGGAAAAGGACATGGGTTGCCGACGCAGAGGAGTGCGAGAAAAGGGGTTCCATTGAAACTGCCAGAGCCATATATGCTCATGCCCTTACAGTATTTTTGACCAAGAAGAGTATTTGGCTCAAAGCAGCACAGCTTGAAAGGACTTATGGGACCAGGGAATCTCTTGATGCGCTGCTTCGTAAAGCAGTGATTTACGTGCCACAGGCTGAAGTTTTATGGTTAATGGGTGCTAAAGAGAAGTGGCTTGCTGGTGATGTACCTTCAGCTAGAGCGATTCTTCAAGAAGCCTATGCTGCGATTCCCTACTCCGAGGAGATTTGGCTTGCTGCATTCAAGCTTGAATTTGAGAACCATGAGTCTGAGAGAGCAAGAATGCTTCTAGCTAAAGCGCGAGAAAGAGGAGGCACAGAAAGAGTGTGGATGAAGTCTGCTATTGTTGAGAGAGAATCGGGAAACACTAATGAGGAGAGGAGGTTACTCGACGATGGGCTGAAACACTTCCCTTCGTTTTTCAAACTGTGGTTGATGCTTGGACAGCTGGAGGAACGACTTGGTTACTTGGAAAGGGCTAAGGAAGTATATGAGTCGGGTTTGAAGCACTGCTCCCGCTGTGTTCCCCTTTGGCTTTCGCTCGCTAAGCTGGAGGAGAATATGAATGGGTTGAGTAAAGCTCGAGCAGTTCTCACGATGGCAAGGAAGAAGAATGCTCAGAGCCCTGAACTCTGGCTTGCTGCTGTAAGAGCTGAATCAAGGCATGGGAATGGGAAGGAAGCAGATATTCTGATGGCTAAGGCATTGCAGGTGTGCCCCAATAGTGGTATACTGTGGGCAGTTTCGATTGAGATGGTCCCACGTCTGCAACGGAAGACAAAGAGCATGGATGCGCACAAGAGATGCGACCACGATCCACATGTCATTGCTGCCATTGCTAAGCTATTTTGGCATGACAGGAAGGTAGACAAAGCAAGGAGTTGGCTTAACAGGGCGGTGACTCTTGGACCGGACATTGGGGATTTCTGGGCATTATTCTACAAGTTTGAAATTCATTATGGAACAGAGGAGACTCGAGCAGATCTTTTGAAGAGATGCATCACTGCAGATCCAAAGCATGGGGAGAAATGGCAAGCACTGTCCAAGGCCGTGGAAAATTCCCACCAGCCCACTGAAGCCATTTTGAAGAAAGTAGCGGTCGCACTTGGAAAGGAAGAGACTTCTGCTGAGGGTAAACAATAGATGCATTTTTTTAAAGCTTTATTTTCTTGCTTGTTTAATTGAGCCTAGAAAGGAGGCCAGACAATTAGCTGAAGTTTCCCATTGAACTGACTTAAACACCACTAGTACTTGCCATTTTTGTTCCAAAAAAGAGTTGTCCTTCCTTGATTTTATCCTCTTCTTTTGTTTCCTCTTATTGATTGTGAATAAGAGGAGATAAATTCCATTGAGTGGCAATTTTCTTTTATAGTAAAGAAAAGAATTAGCAAACGTTGTCTTGAAAAAGTCATCCAACTTGAAAATTTTGAATAGTACATTGAAGGAAATAAAAATTGATAGCGAAAGAAGTGCAATGCCTTTTAGCTGTAATCTACATTTGGGAGGATGCAACATATAAAAGAAGCATCAAACTAGTGGATTGCCAGAAACTTGCAATTGATCATTTTTAGGAAAAAGCACAGCCCATTTTTTGGTCACGGAAGCTTTTGTCGTTGATTGACTTTCATTTTCCATCCTTGCTTTGCTTGGTTATCTCAATGCAGATTAGCTTCTCAATTATGTCCACATATGCACAAGACAGATTGAGATCATAATCATATTTGCTCAACAACCACTCACTCATCCTTCTAAAAGTTGATATCCTCAAGGATCTGATAGAATCTCCACTCCAGGGGCATAGGTGCCTGAAACACAGCTTAAGATTTAGTAAATATGTACCACAGTAGCATACTAGATCTTATAGTTATACAAATATGGCAGAACTAGAGGGCGATTCCGACGTCACCTATAAGATAAAGTTATGAGTAGCCGTTATGTGAAGAAGAGAATAATGAATATGAGTCAATGTATCGTTACTTGTTGGAGTTACAGTGGCTGGTTTTCCTGCACTGAATGTGTCGTTCAACAACTCTAATGCTTCACTTCAAACAATTCCAGCTATCGGTACTCTTACTAAAAGAGTTAGACCGTGGACAAGAGGCCTTTGCAAGATGTGTTTTGCTGAGTGTTCTTTTTGGCTTTTCTAATCTGTGGCATGTTCAACTACAATACTACTCAAGTAGTCAACACTTAGAAGAGTGGCCTGGAGATCTATGCATTATAATTGTGAATCTATCTACTACTTTATTGTACACACCTCCCATAAATGATGGGAGAATCTTTACCAATGTTAACTTTTCCAATTTGAGACTGGTGTCAAACTAGTTGATTTGTGCAAGTCTCCATTAATTTTTCCTAGGACTACCATGTATTATAAGTCTAGAAGATCTTTCGTGTCAATGGTGTTTGTTAGATTTTTATGGCTTGGTTCCAAATGATCTGTTTCAATCCCTTCCGTGGCTACTGTGCTCTTCATATTGGTTCTTGACTCCCAAGCATCACCAAGCGTATTGGTACAATGATGTTGACATAGCACCTATGGCGAGAAACAGTCTCATATAAAGTTATGTCTGTATGCATGTGTTGTAAACCCAGTTGATCGAATCCATACAATATGTGAAACAAGTCCATTTTTTTGTGTAGCATCTGTGTGGAGGCTGCTTCCCTTGCTTGTGGTTTGTATCCTGTTAAAATCAATCCTAATTGAAGGCTCCGTAATTTAGTAAGGCTTTATGCCTCCCCACTCCAGTAGTGATTTTATTTGATCGGCATGGTCATGTGTGATCGCAGATCTAAGACGCCCTTACTAGTTGGATGCTGCATTTTAGAATGGAAGCTGATTCATAATGTGGTATGATGATTATAAGTCCAGTTCCTGTTTGTTGGAAAACACCTAAACCTGGGGCAGGAAAAGGGATTCAGTAAGCAGAGAAAGTCACAATTTATAACATCTTTGTTTTTAATAATGTTATTAGCGAAATGTTTTTGGGTGGTTTCAGTTGCATCCCTTATTTCGGATGTATACACCAGATTTGCTTGCTATTATTATATCAGATGTCTTGGACTTTATCCGTATATCATTCTCGTTTCAGGGGGATGCCACTCCACAAAGTGCTACATGATAGGAGCAAGTTGTGGCGGCATATGGAAGAACATGATAGTGTATTTGTTTACAGAGAGTGGACCCTGGATCAAGCAGCATACGCTTCCGATCGCAAGAACATGCAAGAATGACTTAAACACTGTTATCAAAGGGTGCAATTTGATGCTTATCCGCAACAAGGGCAGTAGCTCACCCACATGCTGCATTGTTCCGTTGGAAGATAGATATCCTGGTGTAATCATCATTATAATCGGACCAAGTATAATAAACCCGTTACAATGGCACCTAAATAACCACATTAGATATACATGCATATGCCCCTATTTTCGGTTACAGTATAATAAACCAGTTACAATGGCAACTAAATAACCACATTAGATATACATGCATATGCCCCTATTTTCAGTTACAGTTTTGTAGTAGTGCAAGGACTCGATGGTTCTGATACAACATATACCAATTTCTTTCAAGAAAAATTTGAAAATGGAGCATAAAGTTCTAACATAAAGCCCAATATATGTAGCAGCAAGGTCAAAATGGAAGGCCTATCTGCCAAGAAAAAACTCGACTGCATCACTTGATTGGCTTGCTTGTGACTAATTCAATCCAATAATGTCTTAAACAGAGATCTCGATGACTTAGTATTACTAACAACAAACATGTATCATAAGTGGTTAATTTTGTAAGAGCTCATTTACTTTCCTACTTTTCCATGCTTCATTTTCTTTGTTTGGCGTCCAGTTTATTACTTAAGATGAGATGGGTTTGAATTTCAGGATGTGAATTCTTGAGGGAGAATTTAGATATAAGTCCATTGAAATTTGTTTATAACCATAGAAGGAGCAAGAGTAGAGAAAATCATTTTCTAGTGGGGGGACACGGTTAAGAGTTCAGACACGTTACCTAAAGAACTTCTGTCCTTATTTTATTGCCAACACCACCACATTCAAGGTAATATACTCTCTCTCTCTCTCTCTCTCTCTCTCTCTCTCATGCATTTTTAGTGATGGATTCTCTAGTCGAGGTCTGATTTCTCAAAACAAAAAAGAAATATGACATCCCTCGTATTCTTGTTCTGAATCCTTATGCCTCTTCTTATCACTTGAGCAACAGTATGCTGTCTCAGTAACTAAAAGTCAATTTGTCCAAGGGATTGAATGATTTAATTTGGGGGACTATCCCACCATCCATTAGTGGGTCCAAATTAAATCCAGGCAAAGCCCCATATGGACTCACTCAACATAGAAATTGATAGCACGCACATGAGTGTCAAACTATAGACCAAAGGCTTCCTGAGGCCCGTAGTTGCCAAGTTACTATTACTGCACCAACCCTGAGGTTTCTAAAACAATGATTTCGTAAGGCCTCATCCATGATCATGGAAGAAGAGTTCAAATGGTTTGAATTTACATTTTTCTAAAACTCCCCCCAATTCTTCCTCCATTTATTGTTTGATATTATTTTTTTCCCCTCCTTTCATTAGATGCATGTTTTTTTCTCATTTCAACTCATTATTCAAACCAATATAATGATAGGATTGTGTAAATGAAAAAATATATATATTATGAGTTCAAATGGTTTGAATTTACATTTGATGTTATTTCAAAATGCATTTACATATACTTAATATTAGACTCATTTTGAAGGTATTATTATTGTCTTTCCAATAATACCAATTTTGTAGAAAAATGATGCATAGTGTAAAAGTTATATGTAATTGTCAAAATTCTAGCAAAAAAGTAAGTAGAATATTAGTGAAGGAGAGAAATGGAGATGGGCCTCCATTTGGGAGGTGATTCTCCAAATATGGAGAATGAGAATTGAGTCTCCAAAATGGAGACCCCAAATGGACATGGGTTGGAGGGCATGGATTCTCCAAAATGGAGTTTTGGCGCCCAAATGGAGATGGGTCGGAGATGCTCTTGGATGACGAGAAAGAAATGAGAGAGTAGAAAAGGGCTGTGTTAAGCTTAGAAGAGACCTAGGATTCACTAATAGATTTTATTGACATTTGTTTGATGAATTGCATTTTATTCACTAATACAGAAATGGACTAAAACCCATGTTGTCGCGGATTTTTAGGCAAGTCATTCTCCACACATACATCAACTAAAATACTACCATTTAGTGGAAACATTTTGACTATTGCCATTAGCCTATAGTCCAATGATATAGCGGAAACGCATATCCAAGAAAATTGATGTCCTTAAGTTTTTGTCAAAGCTTTGCTTGAGATTAGCTTGATTTAGGTAACAATAAGACGGGTATTTCATTTGCTCACTTTTTTGAAGCACATTCTGGTCACCATGTGTTGGTTAAGATGTTTGAGGTTCGGTTGTCATTCATATAGGGTATTACTGATATTCGGTATGATTTTGTTTGAGATTTGGTATTTTGGTGACTTCGTTCGAGTTTTTAGAATGGAAGAAAAAATAGGTCCTTTAATTTTGGTCAAAACTTTTGTGTGAGATTAGCTATAGGCATTTCTCACATTAACACCTATGGGTTGGTGCAGTGGTAGTCACCTCACCTGGTCGCAAAGTGAGTGGCACTGGCTGGGAAACGAGCTGGCATGATTTATAACAACCCATAGAGCATTTAGTCGTGAACAGAACTCAATGGAAAAATAGGATTCATGTAGACAACTCCAATTGATTGCAACAGAAGGCTCAGGTTGGTTTGGTTCATACGTCATAGAACTAGCGTCCTCAAAAAGCCTTTGATCTGCACCTTGACTCCCACCTGCCTGCTATCAATTCCTGTGTTGGGCTAGTTCATACTGTATATTGCCTTGGCTTTAGTTGAGCCTCTTGCTAGTTTACGGTGGGGTTGGTCCCCCATAGTTTGTCCATTGGGCCAGATACGCGGTTATGAAAAATAATCATTCGCTTTACATCTTCAAGCACATTTTGTTCACCTCATGTTTCTTATAATTTTAAGGAGGTCTGGCTGCTGCACACTAATTCTTTTAAGAGTTAGGAAGTGAAAGTGGCTAACTCTGATATCAAGAGTAAAATGAGGTAAACCTATCTCCTTGTTCTATGGTCTGCCTCAGGGTTTTCGATTTTCCCATGATGGTTGGAGAAGACAAGGAGATGAGCATGAAGTTGCCGACAAAGAGGTCTGCTCTGATACAAATTTTTGGCATGCGGAAAACAACTAGGGATGTCTATGCTATTTGGTTGGAATAATGCTGCCTTAACACATAGGCCCAAACAAACAATGCTATTTTGATTAGGCAATTTGAATGATCCCTGCCCCACTCCCTCTCGTATTTACTTATTGTTTTCTATGATGTGATTGCTAATTTTGTACGGAACTGCTAGACAAGGGAAGCTGCATTAGGTGAAACTAACCTCAATATTTGGGCCCTTAAATAACCGTTTAGGGAGGGAGAAAGGAAACGAAGGGTAAGAAAACAAAAGGGAGAAATGAAAGATTAAGCATTTGATGGAAGGGAAAAAAAGGGTTGATGAAAACGAAGAAAATATGTCTGAAAGTTTAGATGATTGTCTCACCCCTTAAAAGGATGAGAAAGAAATTAGAGACAAAGGGAGACACGCCACTTAGAAGAGACAAAAGAAAACTTTGCTTCAATTGTCCTTTCAAAGTAAACCTTAATTTAAAAAGCTAAATTAGAAATTGGTTAATGAGCTATTAGTTATGAATGAGCACACCTTTAGTCTTGTGTGCTATACCTGAAGTTTGGTTGAAGTACAAATCAAAGAACATATACGTTATTTGGCTTAGATTTGTAATTGTTGGCTTCATTAGCTCTTATAATCCTTCGTATGGTACAAGCAGAAGCAGCAGGTGCTGCCTCTCAGATGCAGCTTCTGACTGAGTCATGCAGCGGTACGTACAGTTGGATCAGATGGGTGCATATCCATTTGCTGGTTACGCTGGTATTCTCAGCACAAGCTGTCCTAAGTGGCAAGATCGTTAAGTTTTTACCTGGGTATGATGGTGAACTTCCTTTCAAGCTCGAGACAGGGTAAGCCTTTTCTTTTCTGTTCCCTGTTTCCATTGTCTTTTCAAGGATCTGTAATTTTCAATAGTAGATCCTGTTTGAGTTGAAAAATAGAAGTGTTGGTTTGTGCTTTCAGTTGAAAAATGGAAGTTGTTTGTGCTTATATTATGAGTTTGTTGGCATCAGATACATTGGCGTTGACGATTCAGAGCTGTTCTACTCTTTCATTGAATCAGAAGGGAACCCTCAAGAGGACCCTCTCTTTCTTTGGCTAACGGGTGGTCCTGGCTGTACTTCTTTCTATGGACTCATTTATGAAGCAGGTATGTAATTATCCTGTTCTCCTTTCTTACGTAAGGCAGGAAATGATAAAACAAAATTCTACCCTTCTTTGATCAGTATTTCTTGGAACTTTTCACATTGTCATGTATATCTGTTGAGATGGCCCGAGACTTATTGTCTAACATTTTCAGAGTAAATTAATCATTCAAAGTTTTGCTCTTGGTTTTTTCCTCATTCTCGCATCTTGGTTTAGCTTCAACAGTGTGCGCTCTCCAGAAATTGGCTGAAGTAAGCCCCACTTTTTTTTGATATCTCAGGTGTCCAGGCTAGCTTTCGCGCATCTCAACTAATCATGTCCTTTTTCTACAACTTAAGTTATCGCTATTTCATTAAGTTGCCTCTTTTAATTTTTAAATCAGTAAAACAAGTAACTAAGCACAATTAGAATGTTCTCAGCTTTCTTATTCTTGTCATTTCAGATTTGTGAGTAGTATTTGGCATTTTGTGATAGCTAATTATGTGGACAGCTCTGTCTCTGTGAGCTTAACTCTTGATATTATTGTTAAGGTCCAATGGAGTTTGACTTTGAAAACTATACTGGAGGGTTACAGAAATTGAAATATTACCCCTATACATGGACGAAGGTGAATTTCTTACATTACAGTGTTTCTTTTGTTTTGTCCATCTCTTTTGGTCTCTGGTGTAATTTGTTCTTAAGTGCGCGATAAAACAGGCTGGTAGCATGATATTTCTTGATTCACCTGTGGGCACTGGTTTCTCCTATGCAAGAAACCCAGAAGGTTGGCTTTCATCGGACACAAAATCAGCTGAACATTCCTACCAGTTCCTCAGGAAGGTGAGTTAGAAAACAATTGATGAGTCCATTACTACCACCTCTCTCCGGTTTTTCTGTATGTGGAGGCCATGAGATTGAACAAGCAACATAATATTTGAGAATTGAATTGGAAGAAGGTAAAAGAGGTTGTCAAGTTGGCCAAGCGTTAAATTTTGATTTATGAACTAGCTCAGAGTCACTTCAAATTTCGTAGCTTGATTTCGACAACGATGTGAATACAACTACTTTTGTTGCTGTACCACTGGCATGGGCACCTTGCAAAAGTAGTCAAAAGTTTCCAGGGATGCCATGGAAAACTTAGTCGTTCATTCACTTTTTGTTTTCTGAACATGATGCAGTGGATGATTGAACACCCACAATTTCTCTCTGTCCAACTATTTATCGCCGGTGATTCTTATGCTGGCATTCCGATTCCATTGATCACTAAGAAGATAATAGACGGTAATCTTATTATCACGACGATCATTTTTTACACTTCAAATTATAGCTCATTTTTGGTATCTGAATATGAAGGTACATGATCTTATTAGATGTTGATGACTCTTAGTCAATCATTTGACTCATTTTTTTTGTCTCTGAAATTTACTGTTGCATTATGGTTCCAAGTATTATATGATCAATATTATTTGTAATGGTGTCAGGGTATTTGATTGGGAGCCCGGTGACTGATTCAAGTATTGATAGGAACTCAAAAGTTGAATTTGCTCATGGGATGGCACTAATATCGGATGAGATCTATGAGGTGAATCAAAATCTGCAATTGTAAAGGCTCATTAAATCGGCCAGGATAGGCAATAGGGGTTTTTGGGTCAACAATCTTTTATCCTTAAAATCTGTGTTACCATTCCTCGTTAATTACACTCACGTCCTCATGATGTACTCGGATCTCAAAACAGATGGATTTTGGGATCCGGGGGCTCTGCTGCCCAGAGGGGGCAGCAGCCCCTACCCACACCCTCAAAACGACGCCGTTTTGAGGGAAAACTGCTGGTCTCTGGTAAGGGCCCTGTTTGGCACATCTTTTTCCCTTCCCTAAGTGTTTCCCCCCAAATCTCTCTCTAATCGTCTGCTAGCATCTCCCGCCAATGGGTTCCCCCATTCTCTCTCACCGACTCCAGTTCCTCCTTCTCCCTCATCAACCGTGGTTGCTTCTCCATCTTCATTTCCTACTGCTTCTGAACGATCTACCGACGCCGAACCGCCGCAAGCCGCCGAAACAACCACTACGGTATGTGTATTGTTCATTCGGTTCTTCAACTAAGCCCAATGCCGAATGTTTTTCCTGATTCTCGTCTCGAGTGTGATTTCCCCTTTTAGCAATGAACTAATAAAATGGGTTGGGGTCCTGGGTTTGCATTTTTAATTATGCATTAGACATTGGGATTACTATTTCTGCCTTATTTTTTATGGAGTCAAGCCATGTTTGAATACATATGATTGTTTTTACATGTAAGTTGGCATCTAGCAGGCAATACTCTTGGTTTTGATGATCTAAAATATAGTTAATGTTGACTGTATGAATTTTTTATACATTTCAGATTTTCATACTTGTTTATTGTTGAAATGGAGGAAGATAGAGTTGAGGGGTCTATAGAACACATAGAAGAGTTCGTAAACGAATTTACACCGTGTATTGGTATGGAGTTTGAGTCAGAAGATGCTGCGTATCGATTCTATTGCGAATGCGGAAGGATTCTAGGGTTTTGCGTTCGAAAAGACTACATATCAAAAAGCAAGACGGACGGTGTGATGATTAATAGAAAATTTGTTTGTAGTAAGGAGGGAGTAAAAAGAGTGGATAAACGAACTCAGACGACATCACTAGGTAGACTAGAGACAAGAACTAATTGCAAAGCATTTTTGTACATATCACTTGATCGGGCTTCATTGAAATGGACTGTGAAAAGATTTGATGAGACTCACAATCACTTGTTACATATTCCTGAAACTGTCCATATGATGAGGAATCAAAGAGGATTGACTGAGTCACAAGGTATAACTGTTGAAATTGCCGAGGCTACCGGGTTACCTCTTAAGTTGTCACATGATCTCATTAGTGCCCAATCAGGAGGGAAGGAAAACGTTGGGTTCATGCGAGAGGATATTAAAAGCTACTTGCGTGCGAAAAGAGGAAGGGATTTACAATATGGTGAAGCAGGGGCTTTGTTGAGATATTTTCAAAAACAAACAATTGATAATCCTTACTTCTTTCACGGAATGCAATTGGATGTAGATGAGATGATAACCAATATCTTTTGGGCGGACCATGAGATGATAAGAGATTATGGGCTTTTTGGGGATACATTGTCTTTTGACACAACTTTTAGAACTAATAAAGAGTTTCGACCGTTGGCTATTTTTACCGGCTTTAACCATTTTCGTATGACGGTGATTTTTGGTGTTGCATTGATGTATGATGAAACAATCCCATCATTTGTGTGGTTATTCAAAAAAATTTTAGAAGCAATGTCGGGGAAGAAGCCTTTCACATTTTTTACCGATCAAGATCAAGCAATGGCTAACGCGATATCTCAAGTTATGCCGGATGTGAAACACGGATTGTGTACATTTCACATTAATCAAAATGCAATGAAGCATTTAGGCTACTTGTATGGGGAAGAATCCACATTTGGTAGTGATTTCAATGCGTGCATGTTTCTCTATGAAGACGAAAAGGAATTAGAAGAAGCTTGGGAATCTTTGCTTGAAAGTTATAACTTGAAAGACAATGAGTGGATGAACAAAACTTGGGAACTTAGAAGGAAGTGGGCACATGTGTACATGAAGTTGTCTTATAATGCGGGGATGAGAAGCACTCAACTTAGTGAGAGCTTGAATGCCAAATTGAAGAAACACTTAAAGTCCAACCTCCATCTTGATCAATTCTTAACACAACTTGATAAAGTTGTTTTTGACAAGCGGTACAATGAAAAAGAAGCAGCACACGGCTCTAGAGAAAAGATGGTTAGATTAAAGTATCCAAGTTGTCCAATGTTACTTCATGTTTCCAAATTGTACACTCCTCCTATTTTCGACTTGTTCCACAAAGAGTTAGACATCTCCCTTGGTTGTAAAGTGATACAATCAAAGGTGTTGGGAGATGAAATTAGATGTGTGATTCAAAAGCATGGACAAGAAAGAGAGTATGTTGTGTTAGCTAGTGTGGAACTTGATGCATTGGGAGCTAAAACTTTTGGAGGAGTTCGTTGTAGTTGTCGAAAATTTGAGAGCTTTGGAATTCTATGTGGTCATGCAATCAAAGTGCTCTCGCTAATGAATGTCATGGAAATACCTGAAAAATACATATTACCCCGATGGAGGCTAGATGCAAAGAGTTGTTCATCTAAGGGAAAAGAAGTTATGGTGGAGGAGACTGATCGGAAGTTTGTAATATTGGCGCGATATAGGCATCTTTGTCCTAAAATGGTGACATTAGCGGCTCGGTCATCTGAAGATGATGAAGCATATAGGTTGGTGGAGGATACTATTACGAATTTGGGAGTGCAAGTGGAGAATATCTTTCTTTCCAAACATGGCCACGATGCGTCAAGTAGTGGAGCCAACATTGACATGGGAATAGATTCGATCGATCCTATTTTAAAACATGCAACGGGTTTGAAAAAGAAATTCACAGACCGTGCAAGGAAGGGTGGTAGAAGACTAAAGCCTTGGTATGAGAAGTTGAAAAAAAGGGCAAAAGGTGTTCCGCAACCTCAGTCCAATCAGGTATACAATTACTTTCCTGTAATATATATCAAAAAAAATCTGTCTTCACTTTGTACAATATTCTTACAAATGTTTCACTAACTTGTAGGGCGTTGAACAATCCGGCTCCAAGGATGACGGAACACCCTATTATCCACAAACAGCACATTTATTAACTCAAGCATCTTCTAGTTCACAAATTTCAGAGGTCTTTAGTGTACTTAGTTTCAATTATTGTTTGGTTCCAATTATACGATTACAACTTTACATCTTTATACACTTTGCTATATTTTTGTAGGAGATGGAATTTGATCGAGCAGGACATATTACCATTGATGGATCAATCCAAACAGCCATGGAGACCGAGTCATTCTTCCATAATGAAGGGTTCATTGATTTTATCATCAATCCACAATCACCCTCACTTTATTGACTCTAGATGTGAGAGGATGAATATTAGATTGTGTTCTTTTCAATTTTGGAACTTTAGTTGTGGTCGCGCTTTTTGGGGTAACACGATGAATATGAGATCGTGTTCTTTTGAATTCTGGATTATGGGATTCAGATTGTGAAGAATTATATTTATGATTGGGAACCTAAATGTGGAGATTCAGTTTTTCTCATGGGATTCCAGTACAAATTTCCGATTAATGGGTACTCCTTAGCTTTTGATTTAAGTTTTTCAAGGTTTGAGTTCCTGGTATTTGATCTTTTTGTTCGTTCTTGCCTTTTCTTTTTGTTTATAGCTTGTGTTTTGTAGCTGAAGGAAAAAAATGCAGAAAAAAAAAACACAGCAGTTTGATGAGAAGAGGTCCAGCAGTTTTCCCCTGTTTTCCCCTCAAAACGACGTCGTTTTGAGGGTGTGGGTAGGGGCTGCTGCCCCCTCTGGATCTCAAAACAGATGGATTTTGAGGCACACCAAGTTTTGACTTTTGAGACAAGAAACGTTTTGTTACAAGGTTTTTTATTTATTTATTTTTTATGCTCTTGTGGTAATTGTTACAATTTATGCTTTTTTCAGAATGCAAGAAGAAGTTGCAAAGAGAACTATGTTAATGTAGATCCAGAAAATGCTGCATCTTCAGCAGCCCTTGGTGATATCCAGATGGTAAGAGGAATTTAACTAGTTGTGAATTCCAGTACGCAGTACTCGACAGCATCACTTGATTGGCTTGCTTGTGACTAATTCAATCCAATATTGCCTTAAACAGAGATCTCGATGGCTTGTATTACTAACAACAAACGTGCATCATAAGTGGTTAATTTTGTAAGAGCTCATTTACTTTCTTACTTTTCCATGCTTCATTTTCTTTGTTTGGCCTCCAGTTTATTGCTTAAGATGAGAGGGGTTTGAATATCAGGATGTGAATTCTTGAGAGAGAATGTAGACATAAGTCCATTGAAATTGTTCATTACCATAGAAGGAGCAAGAGCAGAGAAGTTAAGAGTTCAGACACCTGGGCTAAAGAGCTTCTGTCCTTATTTTATTGCCAACACCACCACATTCAAGGTAATACTCTCTCTCTCTCTCTCTCATGCATTTTTACTGCTGGATTCTGTAGTCGAGGTCTGATTTCTCAAAACAAAAAAGAATTATGACATATCCCTGTTGATATGCAGTCCTTGAAACAAGATTCCTGCAATGTTTCCGAAGCCTCAACACTGCATTTTCTGCCCACAGGGATACGCAAGGGGCCTTTATTCTGGAATATCTTGATGACAATAGGATTATACGGTATTAATCTCGGAATTTCGGTCCCATATGTAGCAGTAGCAACTGAAAGCTAAGCAAACAGGTCGTGCCCAGTAGTAGGATATCACAGTTGAGCCAGATCACATGGTTGTGTTGCAGGATTGTCACAGTTGATGGTGACCTTTGCAGCACAAGGAAGCAGCAGTATCTTGGTGTATGCTTTGGCTATATCTACATGGACAACATTATCACTTCAAAAGGCTGACATGGTTTAACGTAAGCTTCTTCTTTTTTATTACTCAAGTGTTCGGATCAGCTTACCCGCATCTCGACTAATCTTGAGGCCGAATCCCAATGTCTGCAGGAGCAAAGCTTCATATGGACAAGGGTTTAATGTAAGTGCTCTCTCTCTCTCTCTCTCTCTCTCTCTCTGTGTGTGCGCGCGCACGCGCAAATTATAATAGGGCAGCCAATTTGTGTAAAGGATTTGTTATGCAAAACAATTTATGGGAACTACACAGTACGGTAGTCTTCTGTGGTCCTCTAATTTCCTACCAAAACAGCTACCATTGTGCTAAAAATTTGAAAAATGCCATTGTTACATGCATACATTGTTTTTAACAATTGGCATAAAAAGCCAGTTTGGAAATCATTTTCCTTGTGTACGTCTCAAAAAATTATCTTTATTCACATACTTCAACTGTGTCTTGCATTAACCATTGTTTTTAACTAATGTATTTCCTCGATACTTGATTAACAGGATTTTCCGCATGATTAAGCTTCCCAACGAACTTTGATAATGGATGCATAATGGACTCAAAAAATTTAAAACTGGACCAGTCCTTTTCTTCAATATATATGTATATATATATATATATATATATATATTTTGGGGGGGGGGGGGGGTGGGGGTGTGTGTTTGGGTGAGCCTGTTCCTTTCTGAAACCATTATCTCTTCTATCACACCATAGGGTAAGAGTTTGGGTCGAGGGAAAGAGATAAAAGGGTATAGGGATCCTGTTTTGATCTTCCCACCAAAAAGCTAGTCGACTGACAGTGGAGGCAATGGCAGCTTATTCCCCCATTCTAGGCTGTCATCATATGAACTTTTCCAGGGGGTGCAATGGCAGCATATTCCCCAATTCTAGGTTGTCAAACTTGTTCGTATTTTTTTAATCAAATGACCAAGTACCCACCAATGGTTACCCAGAATCATTCATTTGTCTCTAGTATAGGGGGGGGGGGGGGGGGGGGGGGGGGGGGGGGACAATTTGTTTTTGGCATCCTCAACAAAAGTGATTATATAGGAACTTGCAAACCAATCTATCTATGTTTGAATATTCTTCTTGCATACTATAAATTATAATCAATGCCTCATGCTCATGAACCTTAAGAGTTTACAAAAATTTGACATATCAACTGCATTACATTTGGTGGATGAGGCCTACACATATATATTTGCCTAATCGGGACAATGGTTAATGCAAGAACGCCATGTGGTGACGACCCTAATTGGGGCATGCAGCCACAGGCGCGCAGCTGAACATTCTATAGTGGGTGGCCATCCCGTTGGTCACGCCCATGACGGAAAGTTATTACACCGATCGCCTCTCTCCATTGTTTTGGTCTAGGAGAAACAAAAAAGATTAACACAAATTTAACTACAAAATTCTCATCAGAGATGTAGCCCACTATGCCTAGCATTGAAGAGCAGCACAAGTTCTTTCTGCCCATCTACAGAGCCATAAAAAAGAGAATATGATTGTGGGTTAAACGAATAATGAAGCAACAATAAATGGCAGAAAATGACTGGAAAAATTAATTCCCTCTGAAATATGAAAGAGAGTGCCACTGGGGTCAACCAGCATCTCAATTTGGGAAGTAGGAAGAGAAATGGAAACTTGGCCTGTGGCCTACCACCTAGACTAAGGCCTTAACCTACAACTGTGGTCACCAACCAGTTAGGCTTTAGAGGCCTAGTTCAAGTAATAAAATAAAGCACATTTCTAAATTTAAGAAGTACCAAGTAGCCTTATTCAGGCTACTGTCTTTCCAATACTTGCTATGTGATTGTGAGCTGTAGAATAAGATCACATGCCTCACCCTGTAGGGTAGATGTAATGCAAATTGGATGGAAGAACACCGCACACACAAACGCGGGGGGGGGGGGGGGGGGGGGGGGGGGGGGGGGGGGGGGGCGAGAGAGAGAGAGAGAGAGAGAGAGAGCAAAACACCTCCAAGTGGTTTACCAAAAAAAAAACACCTCCAAGTGGCTGGCTGGAGATTCATATTCAAGAGGTATTAGGTTCAAATCTCAAGAATGGGCCATTTATTAATTCTATACCATGTGGGTAATATACACAAGTGCAGGTATGATACCTCGTCACCTGCGACAAAAAGTGTTGCCCCATAACACCACTCCACTATCTGGAGGGAATCACCATGCACTTTGAATGCAGTAAAGGGGGATACAAAAGTCCAGTCTTTTTTTAGAAAATGAAAAGAAAATCGTTATGACACTAGAATTACGATAAAATAAGCATGGAAAAATGATGGTCAATGACGTGTTTTGATAATTAATATCCGCTAATGATATTTTCAGTATTAACAAATGTTCTCAGCATGTCCTTGGCGGGTATTAATTATCAAAATACGTCTTGAGTCGTCATTTTCCCAATAAGTATATCCATCGTGTGTAGCTATTACAAGATCACTAGGTGGGCCATAGAGAGGAAGAAAAACAATGTCCAAGATCAACCAGGTCAACTTGATTAATTTGTCTAAACAAGGGTTAGAGAGAGGGAGAAGAATACAAAATGTGCAAAGCTAAAATTGGATTTGGTTAATCGAAGTGGGCCAGAAAGAACCTATATGAGGGGCCCAATTTTCATAATTAAACCACTACTACTACTACTACTACAACAAGCCTTGTGGTCATCAAATAGAAACCAAGCCGAAGACCATGAAATTGACCAATTTGAAAGTAGGGAAAATGACAAAGGGTTGACGGTTATAAAATTGCGACAATAACAAAAGAACTTTGCAAAAAAGTAAAGACAATAAAGAATACAATATATTAGGTGGCAAATGAACGGGTCTGGACGGGTTGAAATGGATCATGGGTCATGGGTCAAATATGGGCGGGTCAAATATGGGTACATTATCGAGTGCGAAACACTTCTATTTATAGACTTAACAAATACTATCAAAACATTAATAGCATTTCCAATTTCAACTACAGCCCACGCGGACTTTCATATGGTTAGCCATCTCTTTCATACCAATGACAACCTATATGCATATGAGAAGGTTTCTTGAACCCATCATCCCAATTTGAAATCACCCCACTGTTTTTCTCTCTTGATTTTCTGTTTGGTAGAGAGGACAAAAAACATTTATATGTATGTGTACAAATGTGTGCGTGTATTCAATTAAGTAATCAATCAAATATGGTTCTCTTCAATCAGATCTCGGGTTCGTTCTGAAACTCTTCTCTACCGCCTGACCTAGATCTATAAGACAGAGAACCACCGTTGGTGCCTAATCGTCCAGTGATGACCAATGAAGCACTATGATGACTAATCAAGTTTTCGCTTTAGGAGAGGGAGTACAGAGCTAGTGGTCAGTATAAATGGTGTACCTCTTTTAGGATATGAGATTGTACTTTACATGAAGTGACTTAGCTTAACTTTCAAGTAATCTCGTGCTAGGCATAAGCCCTAACTGCCTAGTGTGATATCATACATGACAGACTGTAAATGATTATGGTCATGTGCTGAACGGTTTCTCAGCCAAATACGCTGATCATCTCGCCCGATCCGACTAGATCCGACCCAGCTTTGAGGATCCGGATGCCTAGGCTTACGTGTGGCGGGCCGTTCATGTACAGCTCGACCCAAACGCTCCGCCTCTTGAACTGTTGATCTGCTAGGCCCATTCGCGTAGCTGGTTTGGCCCGCTAGCTACAAGTTTCATGAGAGATTCAATGTTCGAATATTTAGTTGTGCTGAGTTGGTATACCCTTTAGAAGAAGTCCAAATAGTACGATGAATGATTGATATTCTATTCCAATAAGCAATAAATGGTTTGGAGGTAGGTTTCCTTGTAACTAGCTAGCCTTAGAGCATCCCCATGAGGCTCGCCTCCTCCCTCTTTAAACTAAACTAACGAGTAAAAACCTTCAAAACACTCAAAAAAAGCCCCAACATCATACTCAACAAATTCATCACCAAATTACAAAATTTATGAAATTGTTACAGTTACTCGGCTGATGAAACGAGTCCCTATTCACTCGTTTTCTAATAAATCCCAATATCTTATTGGGAGACGGTGGAGCCGAGGACCTTGTTGAACCCATGCCTATTGCTCCTATCACTTTCAATTGCTGAAGTTGATGGATCTTTAGAGATGGAGTCGATTGACCTTGATGATCGATCTTCAGCTTCGTGTTCCTGGTAGGTAGCGAGAGAGAGAGAGAGAGAGAGAGCAGTTTGGTATATGCTATGTTCTTCTTTGGGAAGGATATTTGGCAAGCCGGGCGGCCTTCCGGTGTCTTTCAATGGTGAGCGGTGAGGGCATGTGGAACAAGATGTGCTTTGGAACAACTAATTGAAGGGCTGAGATGAATTTACTTCTTTCAGTGGTGAGGGCATGTGGAGCAGATTGTGATTGGGTCCGGTGTACACTGCGATTAAGTGTGAATATTTTATTAAGAAGAGAGTGAAAATAAAGAGTCTAATTTTGTATGATCATGTGAAAGTCACTAGCTAAAGTAAAAAAAGTAAGTTTTGAGGATTAATTTGGTCCAAATTTGTTGAGCCTGGTGCGGATGCTCTTATGATTGACCTCATTGGTTTGCTTTTGCAGTATGTGTCATTGAACTTGCCAATGCATGGCTCGCATCTAAATTTTGTTAGTTTTGGTTCCTTCCTGTATAATATCAGTATCTTGCGATGAAATCTTTGTAATGACTTCAAGCCTTTGAAATGAAATGGTCTCTTGTTCAAAAAAATAAAAAAAAAGCATAACGTGTTTTTAAGCATAGATCTTTTAAAACTTGGCAAATATAATGATCTTTCTAATTTGAGACTGGGATAGAAAATGTAAGTTTACCATACAACAAAGAATTATAACTATACATGGGATGAGAGGCTACATGCAGCTAATAGAACAATCATTTCCAAGAGTTGGCGCAATAATAGTCAGTTGGCAATCGAGTCCTCAAAAAGCTTTTGGTACGGGGTTCAACTTCATTAGACCTCCCGTTAGGATGTTACTGAGTGGAATCGATTTCCAGATTACTCGATCTATTACGGGGGGTCGTACTCGGTCTATTACGGGAGTGCCGATTCATAGAAATGGAGACAATAAAAAGAAGAAAGCTAAGTAAAACAACGACCAGTAAAAGATTGAATGATTATAGATGTCATTAGTACTAGAAAACAAACCTTAAAATTCAATGATTATTGACATCATTAGTACTAGAAAACAAACCTTAAACTTAGATGAATAGAATCTCTATTCACATCTTGTCTCTTAACTTTTCACACATTCTCTCTATCCTCCAATCTAAAAAAAGCACATGGCCTTTTCTCTTCATTATTGCCTTCTCTCTCTCTCTCTCTCTCTCTCTCTCTCTCTCTACCACCTCCTCTCCACACAATACTCTCTTTCTGCCTCCCTAACAAACTCTGAAGACCTATCAAGCTTACCCATCACAGCATTCTTGAAACTAACCACTTCTTGTGCTTGAGAACATGACCTTTGCATTCTAACCCCACTTGAACTATTCCTTGACTCCATCATCTCATTAAGGGAAAGCCTCTTCTTGGGCCCTACCTCAGGCCTTAGCTTTGGAGCACTGTAGGACCTCAGCTTAGCCCTAAACGACTGCGTATTCCCCATGTAGTGGGGGTAAAAACCCATGCTCTGCCGGAAGATGCTGTCGCCGGAAACGCTCTTCGCGGGCGTTATAGGCCCGTTAACGAACCGAGGGGTGCTTTGGGCCGTGGAGCACCGGCATTCGTAGCCCGTCGCACCCCAATCAGGTATCGACAAACGAGGCGGAACTCGGCAGGGGAGCGGTGAGGAGAGTGTTGGGCCTAACGGGTCGTCGCCGTATTCCGACGCAGAACTGTTGGGCCTCCTGGATCTTGATTTGGGCCTGCCTGTGTCAACTTCGACTATCTTAGGGCTCTCATCGATTGCATCGAAAGAAGCCGAAATCCTTCTACTGTGAATTGTCGTAATGTACTCACTCCTTGTATCATCAAACATTTCCTGCCAAAATCACAACAAAAGTTACAAACCAAAAGAATTTCACAATTTATCTCCAATAACATTCACTTGTGTGTTTCTTGAAAAATTCAGAGATTTGGGTTCTTACGTTCCGCGCTTTTCGGGCTCGAAATTGAGGGTAAAAATGGTCGGCATTGTTGGAAACCCTTAGAGATCTTTGGGCACGGACTGTGGCCTGGGCTCTGATTAGGGATTGCATACCATGAAGTGTCTCAGTGGCTTGTTTCCTCACCAAATAGCCTCTAAAAAGTGCTTGTAATTTCACTAGTCCTTTCAGAGCTTTCAATGCTTTTCTAGCCTGTTCACAAAACCCACACAAAAAAAAGTTTTACTGAAACACTGGAAACATATTTTTAAAACATTACCACTTGACATTTCTGTAGAGTTTTTTTTTTTAAAATCAAAATTTCAGAACACATTTGAAAAATTACTTTTACAAAATCAAAACATTCAATGCTTTACTAAATCAACAAGGATATAGTGAAACATAAACAAAACCAATGAAAACAAAAAATAAAGGAATTCCTAAGGAACAAACAATGGTACAAATTTCTGTAGGATTAATGATTCTGAAATCAATTTCGCAGAAAACCCATTTGGAAAATTAGGTTTTGGAAGGAAAAAAAAAAAAAAGCATCAGCTTATTCATTTTTCAACTTAAATAATTCTCGAGAGTTTGAAAACATCCAGTAAATGTTTTTTCCAAATTGAATTATTTTCCCAAATATTTTCGTAAAAAGACTTAGAAAAGCAATTGACCAAAAAAGTTTCCCACGAATAATGTAAAGAATTGCTTCCACATCTCAAAGATAATCTACAAAATTGACCCCCAAAAACAGAGAAAACAGAGCAAACTCTGTTTTGATTACCAAATAGCCACGGAAAAAGGTCTGAATCTTGACGGCGGCCCACCTTTCACGGCCACCACCAAACATAGTCCCTCTGCCGTTACTAGTCAGCCTAACCACCGCCACGGCCGCCTGCGCGGCGGCGACGGCCGCATCCGCAGCCGCGGCTGTGGCGGCGGCCACCGCAATTGCATGCTTGCTCTGCTCCGTTTCAGTCTCGTCGTAGAAAGATCTCAGCCAAACTGCTTCGGCCGCAGTGATGTTGGGCGGTATTGTGGCCGGATTGTGACATAAGGCGCCGGCTGCGGCGGAGCTCTGCCGCTTCTTGTCTTTCCGGTCGCCGGAGTTGGAGTTGTCCTGTTTTTCTCGGTCTTTTTTAAACCCAAACAAGCCCTTCAACCACCTTGTTGCTCTCCCCATTTTCTTAGAGAGAGAGAGAGAGAGAGAGAGAGAGAGAAATACCCAGTTGGAGTATGGAGTTAAAAAGGCTGTGCTACACCTAAAAACCTAGGCTCTTTCCAAATTGTGAAAAAGGTTTTGATGATAAAGAGCTGTTAAAGACATGGTAAAAGAAAAGAAGACTTCACAAATGCACTCTGAATGCCCTAATGTGTAGTAGGATTAGTACTTTGCAGATCCAAAGAAGTGTACAATAAAAACACACAGAGAGAGAGAGAGAGAGAGAGAGAGAGAGAGAGAGAGTTGCTGGAGAAAAATCAGCTTGGGTTTTCAGTTAAAAAGTAAAAATGGAAGCAGTCATGCTACTTGCACATACACTTTTGCGCATATCTTGCACATACACTTTTATAGGGTCCATCTCGGGTCTCACCAATATGATCCGAACCGCTCATTATTTTTAAAATAATTTTTTAAGAGTTCCTGTAAAAAATCAACTCGATAGGAGATAGTAAGGACTTTTTCAGAAATCATAGGGTGAAACAATCTGATTCGCACTGCGATTTTTGAAAAAGCCTTTACCGATATCCTATCGAGTTAATTTTTTACAGAAACTCTTAAAATATTATTTTAAAAATAATGAGCGGTTCGGATCATATTGGTGGGATCCGATGTGTGTCTCATAAAAGTGTATGTGCAAGATATGTGTGCAAATGTATGTGTCCTTAGCATTTTTGAAATGGAAGACTTCGAAGCTTCATTTTTAATATGAGAGATAATGAAAGAGTAAATATTATTTTGACATATTGAAGTGTTAGGGGTGAGTTAAGTTAAATAATTAACAAAGTGTGTCGATGTTGGTCTATCAACGTGAACGCAGAACTTATCTCGGCACCTAACTACTATTACATGACTATCCAATCGTGGTAGGTTTGAATCAAGATTCTCTTACTAGATATCCTCTTATGCATGTGACCCAAAATAAGGATGCATCATGATTTTACTTGACAGTCCAAGTCATTCGTTTTGTGATTATAGACATGCTTATCATCCATACAAAAAATTAGGTTGCGATAGGTACAAGATGACAGAACAAAATCTCGCTCAGCACGAGGTGTGTCTGCGCGGGCCATACGTGGTTGAGCACAGGAAATCGCAACAGTGACTTGATAACCTCCCTAAAATGGATTCTAAATATGCAAGGACTCTCTTGTATCGCCTCATATTTTATGGGATAACCATTAGTAGTTCTAGCCCTATGGAAGTACATAATGCTAAAGGGGTTAGGATAGCTATGACTATTGGACCTGATTGGTGCCAATCTAATTCACACCCCTAAATGCAAGAGACCTAATCCTATATAATGGGATTCTACCTTTAACGCCTATATAAATACACCTCTATATACGATGAGGTTTGATACTCTCTTTACGAAGAAACCTTAGAGCTCCTTTTCATCTACTTTTCTATAATCTGAATTGACTTAGGTATCGAAAGGGGGTTGGCCGACACCACAACTATATAAGTGACCGAGCACACCATAGATAGGTGATATGATGAGCCCAAAATGGTATCATTAGGTTGATTGGCCATTGTTAAAGTTAAGAGAAAGTCTACAATACACACCCCTTAAAAGAGTGTACCATATGCACCTATTTTATGGTTCATTCATAACATTTTAGTGTGTTTCGTAACTTTTGTTCTATAATTCATAACCTTTCAGTAGTAAGATTCAAAAACATTTTCATTGTGATTCATAACATTTTAGTGTATCTCGTAACCTTTATACGATTTGTAACTTTTTAGTAATACGATTCGTAACATTTTCTCTATAATTCATAACATTTTGGGGGGTGCATATGATACACACTTAAATAAGAAGTGTGTATTGTAGTCTTTCCCGTTAAAGTATTGTTCAGTTCAACTCATATTTGTCATGAGAGAATACACGGTTAGACACTGATCGTCCATTTCTTTGTGACAACAATGATGAATATTGATGTCTGATCAATACAAATATGATTTTTGGGCATTGATAATAAGTACATTAAGACTAACAAAGATGAATGATCTTTGGCGGAACTATAATAAAAACCGTGTTACGTTACATGAGGGTCACATGTGTAGATTCACAGTCTGCAAACTTGTAGAGAACAAAGAGTGATAAATGCCAAAGGTCTTCAAAAACGAAAAACAAAGGTGAAATTAGAGATTATAGTAATCCATTTTTGAAGCGTTTCCATTTAACAATGCTGCAGGAAACTAATAGCTCACCAAATTGGCTCCTTCCATGTTACATAACGTTCATGCATAAGAAACCAAAAAAGTAAAACTTCAAAGGACCTGGCTTTTCTGCAATTGTATTATAGCCGTTTTTATCTTTACATTCAACGATTCAAATTTCAAAAAATAAACTTTTCTCAAGATTTTTTTTTTAATCTCGACCATTAAAAACACCATCTAACGATTGCGAACGCTTCAACCACACCTGTGCAGTCCATGCAGACAAACCTTGTGCAACTTCAAAATTGTAACGCCTCACTTGCATTGATTGTACTGCATGTATTGTCAGCTTCGGTTTGTACTCTTTGAAACATATGGCATTTTATTAGACGTAAATGCAAGAGAGTGGGGACCCGGAAATGCTGTTGTGTAGTGCGCGTGTATATAGTGCGGCATTGTAGCCATCCAAAACTGTTTTCAACGGAACAAAGTCATAGTGTTACCATACTTTCCTTGCAATTGAACAAAGCCATGTATGGGTTCACTCGATTTGGACATCTCCAACGCATACACTATTTTTCCTTTAAAAAATTTCTCTATTTCTCTATTTTGGAGGAGAAATCAATTCCAACCCATCCTCCAAGAGGAGTTTTAGATCAATTCTCTCATTTTGGAGGAAATTAGCCCTCAGCCCATCCTCCATTTGAGAGGAATTGTACTTTCGTCCTTTATATTTTTTGAGGATGAAAAAAATTTGGACTCCACATTTGAAGGAATGAAGACAAAAAAAGCGTTTTAGATGATGGAATGGAACAAAACCATCCTCCAGAACACTTGGATGACCAAAAAGCCATTTTGAAGGATTGCCGGTAAAAAATTAACAAATATGTCTGAACTATTGATTGTCGAGATTGACAGTTTGGATCTGTCCTACCGGGTGCACTATAAAGAGTGCCCCGCAGGATCCCGGATCTGCATTGGAGATGCTCTGGAGCACGGTAAACCACCTCAAGCTTGTTCTCTATGGCTCTCATCAAAACCTGTGCCAAATTTTTTTGTTACTTTTGATTCTAATGTGAACGGTTTTCAAGTTAGCATTTATATGATAAAATTTGATTCGCGAATTTAGTAAACCTTTGCATATGTGTATGTGTGAAAGGTTCGTGAATTTGGTAAACCTTTTTTGGTTCGATGGTCAGGTGTGTCCGGAATAAATTACGCAATATTCCTCAACTAATTCCCGTCGTGGTCTAGTTAAAAACAGATCATCCACGTTCATCGAAACGTTATTGTGCACGGACGTTACTAGGACTTAGATGTGGCTCACTGTACAAATTAAATGTTAGCCATTCCAATTCATTCTGGATTTGGTCACAGACACAACAATCTTGAAAATAGTCCCCATATCTTTGCAATTTTTTTTGCTTAACATTCTGGTCAATAATTAATTGTTGTTATTCGCCAAAATGTTAGCAAATAATGTTAGGGCGCAACGAGGGGAATATGAAAGTTTCCTGAAATCTAATATGTAATTAATTATTTTGTATCTCATCCGTATTTTATACAGAAAGAATTTTAGACGCACTAGAAGTCCAACATCTTATGTGATTCAGACACTTTAACCACTTCCATCTTATTTCTAAGATACGGTAAAACTCTCTACTAAAAATAGGTCACCGGATCATGCTACACATGAGCAACTTGATTTGGTTCCGAACCCGGGCCAATTTTCAACGGTACAAAATGCTGGCTATTAATTCAATATTGGGCTAATAATGTTCTGGTCAAATGTCTTTTGTGTTGGGCAAGTAAAATTAACCAAACTTTCATCGATCTTCAACTTTTTTATAAAAGGGCACTACACTGTCGAGACCACGTGAAAAACTACACTACGTTACAAGACAAAAAGATGAGGCTGCAGAGAGTTGCATGCAGAGACTAGAAAACTTTTAGAAACTTAATAATTAAACTATTAGGCAAACAACTAGGAAGTAACACTTGATTTATGTAAATCCAACTTAGAGAGAGGGGGGGAGAGAGAGAGAGAGAGAGAGTTGCATCATTAAACAATCATTAATTAAACTATTAGGCAAACAACTAGGAAGTAACACTTGATTTATGTAAATCCTACTTAGAGAGAGAGAGAGAGAGACTTGCATCATTAAACAATCATTAAAAAGATAAACTATATATTCTGCAACAACTATAGGAAGCAACATGTCACAATTCCTTTTGGAAAATGATTTTGTCACGCTATTTTTTGATAATACCACATCTTGCAAGTGTATTTTTCATCAAAAAATACACTTGCAAGGTATGGCATTATCAAAAAAGGGTTTGGCAAAATCACTACCCTTCCTTTTCTTTAATTTCTTTTTTCCAAAACCAACCAGGTTAACTCAGTTGGTCTGGACTCTTGTATCTTACTAGGAAGTTAGGAGTTTGAATCTCCCCGGATGCGCATGTGGGTGTTCTTCCCTTAGACGGACTTTTCCTTTCGTTCTTTGTTTCTTTCCTATGACGGGGCTTATTTCTGGTATTGATTGATGAGTTGAGTTTTATTATCTCGTAGACTCTTACAATTAACGTAGCATCCCAGACTTGTACTTTTGTACGTACAACATATTTGATGTAAATGATATCTTCTATCGATTGGGAAAAAAAAAAATCGTTTTTAGGATATCATTTCTATGATAAGGTTGGTAATTGTGATTGTTTTTTTAGTGTTGATTGATTCAAATGGCTCACTTTGATCAATGATCTCTAATATTATAACTTCAGTGACGTGTAATGAGACCCGTCAAGGTCTTTGGCCACGTTCCACGTTCCGCTTTCTTTCTAAACCTCTTTTTCAAAAAGAGGTAATTTCAAACTCAAATATAACGAAAATAAAAAATAATATTTTATTTTTTTTTGCATCGTTTAAAAGATATTAATGAGATCTATCAAACAAGATCCGTATTTGTAGGAAAATTATTTGCGTAAACACATAATTTTTGAGCTTGGAATTATCTTCCTTTTCTAAAAGTTCTTTTTTTAAGAAACTGAAACGGGGCCTGATGCTCATTGGAACGGTTTATTTTAGAGTGAGTTTTAATATTGTGTTCACTTTTTTTGAAAACGCTCTAAATAAAAATATGCAGGAATAGTTCAATGTGTTTGGAGTCCACATACATCCGTAGAGCCCAAGTGTCTTGGGTAGCATATATGGACACATATTTCTCTACATCTGAGTCCATAACATTGCTCTTATTATCCATGCAAAACTATATGGTGGAATTATGTTTTCACTTAGATCCATTTATCGTCCAACAAATATGTTTTCGGTGGAATGGATATGGATATCTGATCAGTTTGATTTTTTTTTTTTTACATGAATGATAAAAACATCATTTACAAAATAAGTGGTTCAAATATTAACATGAGTTACGTAGTGAATTCTATTTCGTGCCGCATAACTAATAGAGTCAATTGAATCATAGAAATGTAATCTCAATTAGTTCCCAACTTTTTCTTTGGATCCGGCTTCTCTTGTATTGACTGTAGAGAAGAGTGTATAATCCAATCTAGATCGTTCATGTTGATAATTAATGGTTTAGATCTGTTAAATAATTTTACCAATAAAAAATCAAAATAAATCTGGATCATTAAAAATAATACTAACCGACGATTGCGATGACTTAAACTGTACTTCTGCGTTCCAAACTTGGACATTAAACAAACCATTTCCTTTTCCTTTCAAGTGATGGCGCTCGTTACGTTGTAGTTCAAAACTTTTCCAATCACATGAAGTATATATGGGCTCCACCGGAGCAGTTAATAATTTTTCTCTTTCACTCGTCATAGAATCAGATTCTAGAAATGAAAAGGAAAGGAAAGGAATTGGTGGGGGTAAAAAGGGACCGGGACCCTTTCGAGCAGCACTCCTGCCAAGCGGGTGTCGAGCGGCCAATTCGATCTTTCATTTCAGAATCAACTGTCCGGATTGAAACATCTTTTTTCTTTTCCTTTTTTTTTTAAATTCGTTTGATACATTTATATTTAAACCGTCTAAAATACTTTTAGATAATCGAGATGTGCTCGGCACTCCTGCCAAGCACCCTTGCTTGGCAGGGTTTCCAGGTCCGGTAAAAGTCGTATATTTCAATCTGAAAAATAGAGAAAAGGGCCCTCTTTGTTTTGAAAGTTTTACTCATTAGTCACTTTGTGGAGCGACGTGTCATGCAAAAAGCAAAAGATACCTCCATTGTCCTAGCTCCTCCTGACACACTCATTGGTCAATTTTTGGGTGCCCGTAGGGGTAGGGTACCCCATGCGTGGGATCCCGTCGGCGATTCGAACCATTCAAATGTGTTTTTTACGATTTGGATTTTACATTGAGAAAAAGAGGAGAGAGAGAGTGGTGGGATGAATAGAGAAAGAGGGAATAAATCTGGAACGTCCAAAACACATTTGAATGTTCCAAATTGCCGACAAGTACAGTCACATGGTACCAGCTCGGCAACCAAAAACTTCTCCTTGAATGTATACAATCACATAGATATTCATGTCCACGGTTTTTGTGTTGCGTTGTTTCTTCTTTTCTCTAATAACTGGCAATTTACTTGCATCTCGATTAATTTCGAGTTCTGAAATTAACTACTGAACAAACCCTATAATGGTCCTAAAATTTGAAATGTATAGCATCCATAGAATTCTCTCTCTTCATTTCTTCCTACAAACCCTACCAAGAGAGTGAAAACTCTCTCTACCCCAATATTCCTTTCTCGTTTACTTCCCTGAGCTCTTTACAGTGCACTAAAATAAGGCAAATTAGGCAATAGGGGCTTTTGTCGGTCGGTTTGCTCCTAAATAATTAAAAGCTAACTCCTCCTCTCCCCCACTCTTTCTCTCTCTAGTTTTTGTTGTTTTCAGGAGAACTGAGAACATATAGACTACTGAATCAATAACAATGAATATAATCTCCTCTTGTAGGATTTGAATCCACGACCTCATAGCACAATGGTTACTACGCGATTGTTCTACCAACATTATCTCTGTTGAACTCGAGCTCGGTTCGTTTACTAAGCTAATGCTGTATTAACATTAGCTTTGTCAAGCTCAAGCTCTACTTGTTTACTTAATGAACCAAAACTTTGAGCTCGACTATGGCTTGAGTGATAAGCACCCAATAATGCATATTCTTGGTGCTTAAGTTCTCTAGTATATTGTGTTTGTACATATATGTTGTCGTTTTTATGCGATATTGCACGTAAGGTGTGTTTTTGTGTATTTCAGGCAATTTGTATAAATAAGGTGCGTTTTATCGCCAAGGAATGCTCCGGATGCAACCAAGTACTCAAGGCCACGTGCCACCCCGTTGTGGCGCTCAAGAGATGGTTTGGAGGTTGCTCGGGTCGCCCAAGGGTCAAGGGAATTGAAGAAGAAGTGAGGATTTTACCAAAGCTATTCATCTTCCGACGTGCTGAGGGTAGAATTGTCATAACTTTTGATGTACAAATTACTTTTGATCCAAACCACTTGGGTTAGAAAGTAGGCTCGACGAGCTTTCCAACGGTTCAAAGAACGCCTAAATCCGAGTTCTGGAGTGTCTGGAGCGCGTCCGCGAAGTTGCCTAAAAAAGCTGTCAATCTTGTACCGGTACTGGGGATTTCCCAGTACCGGTTCATGCTGTCCAGAGTTGGTGTTTTTCAGCATTATTGAAGGCCTTGTACCGGTACTGGGATTTGGCCAGTACCGGTTCATGCTGCAGAATACAGCCACGTTTTTGCTGCTTTTTCTACTTTCTACTTTTGGAATGTTTTCCACTTTTGGCTACTTTTAGGATATTTTTGGGATATTTTGTGAGGGATTAAGGCCACCTTGTATAATTATGGTCTCCCTCTCTCATCTTTAGGAAGCTAGTCTTTTATTTAGTTTAAGTCTTTTTCATTTCCTAGGAACTCCATTAAAGCTTCAAGCTTTCTTAGTTATTTCCTTCAAGAACGCTAGTAAGTTTTTCTCGTTTGTTAATTTCTCGTTTATTAAAGTTGCTTGTACGAACTAGATCTTTACTAATATCAAGTTTATTTCCGTTTTTATCGGTTAATCATGTTTCCTTTGTTAAGCATGTTTTCTAGTCTTTTTATTATGTTTGAGTAGTTTTTCGGTTAAGTCTTGGGCTAATCTTTCCCAATGACTTAGGTTGTTATTTGGTTCTCAAACATTCGGGCTTAAAATCATGGTTTTCGGAATTGGATTAACCTAGCCATTTTGGTCTAAGCGAGGGGTGTTAACTCCTTGGTATGAAGTTTAGTCAAGCGGTCTTGGCAAGCGACGTACCGAGGGCTCGTGGCCTCCTACGTGTTAGATACATTAGCAAAAATAGGTTTGTTTAGTTCCGTTTAATCACATCTTTTGATAAACGTAGTCATTAAAGTTAAATCTTCCGGGCGTGAGCACGCGGTCGTGACTCTCGCTTGAGTTATAATCGAGAACCGATAGTAGCCTTTGTCAAGGGATGGACGATCCCTAGACTTGCCTCTTTTAAGTTAATTAAGCTCATTTCTAGTCTTTTCCTTAGTTTTCACCTTTTCTAAGCAAAACCTAGTTGGCTGTCTTGAACGCCGCATTCTACCCTTTTTAACCTACAATCCAAACTAGCTATATTTCGATTCTCTGTGGGTACGATCCCGGACTTCCGGATATTATGCTATCGACGACCTAGCCCTACGCTTGGGGTGTTTCAACCTTATTGGAAGGCGAGGTTCGGAGGCTAAGCATTGAGCCCTTAACAAACCAAGTTTAGTCATTTACTAAGCAAATTTCTTTAATCAAGTCGAGTCTTTCTTAACGAGCCGAGTTTTTGTCGAACGAGCTTCTGCTCATTTACTAAATGAGTCAAAAAATCGAGCTCGAGCTCGGCTCGTTTATTAAATGAGTTGAGCCGAGTGTTAACGAGCCCTAGCGAGAAACAACCTTTTACACTAAAAAAAACAATTATTGAATTTGAAGACAAAATTCATTCTTAATTAGGACTGGAGAATCTGCTGGAAATTTTCAATAACAATAGCTCACACTTCAATTGATGATGTAATTAAGGTATCAGAATACTTTTAATGTCACAATTTGAGGTATCATTTGGAGACGCTCTAATTTTTTTTTCTTTTTTTGAAAGGCTGCTCTACTATGAATCAGTATCCTGTACATGATGGTACTAAAATTCGATATCCATTTGTGGTCATGCATTGTTTTAAGACCCTTTTTTGTTTTTTGTTTTTAATATCCTTTGTTTTAAGACCTGTTTGGTCCCTATTTTTATTTTTGTGGACCATTGTGGGATTCGATATATCAAGATTTGTAAAAGGACAATAGGGATTCGATATATCAAGTAGAGACAGATCTACTTGAGGGCATACGGGGGACCCAGTACCGGCAAAATATTTACAATCCCGAAACCGCGTATAGGGTAATCGAACACATTCCTCTCTCTGGTCATGGTCCTTCGTGAGTTTTTTCTTAAATTATTAATCTCATTTTTCTTTTTATTTCTTTTCACCGATTATCAAAAAAAACGTCCTTCAAAATCTAAACTAAACGAACTACTATTAGATTTTCTTATCAATAAAGCTATGGGTAACATATGAGATTGTACATATTATGTACATATAAGTTTTGTGGTGCCCACCTCGGGTCTCACAAAGATAATTCGAACCGCCCATTATTTTTAAAACATTTTTTCAAAGAGTTTTGTAAAAAATCAGTTCAATCCGACTTTGGAAAGGATTTTTCTAAATTTGTGGGGGCGAAGCTACTTATATGACTGTTCAATTTCGCCCTTACAAATTCAGAAGAAAAAAAATCTTATTGATATCGGGTCGAACTAATTTTTTACGGGACTCCATAAAAAATGTCTTTAAAATGATGAGCAGTTCGAATCATTTCTGTGGAATCCGAGGTGGACCCCACAGAATTCATATGTACATGGGATATGTACACATACCAGTACTCTTTCCAAATCTTGAAATTTCAAATTTTTGTTCATAGTTCGGCTCCCGCGTTTACATAATTCTGGCTCCGTTCCTGAACTGTTGAATGCACAAAAGACGTCGGTTGTGTTCGTTTCTTAGTTTAGTTTAGTTTTAGTTTAATTTTCCAAACATTACCATATTCTCCAATTTTTATTTTCTCATCTCTTTTCAATCATTATCCATCTCTTCAATCATTATCCTATTTCTCTCTTTATTTACTATCAAAACTAAACTACCAACCAAACAAAACCGACGCCAGAGCCCTCGCTTACAATCATGGCAAGATTTTGGAATATCTCACAGAAGCAGCAGTATGCGTATCTCGTGTGAATCGTGTGATGGCCACCAAATGAATCCAAATCTAAAATGAGGTCACGAAAATTTGCATGTAATTTATGTGTGATAGCTTTGACTATAAAAACGACGCAAAAAAGTCAATAGGGGCAGTGCCGTATGTGTAGGAGTATAGTGGGTGGGATCATGTTACGTATTCTCATTCGTTTTCCAACGTATAATCATCACAAAATTTGGAAGATGCAGAAGAAGGACTGAAGAAACAGGTTTTTCTCTCTGGATTGGTTGTGGTACAAAGATGGAACATTTATCAGCTCCTTTTTTGGCGGTCATCTCACCTCCAGCCCCTTGTCCATCAAAGTACTCCTGTCTGCGGATGGGATGGATATAAAAGGCAGATATATTAGCACTTCGAATGGTATATTTAAAATATTTATATTCGATGTTTGACACCCGAATATATAAATTACAGAAATTATAAGGATGGAGGACGAGTTGGTGTTATTATATCTTCCCTCTAAATTACAAAAATATATACCACCATTCTCTTTCAACTCTATATCCACATACTCATCATATCTGTAGGGGTTCAGATTTGGAGGGATCTTGGCCTGAATCAGTATTCCTCTTCCGTTGCTCTGTTCGCCCGCCTCTGGTCCTGCAACAAGTCACTGGGGCTTGGACAGCCCAGTGACCCTCCGACGATCAAGTTAGATGTAAGGAGAGAAGTTTAGGTCTAGGGTTAGGGAAAAATGACATACCTCTTTAGATTAGAGTCCCTTTGTATTTATAGACATAGGTTTACTTGGGCTCTAAGCTAGCGCGTGAAGGATACGCTCGGGTAACCTCCTCGGGTGACATCACAGATGACGTACCGAATAAGGTGGTTACGGAGCACATAGCCAGATCTGCCCTAGGTGATTCTATCTGCCACGTAACGCCCTTGGTCCCCTCCTGATAGGCTAAATTCCTTCCAGAGATCTTAACAGAACGCGCGCCTCAGTAATTAACCGAAGCGCTAACAGGAGGATTGATACCGAGCAGGTGAGAATAAGTGTAACTTCAAGGGCTCGCCTGTACAGGACTACAGATTGTACCAACTATGAGTCCTCGGTTATCGGTAGTCTATTTACCGAGGCCATAACCGAAGCCTCCACAATATCCACTCCAAAACAAACCATATATATATATATATATATATATATGTATATAGGGGAATTTTCAAGTGAGAGATCCCTCATTTTTTTTAAAATGAGGGACTTTCATTTCCGATCAAATTTTAAAAATCCGAGCCGCTCAATATGTGCAGAACGTGATTTTAAGGGTGTCCGCAAAAAATCAGCAAAAAAAATGACCGGGAAGGGCTTCATCTGAGCAGTTTTTTTTGAACCGTTCAATGAAAACTGCTCGGATGAAGCCCTTCCCAGTCATTTTTTTGCTGATTTCTCGCGGGGAACCTTAAAATCACGTTCTGATCACTTTGAGCGGCTCGGATCATCGAAATTCAATCGGGAATGGGAGTCCCTCATTTTAAAAAAATGAGGGATCCCTCACCGGAACCTAACTCTCTCTATATATATATATATATAAATTACTTAAACAAACTATCTATATCATGTATCTGCCATTTTATCATATCTCCTCTCATAATATATCCATCTATACTAATCTGGTTGGCGAATGACCAGTCAACGGTAATCTGAACAGTTCATCCCATACTTTTCACTGATAGGCTGATAGCAATACTTGTAAAAAGAGCTCAGCTCGATCAGTCATTAAGAAATACGTATACAAATTTAATAAAATGTACACTTCATGTTCAAAATTATTTGAACCGTCCATTTTACACAAATTGTTCATGTATTTGTTGATGATTGATTAATTTGGTTTTTTACACATAGGTTGTTCTTAGCAAGGACTACAAAAAGAACAGTCGGATAACTGTTGTGTGCCTATAATGGGGCCCAAAAATTAAGTTTGGAGGTGTTTGATGGATAAAGTATGGAGATGAGCTGATCTTTTTTTTTAGGGTTGTGGTATAAATGTGAGAATGGGTAGAGGAGGAAGGGAAAAAAAAACTAGCGGTACACCATTTGGTTTACGGTAAATGCATATTTGACTATGGGAAAAATTACACACACAAATAATCAGAGTTGTTTATTTTTTTTAAAAAATATTTTAAATAATTTAAACGACTCTAAACATTTGTGTGAAATCCCCCAGTCCAGTGTAAATTTAGTCTACGCATAGTAGGCCCTAATGTAAGACTAGTGTGATGATTTTGTTTTGACAAATACTGCCCCGCTGTTAGGTGGGTGGGTTGCAGGGGTGAAGCCATAGGTCCGTGTAGGTGTTATGATTTTCATTTCAGTCCACTCAAACAATTTTACACACATATCGATTAATTTATGGAAATTTATCTCACCGCCGTTCAATTAAGATTCACGTTAAAAGCCGAAACAAAGTCTTGTATAAACTGGCCTTAGCCCCGTTTCAGAATACTTTCTTAAAAAATAAATATTTATTTTATATTTTAAATTTAAAAATAATATAAATAAAAAATAATTTTTTAATTTTTTTCACCGTATTAAAGATATCAATGAGATCTATCAAATAAGATCTATAGTGGTAGGAAAATTATTTATGTAAACACATAATTTTTGAGTTTGAAATTATCTTCTTAAAAATAAATACTTATTTCTAGTTCTGAAACGAGACTTTAGAGTTGATTGCTTCCGAAAGATTTCGAATCTAAAACCTAAAGAGAAAACAAATATAACGTTCTAAAAAGAATGTTGTTTCAGGTGTTAGGTGTACTATAGGTACTCCTATGTACCTTTTTTTTCTTCTTCTTTTTTATAATTGAATGTTCGGTCCAGCTTGTAAGGGCGGATCTACCATAGAACACGTGGGGTCACGTATCCTCACACTCTTAAAAAAAATATTGTGATTTTGTATATATATTATTTATGTCGAATTCATGTACATAGTTATCTATTGGTGCAGTGGTAAAGTACTCTCTTTATAAACAAGAGTTTATAGGTTTGAGACTACCCCATACTCTCCTTTGAGGTTTTTTTTTTCTTTTTTCCCATAAGGCAATAAAAAAATGTGTTTTTTCGTTTTTTTTTCAGTAGAAAATAGTAGTGTGTACCTTATTTTTTATACAATTCGTGGGTTTGAGTCTACCCTTATATTACATTTGTATACTTTTGGTCCCCAAAATTGTAATTGTAAAGTTAGTAATAAAAATATATATGATGAACATGTAACAATATTGTTTTAATGCATATAGTCAAGGTGCGCAAATTTGCCCAAATAGCTAGTTATTAAAATACATATATACTTTAAAATTGTTAATTTATCATGAATGCTAAAATTATTTTGGAGTAAATGTGCTTAACTGTAATTCGTATATTACGGTACAAAAAAATTTGGTGCCCCTATGTCAAATTCCTGGGTCCGCCACTGCCAGCTTGTGCATCTCGATTAATTTCGAGACTCTGAAGGGAATAATCGGGCATAATCTTGAATGGCTCCAAAGTTTGAAATGTTTGGCTTTCATGAGAATGAAACATGTGACCTTATGGAGGAGCACTTATTACTTTCTTAAAATCACTTGGCCAAATCCGTTGAGGTTTATATTATGTTATATTATTGTGTATCTTTGTATTGTTTTTTTGAGAGAAAGATTCCTTTTTCAAATTCGGCAGCCAAAATTAATACTATGTCACAATATTTATCAATCGAACAACCATGGATGTGTTTCCCAAAACCCTCTTCGAAAATTTCTTGTTGCATAACTCTGTTTTCAAGAATATGTTTCCCATGCATATGATATTCACTTGCCAACGGGTTTGTAGCCTGACAGCACTTTCTCACCTCTTCTATTCTCACCTCTTCTACATGGAAGGTGAGGGTTTGATTCTTGTTAGGAGCGCAAGTGTTTAGTATGGTGATTGATGTCCTTTGAATTTGCCCCACCTGTTGCCGCTTAGCAGTACTTCTTCCTCATCCCCTTAAGCGTAGGCTACACATCAATCGAGTGAAAAAAAAAAAAAAAAAAACACCCCCAACACCCTAAGCTAATATTATATACGTTCATTACCAAAAAAAAATTATATATGTAGAACCTATCTTACCTATCTATTGCAAGCCGTGCGAGGGGCTATACAGATTAGTCTGTAGTGCACGCAAGCTACCCGAAACGCCCGGCATTATCAAAAAATTAATAAAACTATCGCACATTTCACATTTTACTATGAATTTATTTTAGGTTTGATGTAAACGCCATAGGCTTTCTTTGGTTCTTCGATTCGTCCATATAAATAAGGAGAGAGGATTCAAAGATAGGAAACCAAAATGAAGGAAGAAAAACTAAATTCCCAGTTCTCTTTTTTTTTTTTTGAAACGGCAATAAATTTTATTAAGAAAGTTGATAAAGCTACATCAAGCAAGGGGAGAGGGAAGAGCTTGGTTGGATGAAACTAAAAATGGGACAAGCCCAAAAGGCCAAGTCCAGACACCCATACAGCAAAGCCCAAACGATGGGCCGAGCCCATATCAAGAAACCCAAAACCTAGTCCTAACATTTGAACAGTTCTTGTTGGTTGGGTGAGGAAAATAGCCGCCATTTTCCCTTATATGAACCTTCAGCAAATATTTTTCTAGCTAATGAAGGCCCACTGGCCCAATCCATCAGGTAGCATGTCTGGTTTTAGAAGCTTTTCCTGGGCCCAAAGAGGGGTCAACACAATTCGTTATTGTATTTTTTTTATTTGATCTTTAATTCGTTATTGTATTAAATTCCAAATGTTGGAACACAAGATTTTTTTTTAATACGGATGGGTAAGAGAGTAATTCCGTTTACCACCTCCACTAGGTGTTTCTTATCCCCGAACTATATACTCTTAGTTTTATTTCATGCTAAGTTTCCATTTTAACCACACAGAAAAAGTCCTTTTAATTAGAGCTGGGCATCGTGTCGTGTCGTGTTTGTTTCAGAATTTTCTCAACTTTAACCCGACATGTTTAGCTTTTTATGTTATCGTGTCCTGTTATATTCGTGTTCCGTGTTAGAAATAACCGACACTAACCCGCTAGCTTTGTGTTGTGTCAAAAATTTCCACCCCTAGTTTTTAATGCCTCGTAGAGGAGTGGGCCTAGTTTAAGGCCTAAAGCATCACTATTGTGGCCCAAAATGTGGTATACTCAGTTTTACTTGTGGGCTTCATCAGTCATTTGTGACCCAATACTGGATTGGTGCAGTGGAAAATATGAACTGCATGAACTTTAAAATATGTACAAAAAAAAAAAAAAACTAAATAATATATCTGTTTTGATCTTTTCCTTGATTATAATTAACCGAAAAGTTTATTAAACTAGAATACATGCAGCAAGTTAAATATATTAAGATGAACTCATACTAACTGGAGCATCTGTCTGTAATAGCATTAACAACCCATACTGTGGCTCCTACTATGATGTGAGATTTTCGTGAGCGAGAGCGTAGGAGTGTCTTTGAAATACATCCCAAACTAATAAAATTCGTGGGAGCAAAGAATGAGAGTGTGATTGCAGTGTGAGGATTGGGAGCGAGAACACATGAAATTTTGAAGGTATGTGGTTAAGAGTCTAAGATCATACCTTCAAGCTTTTTTTTATCGGCCAAAGAGAAATTTTATAAAAACTCGATAAATGGTACATCGAGCATCCAATAAAATATTAGATGAAACACCAAAAGGGCTAGGCCCGTGACACAACACAACACATCTAATGGGCCAAGCCCTAACACCCAACGGGCCAGGCCCGATTCAAAAATACCTAAACAGCCAAACCCTAGCAGTCGCAGATCCAAACCCCAAACCGCTGCCGGCACCTCCTCCGCATCCTCCCACCCATCGCTGCCTCCGCCACGCCTCGAAACCCCAAAAACTCCTGCTGGAAAACCCCAGAAAGCCTGTTGGCAGAAAGATCACACCCCCAAGTTGTGTCTCTCTTTTTAGATCAACCTTTAAGCTTTGATGATCAAAAACCAAATCTTGTCATGTGTACTTGGTAGCCCCTCTCTTGAATAATTTCCCCCCCTACTTTAGAACACACAAATAGGATACAAAACTCATGCTTTCATTGATCATAGCATGTTAAGCCTAGATATTAGTCAACAATAGAAGCATGCATTTGGACCCTTTTTCCCTGCTTTAAGGCAAGTCTTTTGAGCTAAACCCTTAAGAGTTTGACCAAGTGATTGTGAGAAAGCAATAAGTTCTCCTCCATAAGGTTACAAGTTCTATTCTCACGGATGCCAAACATTCCAAACCTTGGGGCCATGCCACTGGGGGTTATGTCCGGTCATTACCTTTAGGGCTCCAGAATTAATTGAGGTGCGCGGAAGCTAGCCAAAACATCCGGTTTAAAAAAAAGAAGAAGGAAAGTCTTTTGAGCTAGCTCTGTAAAAACTCCGGAATGAAGTCCCTTTATGCATGGTCCCCTCTTTGGTATCAGTCCAATGTTAGCTACGTGAAACTGAGTCCATTGGTTAGGCGTTTGAAAATCTTGCTCCTTAAAAGTGGAATCCGGTGCCACAAAGGTCCAATCCAAGACGCCCCATGCATGTCCCGAATCTTTGGCACACACTTCCAACTGGCCTTTGGGCTGAATGAAAGGTTGTCAAGATAACAAATGCAAAGTAGCCAGGGTTTAAAAATCTTGTATCGAGGTATTGAAACTAGTTCTTTTTCTCTCCTACGATCGGTTTGTAAGGATTAGATTGCACGCGTTTCGACTAATCCCAGTTCTCCAAAACTGACGATCGACCGGGTAAACTTCAAGAAGCCTCAATGGCTTTTTTGTGTTGCCTGTGAGAGTCGAACTTTCGAACTTAAGGATAGGTCCCTTACTCTTCTACTAGTACTTGACCAACCCCTTTGAGTTGTCGTTTGTCGTAGTTTGATATTCTTCCCTAAAAGACAAAATTGGAAAGTTGACAAACTCGACAAATGTTCAAATCAAGCTTGATACTAGCTAGGCACCAGCTCGTTTACAGCCTTATATCATGGGGGGGAAAAATCTGCACATAATACAAACATTAAAGGTCATCCAAATCCATAAGTTTGGGACATGAACTATATAAACAACTCCAAGTTGGCCATATAAACCTAACCTCCATACCCTCATCACATAGCACCAAGCTAGGCATGTATGCATGCATTGTTTTTTCCTCTCTCTCATTTTAATTTGCATTATTCCCATATACTATATGTGTGGTTTCATCATCCACATTTCCAGTGGGCCCCCTAGTGTCGAACAAAGAGGGGCTAAAAGATGATGGGTGTAGTGAATGAAAGCCTAACATGCTAGGGAAATGTACATGGCCATGTGTAGAGGAGATATAGCCCTCTGAAAGGGAACATGCCATGCGAATTTGAGTTATAAAGAAAACACTATAAGATGATCAGAGCATGGAGCTTTTAGAAAGGAGAAAAAAAACCTTAATCTTTGAAAAAGGTGATGAGAGGAACAATATATATACAAATTAAGGTGTGATGGCCAGTTGGTTTGCTTGTAAGGCAGACAAAGGCAAGGCCATGCCCTAAACTTGAGAAGCCAGAGGTGTTTTTCTTTCATGTATAGACAGGCATGATGGGTTTGGACTTTGAGGTGATGATTGTGTTGGGTGGTGGTGAGACTCAACCAATGGCAACACTACTTGAAAAACAAGGGAGTAGACTTGGATAAGGAGACAAAATATGTAGATGTTTTTGTGTACAGAGGGAGAGGGATAGGATGAAATGGAGGAGGAGGAGGTGGTTGTGATAGAGTCTGATATGAAACCTAAATAAGCGTGTGAAAAGACTGTGAAAAAGATTGTAGAAATTCGTTTGAGATGCGTGAAAGCTAACCCTGAACACTCTGGATTACCCCTCAAAATATGTTTACGGTCGTAGCAATTTATTTCAGCGTGTTGAAGGATACTAGAATTACATTGCGGTTGTCTCTCTCTCTCTCTATATATAATGTATTGCGAGGGTAACATGTATGAGAAAAATAGTCATGTGAGAAGCATGATGGTCTAGAATTGAATACCCTCTCTCTCTCTCTCTCAAATATCTTTGTTACATGCATTAATGCTTCATTGCTATTTTAATAGCAAAGGGAATGGCAGCCATGACTCCACATCAGCTCTGTCTAGGGAGGCAACTGTGGGGACTATGTGCCAACTTAATGGAGTCAACATATATGCTCTATCTGTCTATCATATTCATGGGAATGAGGATATACAGTATCTGTTTGTCTTTCTCTTTTATTTTTTTTCCCATCTGTTTGTCTTTCTGATAATACATAGAATGTAAACCATAGGGCCGGGTTGGCCATGGACTTGGGGAGATTAGCTCCCTCTTAAGGTCTTATGTTCGATTTCTCTTACCAGCCGCTGAGCTACTCTTGCGGTCATGATCACCTCACTCTCATGCGCGCGTAAGCGTATGAAACGGCTGTGTGAGAGACTTTAGGGATTGGTCTGAGGTTCGCGCAAACTAACCGGGACACCTTGCATTTAAAAAAAAATACAATTATCCCTATGATAGACAAACTTCTTCATTCTGTAGATGAATGATTGAAGACATAACGGTTGCAAGTAGTGATGATGTTCCTACAATATAAGTTTATGATTTTTCTCCAAAGAAAAGGTATGGTGCTTGGAATTTTGTAAGCTCTAGTACTGGCTCGTGGTATTAAATTATTTCGCTAGCTGACTAACTATGGGCCTATGGCTATTCAATATACATGCTTCCAAATTTTTTACTAGTTAAAAAACTTATAGATTTCCGCAGAGAACACTTAAATTCGGACGGAAAAAGTAGGACCTATTAAGCTCCTTCTATACAATCTGAGAAATTTATTCATAGTAGAAGTTAACTCAATATTTGTATTTGGTGAATTGCATAATTATCACAAGAGAAATGGTCGATCAGTCCTAGTTTGTCTTGACAATACGTTTCTTTTATGACCACAACGATCCAATCAAGGCATTATCGATATTCGATCAACTTGATTTTTAAAATGAAACGATAAACACATCTAAATTTCAGGATAGCCAAGTCTTTTGCATGATTGAATACTCTGTACATTGAGCAGGAGTCTATTCGAAAGTTGTAGAAATATTTGACAATCCCGACGTACTGATGTGACCAAAAAATTCTGGGTTATTTTTCCCAAGGGTACTCTGATCAATCAATAATTTCGAAGAAGGGCATATGCAAACAAACTATGGAAAAGTTCTACTGAAAACAACGTTATGATGGATTTGATGGTTTGCGTCCAAGTGCGGGAGCAGCTGTGGTTTCAACCTTCATAAGCTCGGCGGTGCTATGTTAATCACTCTGTTTCACCGCTCCCCAATCGCAACTCTTTCAGGGAAGAGTCTTTTAAAATTCAGACCATCGAAAACAATTTGGACGGTGAGATTGAGAGCAGTAGGGGAGAGCGGTGAAACAGAACGGTGGTAGTAGACTTGAGTTTGAAAGCTTTCAGATAGAGACACGCATGTAACATGCTAATTTTGACATGATGATGAAAGGGGAATAGAGTTAAGGAATGATTTGATCTATTTTTCATTATTTTGCAATAACCATTTTAACCTTTTTCACGTGAAATACCATAAACCTGCTCAAATCATTGACTGGTTTCTAACACACACATGTATAAGATGTGCAAATTTAGTTTTGCGTAAATTTTTTGTCAAATTCCATGTGCTCCTTTGATACAAAAATTCTGGATCTATCCCTGACCTTTCGATATGTATGTCCAAACATGTATCATGCGTATCATCCGGGCAGGGAAGGAGCTGGCATAGGCCCCCCCTGAAATTTTATTCCCTACACTTTTTTTCTTTTTTTTTTGTGTGTACACCTACTAAAAAATGTTAGAGTAATTAAAATTTTTGGACATAAGGCTTTTCGTCGTGTGTTTTCAACTAAATCAATGGACCCCTTAAAGAATTAAGTGTTTGTTTCAAGGAGGCAAATAACAAATTGTTACTTTAATTGACATGTTTAGTCCATCCAACTCATTTTCTAGCTTTTCAAATATAAAGTCGAACAATCAATTGTGGAACCGCAAGAATGATTATTGGTTGATTAATTGTAAGCTCATCTGAATGAAATTCTTGGCTCCGTCACTGCATGCGGGTCTCACGAGTATAAAAAGATTTCGAATACATCTGGATGTGTGTGTCTGTAGAAGTACTCAAATATATGTTTGTGTATATGTATAGCTGTGTGTGTTTGAGTGGATCGAGTTGCTACTTGCTACTTGCTACTAGTATATTATGGAGTATGTGTGCATGCATGATGGCTGCTGGGGAATGATTACCCCCTCAAAGGAAAACTATGAAGAAAACAGCCTCTGCCAGTTAAAAAACAGATGTACCTGCTACTTTGTTTCAGCCTCCATTTGTACTCTAAGATACCGATACTGATCTGGTGATGATGACCCTTTTTTTCTTTTTTTTGTTTAATCATGAAAAAAAGGTGGAAAAGGCCGACTAACGTAGCAACTCCCTCCGGGCACACGTGACCGTAATGGTTCCCGATCCAATGTGAAATATCTGGTTCAAGCCATAGCTACTATCCGTAAGGACAGTCCGTTATCACAGCACCACCTAATTAAGTACTAGATGTAGAAGGAGTACCCTTCACGCGAAACCAGTCAAAGCCGCCACAAGGAGAGGAACATATCCTTGCTTGACGATGACCCTCTTTTCCCCATTGGCCACTCTTCTTTTTGAGTATTGTTGCTATCTAGTAGCTATCCAATTTCATGAGGATGAAAATTTACAAGCCACCGGCCAGATTTTAATTCTGTGGTACTCCACATCTTAATTTCACTATTTTCGGTTTAAGCTTTTTCCGACAAAGATTTTGTCTAATAACACTCCTACTATACAATTAATTAACCTACATAAACATTTAACATTTTCCACTGCTCTACTTTCTTTCTTCTTATTTTGATAACCGGATGTCCGGATCAGCTTCCATGTACCTTGACTAATTTCAAGACTGAATTTGACCTTCAGGCAAACCCTCCAATATCTCCAAAATTTGAAATGTTTGATCTCCGTAAGATTCGAACATGTTATTTCATAGAGAACAGACACTTATTTGTTTCTCTTAGTACCCACTTGGCCAAATCCCTTGAATTTCCGTTCTATTTTCCCAACACTTCTTTTTCCTTAGCGTATTGTAAATTAGTAGCTTCAAGAAATGAAAAGTACCCCAAAACTGACAGAATGTTAAAAGAAATAACCATTTTTCTTTTTTCTACAATATTGACATATTCTTTGTCAATCTCTTAGCATTTTTTTGTTACTTTTATTCTAATCCTTACATGTTTTTTGTTGTTATTTTAGAGAGCAAAATGCAAACAAATAAATTTAGCTGAGATTGGAATGTCAAAAAAGTCAAAAAAGAAGAAGAAGAAGAAGAAGATTTTTTAGCTTCTTGGGTTATCAATTTTTTGTATTTTGACTTTTCATGTTTGGGATAAAATATCATTTGGGCTAGCTAAAGAGCATTATTGAGAGGTCAAACAAGTGGGCTGTAGAGCTTATTAGTTTTTGTTAGCCCAAACACAGCGTTTATGGTTTTTTTTTTTTTTTGATAAGTAAAAAAAAAAAAAAATGCTGTGTTTGGGCACAAAAACTAACACAGCGTTTATGTTGATTAAAAAAAAAAACGAAAACTAAAAACAGAGCCTATATAATCAATTCTTCCTCCTTTTTTTTTCAGTAAGGAAAATTAATCAGATTGCAAATCAATAACCAAAAATACGGAAGGGGGAGCCAATAAAAATGCCGTGTAGAAGACTACAACTTTTAGAAGGTATTGTATGCGCCCAGCCGCCCAGTCAAAAAGAATCATACACGATATTGTTTTTTAATGATTCAGACAGATTTCAGTCTACCTTATGCACACTACAACTAGTAATCGAAAGAGACCAACTACCACTCATTAGCGGACAGCTCGATTAAAATCCGAGAGAAAGTCTCGTATAGACTAACTCCAAAGAATTGAGAACCGATCACAATATAGTTACGTGCATGCGCGATAGGAGTACTTTTCTCGCGCGCAAATTGGTGAATCTAAAGTACAATGAACATATTTCTTATCGAAAGCAATGGCCTTATTAAAGGGAAATGATAATGCTTAAGTACTTTTCTCGCACGCAAATGGGTGAATCTAAAGTACAATGAACATATTTCTTATCGAAAGCTATGGCCTTATTAAAGGGAAATGATAATGCTTAAACTGCTTTTGTTAATATCAAAACTATTGTGCATAAAAGTCTTGTACTTTGCACATGGTACAAACTTTTTATGCATAACAGTTTTGGCATTAACAAAAATAGTTTTGACATTAACACTAAAAGCTCGCCAATTTTAAATATGGACGCTATGATATGAGTTTGTTTAGGGATGAGAAAATCCACACATAGACTAGTCCGGTTAGCTGGTGAGTTTATTTACCACACAATTGATCATGGTTTGATTCTTGGAGTCATACCGTAAAAAAGTAATTTCTTGTGAATTTCCTGAATCTGGCGTGTATGGTATTTCTTTAACAGGACTGTGGAGAAAATTTAATTGAGGTACGTGTAAACTGATCCGAACACCCCTGACCATGAAAAGAAGAAGAAGGGAGAGATGAGATAAACAATGCATGTTTTGATTTTTCAGACAAGAGAATCCGTGTACCACCAATGATCTCCTTAATTAGACATACTCAAACGTATCAAAAATTACTACTACTTCACATGTTTAAAACGTCTATCATTGCATTATATGCTAATCTAGGCAAATAACAATCAATCCCAAATCTTCCAACTACCATGCTTGGATGCTCCTAACACCATTGACACGTGGCGGGATCTTAGTTTTGGCTCCAACCATCCAACGTAAATGCGGTGAGACTCCCTAAAGATGGAGAATAATGTAACAGGATAATACTATTTGACATCGGTAACTAAATATCATAGAAAAAAATATCTTCCAACCAGAGAGAGAGAGGGGAAACCATCACAAAGGGAAGATGAAGAAGCAAAATTTCCCATATGTCACTTTCACTCAACACCTTAGAACTCTGCCAACCAACAAAAAAAAAATCATACTACTAACAGTAATTCACAAATCACAAAACACAAAAATACAAAGATTACAATGGAAAAGAAAGAATGAAGTTACGTGGGGGTCTTCTATAAGGATATGGTTCGTCCGCCGGTCAGATTTGGACTACAGGTGTAGTTCAGGTGATCGCAACCGTCGATTAATGTTTTCAATGATTCAAATTTGTTTTGAATCTTTTACCGATAATAATATATTTTTACTAATAAAAAATTCAACACATCTAAACCATTAATTATAAATATAAACGGTTCAAATTAGACTATACATCCTTCTCGGCAGTCAAACCGTAGAAAAAGCGGATCCTTCCATTATGGTCAGTTGAATTTTCTTATCACGATGACGTCTAAGTCAAGGGATGTTGTTCTTCCTCGTCACAATCCCGAGGAGGAGGTCCCTTATCTGCGCATCCTGTGCACGTTAGCGTCTGAGCTTTATCAGCTTGATAATGCCAGTCGGTAGTCCCAACCACATACAACATCAGCCCGGCACAACAAACCTGGGCCGACAGTAGCCCAAGCCAGAGCCCAACGAACCCGACCCCGAGCCATAACCCGAGCCCGATCGCCACGGGCATGCCCACCAGATAGAATGCCCCGAGGTTCACATTGGCCGCGGTGGTCGGGCGGGCGGTTCCCCGAACCACTCCGCACCCGACTGTCTGAGGGCAGTTCCCGAGCTCGCAGAGCCCCAGGATCGGCAGCGCGGCCGACGTCAGCTGCAGGATTTCGGCATCTTCGGTGAACATCCGGGCCCACTTGTACCTCATCCCGGACGCGAAAGCCATTGCGGCCACGCCCATCACCGCAGCCAGAAATATCGAGACGATAGCGGACATCCGGGCCTTGTCAGGCCGGTTCGCCCCGAGCTCGTTCCCGACCCGGGTGGAAACCGCGAACCCGAGCGAAGACGGGAACACGTAAATCAACGACGTCGTTTGGATAAGCACGCCCATCGATGCCACCGTGGCCTTGGGGTCCACCAAAATCCCACACAATACAATCATGAACTCGTACCACCACCACTCGAGGCAAACCGAAACGCAGCTCGGCGCGGCTAACTTCACGAGCGGCTTCCAGCCGGTCAAACACTCCCGGCTCGGCGCGCACCACGTCGGCTCGTGCAACCCCGAAACCCACACGTACAAAACCAATGCCACCAGCACGGCGAAGTTCGACACGGCGGAGGCGGCCGCAACGCCCGACACCCCAAGCTGGAGTTTGGAAACGAACAAGATATTTATCGGGAAATGGACGATGGTGCCAGCGAGGGTTGAGAGCGTAAGTGGGTACGTGATGCCTTGGGCGCGAAGGTAAATGCGTATCGGGTGGACGAAAGAATTCGTGAACAAATCGGGGAGGGAGAAAATCAGAAAGGTGTGGGCCAAGCTGGTGATTTCTGGGTCTTGTTTAAAGAAAAGAAGGATTCTCGAAATGTTGAACCAGAGGAAGGAGATGGGGACGGAGGAGGCAAGGAGGAATATGACGGAGCGGTGGAGGGTGAGGGAGAGGAGCTTCGGCCGGCTCGCGCCGAACGCCTGGGAGCAGAGCGGCTCCATGCCGAGGGCCAGGCCGGAGAGGATGGAGTAGCCAGTGATGTTGGCGAAGGCGATGGCGAGGGAGCCGGCAGCCAGCTCGGTGTCGCCCAGGCGGCCGAGGAAGAGCATGGAGATTATGGAGCGAGAGTAGAATATGAGGGCGGTGAGGGCGATGGGAAGAGAGAGAGTGAAGAGGTGTTTGGTCTCGGTGAGGATATTGTGGGTGTTTGGGTACGGGGATTGTTGAGGTGGTGGTGGTGCTTGTTTTTCGGGGGGGTGTTTGGCGATGGATGGGAGGGAGGAAAGGTCGATGTAGAAATGGGTTTGTGGGGAGGGGTGGCTGTGGTGGTTCGTGACGGCGATGGTGGTGGCGGCGTTGGAGGCGTCGGTTTTTGAGTTGCACATAGTGAATTTTGAGCTATTGAAGTTCTGTTTGATTCCTCTCACTCACTCTGTTTATGGTTTTTTTTTTTCAGAGATACTCTCGTGAAGAGCACTCTTTCTCTCTCCAAAACACACACACTCTCTCTCTCTGTGTATTGTGTTGCGGCGTATTGGGGAAGCGAATATAAATAGAGAGGAGGTAGATGGGTTTGATGGTTTTGTTTTAATGGGGTAGGATATTTTAAATGTTTTAATTTAAGCTATACTTTTTAGTTAATTTTGCACGTAAAATATTTTTGCTATATTGCTGTATTTGGTTCTGAATTGTAATCAGTCCTCAGCGCTCCAATTTCCAACAGTGAATGTTGAATTATGGGGAGAGAGAGAGAGAGAGAGAGAGAGAGAGAGAGAGAAAGGTTCAAAATTTATAAAGAGGGAGAGAGAGATACGTAGGCAGTGATCTGGGCATTCCTTCGTCCACAAAACAGACCTGTGAATGACTATAACGTCACTAATTTTGTTTGGTTCGTATCATTTCTTGTCCAAGTTTGGAACCGTTCAAATCTAGATCATTAGTTTCTATAATTAATGGTTTGAATTTGCTGGTAAGAATTTTCGAGTAAAATCTAAACCATTAATCATGTCCATCTATGATTCATATTTGGACCGTCTCGTCTAATCTCTAAATTAGGATAATAAAAGATCCGTTTCTTTAAGAGACGGGGACCCTTTGTTTAATTATTCCGCTCCCAAATTCTACTTGAAAGTTTCTTTAAAATTTACATAAAATTAGAGAGATACCTAGGCAGTGATCTGGACTGCATTTCTCCTCCAGCGAAACAGAGGAATCTCAAAGTGAAAACTATCCCTTTTTATTTTATACGCCCAAATTCTACTTGGATTTTCTTTTTGCAAAGTACAAGCACAAGTACAAGTATACAACCCCTTCTTTTGTTTTTCTCTTACATCTCTGTGTTGGAAAGGATAAAGGAGGAATATACATACTAATGAGAAAGAAAAAAAACTTATGTACAGAGGCTCTGTAAACTGAGTTTCACAATGTCCAAACTCGCGCGTCAAAAAGTATTTTGAATGATTCGGATTAAAAATAAACTATTACCTATCAAAAATATTTATTATCGACCAAAGTTCAAAAATATATCTCAATCATTAGTTGCCGAGACAGATGAGTGAGATTGTGTGCTTTCGTAGATAACTTATTCACAGAGGAGCCGTGAATAAATTATTCTCAATGAGAAAAGATCCAGGTTGTCAAGGTGGCAATTAGAGTTTTAGCTACGAGCCAGACTACAACCACCGCATATGTGGTGCGGTGACCGTCCACCGCACAACTATTGGAACCCATTTCGGGCCCCACAAAAATACAAAAAAATATTTATAAATTTTAAAATAATATTTTATGAGGCTATGTAGAAAATCAGTTTTAACGGATATCGGTAGATATGCTTTTTGAATTTATAGGTGCGAAAACTGCGAAACTGAGCAGTTTCACTCCTACAAATTCAAAAAACATACCTACCGATATCCATTAGAACTGATTTTTTTATAGGGGCCCATAAAATATTATTTTAAAATTTATGAATTTTTTTCTGTATTTTTGTAGAGCTTGGAATGAATCCCAAAAAGCGTACGATAGACCAGTCACCGCATTTCATGCAGTGTACCTAAACTTTCCGTTTAGCTAAAAAGCATTCAAAAATATTTAATTTTGAGATTTATGTCTAGTGGTTTAACACATTTTTCAATGTCATGAATTGATTACTATAGGGTATATTTTGTTTTTAGTTGTATCATTCCTGTGATTACGATAATATTGAAAATGTTCTCATTTTTAAAATTTGATAAATAAGTTGTTCATGCGATCATGTTAACAATGTTTGGACACGAATCCAGAAAGATACGGTACCCGAAATGACACAACAAACATGACACGATAATCACCCCAATTGAGAGAGATTACTGGAGTAGTTTTCTTCCTTAAGCTTTTTGTTGCAATTATGACATGCATGTGAAATTCCGAAGTACTCCTACCCAAAAAAAAACAAAAAATTATGAAATGCATGTTGTCATGCTGGTCGTCACCAATATATATTCCACATATACGAATTTAGTAAAGCTTCTCTATTTTTTTTAGAGATAAAAGGACAGATTAAATATTAATATTTTAGTCGATATATAGATTGTAGATTTTTCCCTTTTACCCGATTTCTCGCGCATCTCTCTAAGAACCCTAAAGTAGTCGCCGATCCCATCTCCCTCCTTTCCCACGAATCTCACCCCCAGGATTTTACACCCCAGTTGGTGGACGACAAAGGAGGGATTTCCCCCCTTGGGCTTTTTTCATTTCTTGATTCTAGATCTCGGAGCTCTTTTACCCTTCACCCCATCTCTCTATTCCCCAAACCACCATCCACCGCCCCTCCTCTGTGTCTTCTGCCGCGTAATTTGACGGCTTTTGGAGGTAATATTTTGTAGATCGTAGTCGCTGGAGGCATCCTCCCCCTCCCCCTCCCAGAATGGAAGATCTAGGTTGATGGATGAAATCTCCTCCGGTACAACAAACTTTGTCTGGTTTTGTTACCGGTTTTTCTCCTTTTTTTTCTAGTTCTCTTCTTTGGTATCCCCTGTGTGGGATTTCTCTCCGTTTGCGGGGCTTTTTTCACACCTGTGTGAGTATTATTTTTTGCAGTGCTCCGTCTGTTTGGAGATGTAGATTTAGTTACAGTTGGGTATAGTCTTTGGACTGAGTGTTCTCTTGTTGGTTTCTTGATCCCTTGTTTAGGATTCGAGTTTCCTCTTGACATATTGTTTCTTGAATCTATAGTATCATTTGTTATCGTTTTGGCCACACAAAAAAAAACTTAAAAATCATTTTTTGCATCATTTTCGAGGTGTATCTCTTACATAAATCTGAAATCTACTTACAGTTCTTTTGACACTCGTTTAACCGTACTCCTACCGTGGTTAAGATGATAAAATTCTAGAAGCGTATGTTATGCATACAAACACCCTAAATCTTGAATCTTAGAAGCGTATGTTAGGAAAACCTAACTACAAACACTCCAAAATCTAAACGAAAACTCTAAACCAAATTTCAAGACCCAAAATATACCTCAAAATCCAAAGCTCCACAAAAAACGAAAACAAACTGAAGCAAAATCAAAAAACCGACACCAAAACCTAATAACATGCATAATAAGCCTTGGAAACCAAACATAGAAAGTTAAAAACTCCAAAGAGATAGAGGTATTGACCTCCCAATTCAATCATAAAATTCTCGTTCTTGAAGTTTTTCTCTACCACCATCTATAAGAAAAAGAAATACTTATAACAGAATTATGGGGCACGCTAATGTGGGAATTCGGCAAATCTTTCTTCTTTTATTTTCCTGATAACCGGATGTTCAGGCTAATTTTGGGGTATTGAAGTTAAATCTTTTGTTCTTTGTATGATGTACATGTAGATGCCTGAATTAAGAACGAAGTAATTAATCATGATCAAATTTACCATGGTTACATGTGGCACAACTGGACTATCGACTGCATCATGGTGGCATGGAGAACAGAAAATTTCCTCACAACAGATTATCATAAGTGAAAAACTCACTTGATGTACAAATATCATAATGTTGAGTGTTATGTCTTTTCTTTTGCATCCTCGATGTACCATTTCTCGAGTTTGTAACAAAAAAAAATTTGTCGATCAAAAGAAATATGCCGGGTTTAAGCACTAAGCCGAGTTGTACGACCAATGGCTTAGGCCCGTCTGTTTTTATTTTTTTGACAGGCTAGGCCCCGTTTGGTTATGACATATTACTCATCTGAGGGAATTGATTTTCGCACTCCCCAAATTACTAACCGCACTTCAAAAGGGGAGTGCGTAAATCAATCTTGATTGTTGCACTCCCCTTTTGAAGTGTTGTTAGTAATTTGAAAAGTGCGACAATCACTGCCCTTTATCTTATCGTCGTATATATGGTTATTGATAACAAGGCTCTAGTGCATTTCAAGGGGACTAATGTGGATGTGGTGACATATTTAAGGTGTAAATTGCAAGAAAGATATTAATGGCACGCTGAGTGGCTGTCTTTTTTCTCTAGTGTGGCAAGTGCTACGACGGTGTAAAGCGTCTCGGTATGCTAATTATAAATTTTATCATCGTGATTTACCTTCAGTTTTTAGAGGCTACCACGTACTACATGTGCATCAAAAATCAAGATAATCATCCATTGGCGTCAGAATATCAAGATAGATTTGTTTCATAGTGCATTTTTTAAACTATACTAGCCATCTATTTTCGTAGAAATCATTTCTTGACCAAGGAACTAAAGATAGCCGATCAATTTAATTTTTATATTGAATGTTACTCAACAATCTCCGAACAATTTAGAGCAAGATGAAAAAAATTCAATTGAGCGCATAAAAATGCCCTACACCCCATAAAAATTCCTTGGTCATTAGTTTCTTGACCAAGCAACTAATGATATCCAATTAATTTAATTTTTATATTGAATGTTACTCAACAATCTCTGAACGATTTAGATCAAGATGAAAAAAATTCGATTGAGCGCATTAAAAAGCCCTATGTCCTAAAAAATCGATTGCTCAATCGGTTTAGTGGCTAAATTTTGAGAACCGAACCGATTATTCGATTGTCTAAATCTCCAAAAACCGAACCAACCGAACTAAAATCATCCCTAGCCACACCCCAAGTTCCACCTTATCCGTGATCAATTGGTTCGGTGGCTAAATTTTGAGAACCGAACTAATTATTCGGTTGTCCAAATCTCCAAAAACCGAACCAACCGAACCGAAATCACCCCTAGCCACACCCCAAGTTCCGCCTTATCCGTGATCAATCGGTTCGGTGGCTAAATTTTGAAAACCGAACCGATTATTCTGTTGGCCAAATCTCTAAAAACTGAACCAACCGAACCGAAATTACCCTTGGCCACACCCCTGGTTCCGCCTTATCCGTATCGTACCTGCTGAAGGTGACTCACAATTTGAGTGGTTTGCGGTGGCCGTTTCATCCATTTGATTGGGCCAATTGCGAACCCTTTTTTTTCCTGGCAGCTGATTACTTGTGCACGTCAGCAATTATATTCTCGAGCCAAATATGGAAATATTCTGCCTAAACTTATCGATAGGTCTGGCCCACTCCGCGCCACAATAATAGTACTGGACCCAAAAATACTGCTTTTGCAAAAAGGAAAAAAAAATGAAAAAGTTGAAGAGATAAAACAATTAATGAGGCCCGTCTGAATGACCGGATATAATTCTTCGATTGGACTAGGGACTAGACGTCCGCTGTTTTGTTAAAAAAATTTACGGGTCTAATCAAACCTGCATCGACTATACAATTCCGTAAATAATGATTAATAACGTAATAAGATGAAGTGTATTGCATCAGTATCATGTCAAACGGATTAAATAACTAAGGGTACCGTCAAACAAAATAATCTCAACCTTTTTTTGTTTTACTATTTGTTTTTCCCTTTTGATATTCGTGTTTTTTTTTCTCCAAAATTAGCACTCTCTCATTTCCATACATTTCTTATCCATTAAATCTTTGGTTTTGCCTAGGAAATGAAGTATCTGGTGTATAATCAAACTTATAACATTTTCAGATTCCTTATCTTAACAACGTATATGACAAAATAAGAACAGCTCTACGGACATGCATTTGGATCTGTTTGATACGTATAAGTTCCACACGATACAGGGGCATGGGTCACACAAAAATCGAAGTAATTTGAAGACATCTATATTTGGATCTATATCCTAACATTTGTGCCGCAAGTATTTTTCATTCCAAAATTGTGTAGGAGATAAGGAGGTGGTGCACTGGAGTAATAATTGAGCGTGGAACAACATGGTCTGGAGAAGGAAAAATCAAAAGATAATGGAGGTGGTGGTGGTGGTGGTGGTCGTGTGATGCTCCAGAATCCTTCTCGACCACATGCTTTGTGAGGAAAGGATGAAATGGGAAGCCTTTCAAAAAAAAAGAAAAGAAAGAAGAAATGGGAAAGAGGGTGGGTGGTCGTTGGTATTTCCCCGTACAGATGGAAGGAAGGAGACATCCTTCACCAATTTACAACCCTGAAACCCTGCGCATTCCCCGCATATCTCTCTCTCTCTCTCTCTCTCTCTCTCTCTCTCTCTCTGTATATATGAGTTTCTGTTGTTACTGAAGGATGTAATATGGAGAGTGATTTTGCCACTCCTCAAATTGTTAACGGCATGGGTGGGTATATTTTATGTGGTACCTGCTCTGTATATCCGGACAGTCTAATACATTTTTGGACGGCTCATATTGAAACTCTCTTTCTCTTCTCTCATTTCAACACTTTCTCTCTCTAAATCTGTGCCGTCCAAAAACGCAATGGACGGTTTAGATGAGCTGAACGGACACCACGTGATAACCACTCTGCACTCAAAAAAATTTCCCTGATTGGGGGCATTCAGAAGTCAAGAGGCCAATTTTGTAGTTTGTGGTGATCTATGACCCACACGGAGGGCACAGGTCCTAGTCCACCAGTCTTTCTAGTCAACACTTAATTTTTTTTTAATCCGGAGGGATTGCCGCGGTGGTAAAGCAAGGAGATTTTATCTTATTTGAATTTTTTCCTCATTTGTTAATTCTGCGCTAATCTTTTATGGGTTATTAATTCGGCTCGATAAGAAGAATCAGAAAAGTAAAAAAAAAATTTACTTTTATCCAAGTATTTTGAGAAATAACTACTTTTAGCAAAAAAGTGGTTATTTCTCAAAATACTTGGATAAAAATAAAAAAAAAATTACTATTTTTCTAATTCCTCTTGTCGAAACGAATCAATAACTCAAAATTTTTTTGCTCAAAACTAACAAATTCAAAAAAAAAATTCAAATAAGAACAAAACTTTCGGATTTAAGTTAAGTTTAAGTTGAGTTAAGGAGAAGGCAGCCTTAGGGGTTTAATCTCTATTAAGTTCTCTAATTTGAAACCTTCTAAATGCTATCAATTCATTTGCTCAGATGTTAATTGAGCTCCCCGCATATTGACAGTGAGATTGGACTCCAAGTAAGATGGATCGGAAACATGACTTATTCCAAAACAAAAAAAAAAGTTTTTTTTTGTGTGTTCCAACTTCCAACCACAAGTGAGTGTTTCCGGTAGTGAAAAATTTGTGCATTTTTGATTAAAAAGTTGTTAGGTGTTTCCGATAGTGAATAAGTTGATAGAGTTACTGTAGCAAAAAAAATTGACAATTTTTTTGTTAGTGGAGATAGTAAAATGCTAAAAATTTTTTGTTAGTCGAGATAGTAAAATGGCCAAAAAAAAATTGTTAGTGAAAACGAGATAATAAAATGCGTTAAATTTTTAGTATTTTTTGTTAGTGAAAATGAGGCCTGAGCTACTATCGTCATACAGTTATACTAGTTAGGGGTGATACCGGTCCGGTTTCGACCGGTTTGGGTGTACTTTTTGGTCAAAACCGGATATCCGGTTTGAGATTTTTAGAAACCGGAACCGGTTGAGATAAAACCGGTCCGGTTTCGACCGGCTCAACCGGTTTCGGTCCGGTTTATCCGGTTTTCATTCATGGGCCATATTTTTTGCTCAACATATCAAAAAATTCACAATTCAACCCATAAAATATCAACCAAAAATCTATAATTCAACCCTTTTTTTTGGGCCTAACAAAAAAGGATCAATTTTGAGCCCAATACATAAAAAAAAACCCATAAAAACATAATTAAGCTCATAAAAATAGTTTTTATATAATAAATATATTTATTAGACCAATATACACCACAAAATATCAACTAAAAATCCATAATTCAACCCCTGCCCTATGTTTTTATATATATATATATATAACCGGTCTGGTTTCAATCGGTTTTTAAAATATATAAACCGGATCGAAATTATTTTTCCGGTTTATAAAATTTTATAAACCAGAACCGGATCGAAATTATTCAACCGGTTTAAAAAAATCCGGTCCGGTCCGATTTTTCCGGTTTCGATTGATTTTCCGGTTTCGAGTAACAGCCCTAATATTACTAGTACTATATGCACTTGTCCTTTATTTATTTATTTTTTGAATGCTTTATGTGGCAAAGGAAATAAAATCTCAGAAAGGCAAAAAAGATGGTCGGCAGTGATAATGTACATAATTAACTTTCTAGGGAGATGAACAATATTTTTTGAGTTCCATCTTCCTTCTTACTGGAGTTTTAGTGGAAGGGCCCCACATCCAGGTTTCCCTTCTTTTTTTTTCATTTTTTTCATTTTTTTTTTTGTGATTATACAAACATAAAAGCCATATGCAATTTTTGAAAAGTTTTGTACTACATTGGTTTATTTATATCTATGGTGGAAGCACATGATTAAATGCAAAAAATGCCAAAAAACTATTGCATAAGTTGGTGAGAGACTTTTTAATTATGATCCAGGTGTCGAGACCAACTTACACGCATATCAAATAATCATGGGAAATCGATATCAGCCCCCTGCTTGCGAGGTCCCAATCAAAACCGGAGCAAAATTTTGAATGGACTTACTGCAACGAATTAATAGCACATAAAAAGTTTCGAACATGAGATTTTATAAATGAGCAAACTCCAGAGTCTCTGGCGTTATTCACTCGGCCAACCCTTCCGGTTAAGTTGGTGAGGGGCTGACTGTTGTCTAGAATTGAACAATAATGCATGCCCTCCTAATTATTAATAACCTAGTTTAATTGTTTAGGACCAATTGATCACTTAAGTTTGTCTGCTGTGGACCACCTACCTATGTTGTTGATTGGCCAAGGTTTTCAATTATGAGGCCCTCTTCTGCTAATTAAGGTTTTTATTTTTTAAATATTTAATTATTTCTTTGTTTTATGAGACAGGTCATTTTATTTTCCTACGTCAAATTTAACAGTCAAAGTGAACGTGATGAAGGATCTTACGCCTTTTTCTTTTTTTTGAACAGCGAAAAAGGAATATACGTACGCTTATTTCCAAGTTCTTCCAAAATTCAGAGTTTTTAATTGCTGGATCAAAAAGAATAAATAATTGGTACCAATTAAAACCGGCCTCACTTCCCAGCTGTTGCATGTGTATGGGTCCATTTTGCATTATTTCCAACATGACATTTTTTTTAATAGATAAGATAAAGAATAATTTGTTATTTTCAAAGTGTCTTTTGTTTCCTTATTGCAAACCAATAAAAGGAAGAAAATTTATACTATATAGTTAGTGGTTCGCAACTTAAAGTGGACTAGGATTCCAGCATCTCTCTCCAACCAAAATTAAATTAAGCAAATTAGAATGATTAGATTTTGTAAGAGCATTTCCGATTCATCATTCCTTCGTATTTCTATATTTTGATCTTGCAAAAAGGTGTTATGAAGGATGTGTTTACTCTAACCCATCCTTCAAAACACTTTTTTGTCTCCGTTAACCTTTTTTCATTCTCCAAATAGAGGGGATGAAAAATTAAGTACAGTTGCTCTCAAATGAAAGATGGGTTGAGAATTATTTTCCTCCAAAATGGAGGTTTGATGTTAAAACAATTTTTGAAGGATGGGTTTGAATTGATTTTCTCCTCCAAAATGGAGCAATGGAATTTTTTTTTAAGAAATAGAGCACAGATTGGAGATGCTCTAATGGACACGGCTTCTCCGCCATTTGAAGGCGAACCTGCAAGGTTGCACTTAATTTACCCGCTTGTGTCCTACTGTGACAAAAAATTATTTAAATCAAACATCTCTAGATACATCATCCAAACAGAGTTAAAGGTGAAAATTGGGTTCGGATCATGTACTTATAGATCTCCCATTAGAATAATTTTACGGTCATAACAAGCGTCTCGATGAGATTTAAAATATGAATGATTCGAACAATGAAATTACGGTCAACATCAGGTCGCAAAGGGGTCAATTGCACCCCTAGCAGTTTAGAGAAGCCATTTTCTATTTTGTTGAATGGAAAAGATGCCCACAATTTGGTTTTTAGTGGTTGGGAAAAAAGAATAGGTTTTTGTGAATGGCGTTGGGACACGTGGCAGAACCCTAGAGATGATTGAGCAAGGAATCACAATTTTCTCTTCCCACCAATCAGATTAACTGCTTTTTAGCGAATGCCCTTTGGGGTACAAATTAAGGGCTTTTTGTACTGTAGTCTGTACTGGCACTTTATAACGAACGACTAGGCGAAAAGATACAGTACTACGCAAAAATGACTACGACACTTTTTAGGGCTTCTCTCTGTCTCCTTAACTGGAGTCTAATTGTCTAAACCCTCTAGGGCTTCAAAAAGCACACTTTACACTACATTGCGACTTACGTTATTGGGGCTCCAAACGAGCTGTGCCGAGTTTTGTTGTATTTGAAGCTCGCATCATTTACTAAACGAGTTCAAAAACTTGATAAACCGAGTCGAGCTCTCAATGAGCCGAAGCATATATGATTCATTTACTAAATAAGTCTGAGCCGAGTTTCGGAGTGTTATGCTCTTAATATTGGAAAAGACCATATTAATTTGTACAAGACAGTTTTTCCCTGCAACAACATTGATTTCATTCTATAAACTAGCCTAAATTACAATTAAGTTTCGTTCGTTGTGAGAAAGTCATGTTCTCAAGGACTAAAAAAGTAATAAAAGACGTAACAAAACGTACCTTTCATACCAGACCAAGTTATCGCAACATGTAAGTCACTCCAATACATTAACCAATATTCGATTGCTAGACTGATTGATAGCTGAAACTGTAGAAGAATAATATCGTCATAGGTTAATGGCAGAGAAGAAGCTCCTATCCAACCATTGTGGGCCCTCCTTGGCCCACAGCAATTCTCTATCGAGCTAATTTTTATGTGAATGATAAACTTGACGAGCTCTACAAAGTGAACTGATTTCGATCATTGTTATGGGTTCAAGATAGACTTACAAAGGCCCAAATTTGGACCCCAAATAGGACAATGGAAACTGGATAGGAACTGTGTCCTAATGATAGAATGGTGGTTGGAAGGAGGAAATGTAGATGTGCCAAAATGGCATTGCACTAGTGTAGTCGCAAGGTGCCGAAATGGCTTTTGCACTGACAAATTTGGCAAACGATGGATAGAGTTGCATGCTCATATGCTAAACTTCAAGTTAAGGGCACAGGATAATTAAGTTAAAATTAATTCACGTAAGTCAAACACCCGTCGGTTGCTTGCCAGCTACCATCGCTAGAAATTTCGTCCATGGATGATCATAATCCGTTCACCTATTTGATAGCAACATAATCCAATAGCCTAATCAAAAGTCATTTCGCAAACAAGTAGTTTCTTGAGCAAGCTTGTTTAATGGGCACAAGATAATTAAGTTAAAACTAATTCACGTAAGTCAAACACCCGTCGGTTGCTTGCCAGCTACCATGCATTACTAGAAATTTCATCCATGGATGATCATTAACCGTTCACATGTTTGATAGCAACATAATCCAATAGCCTAATCAAAACTCATTTCACAAACAAGTAGTTTCTTGAGCAAGCTTGTTTATTCTAGCTTGTGCTAACATGATATAAGCGTAAGCTAAGGTTCATTAATTATGCTGATCTGGACACCCTAGACTGTCAGGCCAAAAAAGATATATGCATGAACAACTTGTAAGAGATGGGCACAAGTATGCCCCTATATGGGTAAGAACCAAGTTGGAAATGGCCTTCGCAATTACAGCTCACTTCCAACTCCAACACAACACAAAAGCATAATGTTACAAACAAAAAAACTTTTTAATCATCTAGAGAGAGAGAGAGAGAGAGAGAGAGAGAGAGAGAGAGAGAGAGAGAGAGAGAGAGAGAGAGCATCCATCTCAATAACAGCCAGGGGGGTAAGGGCATTTCCTTTCTATATAATGCAGAGGACAAAATAGTTATACAACTGTACACTCAAAAATGCAAATAAAATTTTAGCTTCAAAAGCCCCCAGAATTGAAGGCAAAAAGTGGTTGATTTATTAGCTTTTACAAAACAAGAAAAAGAAACCTCACCAATACCATGATTGCAAAAGTATCTTTAGTTCCCGCGGATCTTTGCGGGGAAAAGCAAATTTTAGTCAAGTATTTTCATTGAAAACAGTAAAGCCAAGCGATCGGGTTATGATCACAGTTGATCATTTTTGTTCCTGATAACTCGGGATGTTTGGATCAGTTTACGCGTGCCTTGATAATTATCGGTGGAGCAATCCTACCGTCCACTAACGGGAGGTCCATTTAAAGCCGTGGCAAAACTTCATATGCCCCCCCCCCCCCCCCCCCCCAATGAGAGCACGTGAAAGTTTTGAAACCTGAGACTTACGAGGAAGAAAACTGTAATTAAGTCGACCACATCAAATGATGAGTTGATGCCCTTATCAAAGTTGATCATGGCTTATGTTAATCAGCGGTGCTACGCTCACCGCTGTGTTTCACCGCTCAACATTTCACCAGTCCGATTCGGCAATCAATGGTCTGAATTTTAAAAAAACACATCCTTGGAAGAGTGTGACTCCTTCCTGAACAATGTGTGAGATTGAGAGCGATAGTGGGAGGGATAAATGGAGAGCAGGTGGGCGTAAACTTTATGTACCCAATATTCCAATGTCCTTTGTGTAGGGGCCTGGCCATCTCATTCCTTCTTTCATTGCTTTGTTTTAGCCTTATATTCAAAAGCACAAATAAGACATATGCATCTTAGAGGTTGAAAATTTCTCTAAGTGTTATAAATTCTTGTCAAGCCGGTTCTTTCAGATCTTTGCTCGGACTTTAACTCAGTCCCCCACAAGTGGATGATGAGATTGATTTTTCAATATTAGTCGAGATGCGTATAAACTGATCCGAAAACTTGAATTAAAAACCAAAAAAGACAGAGACAGCCACTAAAGAAGAGACCCTCAGGCATGTCAAACCCCACGGGGGGCCGGGAGCATTTTCTGCTGCACATGGTTTTTGGAGCTGTTTTGAATCAATCAATGGTCTTTTTACCAATTCAGGAAGTTTTCCGACACCTCCACCCCACCACCACCCAATTTCACCCTTCCGGCCCCTGGCTGACTGGACTCCCCATGGCCAACTTGGCCGCTCTCCGCCGCTTTAAGGACACGTAAAATCCCACACATCCATATATATATGTTTGTTAAAAGGGAGGAAAAGAAAAGTGTTTTTAGAATTTTTGGATTTTTTGTTCCATGGGGTCCACTCCATGTGATTGGTGGGCCTGCTACTTGTCCAATGAAATTGTGAGGGCATAAATTAAAGGAGAATGATACTTCCACCGAAGGAAGTCCCACCGCGCCGCCCACCGCACCGCCGGCGGGTCCACTCCGGCCACCAGACGTCCGATCCGAACCGTCCAAAAATTTAAAAAAAAAAAACCGAGTGGGCCCACGCGAGAATTAACGGCATCCGACGTGTGTAAGTGCTCGATCCGAACTTCAAAAAATCAGATGATCCGAGCCATTAAAAATGAAAGTTCGGATCGAGCACTTACACACGTCGGATGCCGTTAATTCTCACGCGGGCCCACTCGGTTTTTTTTTAAAAAATTTTTGGACGGTTCGGATCGGACGTCTGGTAGCCGGAGTGGGCCCGGCGGCGGTGCGGTGGGCGGCGCGGTGGGACTTCCTTCGGTGGAAGTATCATTCTCCTAAATTAAAACCAGAATTTTGTAGAAAGTCCAGTGGGGCCCGCGGGTGGCAGAAGTCGGTCCATGACACGTGGATTCGGTGATTTGCTAGCTAGGTTAAGGAAAATTATTAAATGTTCTTGGAGCACTCTAACGTGGTGTTTCACAGGCCTTTTCTGTTGTGGACTCAACACTTAAGTGTGTGTCTTCCACACAAGTATTTATGAGAAAAGACTCGTGAAGCATCACGTGGCGATGTTTCAGAAGCAATGAGTAATCGCTGTGTGTTACAGTATTATCTTGCAAGAAAGTCAAAGAAATTAATGGTGCTTCTTTAATAAAGTACTACCTCTACAGTAAAAGATAACCTTGTCAAATATTGGGACCAAATATGAAAGGTACGAGAGAGAGCCTTTCTATCTCCTATTCCTTTTCTTCTTCTTTTTTTTTTTTTGGACACCTTTTTTAGTTAGAAATCTCAATTTCGTCCCGAAGCGAATATTCGACGGTTAATTCTGTAGCATACTCACTTGGCGCGATAGTACTTTTAACCATAATATAGTCACGTGGAGTTTATACACTTAGTCGTGAACCTTGTATGATTATGTCATAGTTAAGAATCAATTTTTAGAGTTTGTGAGCATCTTCACTCGCGTAGTAGTGTTTGAATATGAATTGGACTTTCCCATCTGTTAATCTCGCGGCTGGCAACATCGCCTGGGAATGAAGGTTTCTTATAGAAGAAGAGACATGCACAGCCCTTGTACATCGAGTTGCAATTTTCTTTTGATGCATGTGACCTGACCTTAATTTAGTCTCATAATCCCTCAAAATGGCCTCCGCACCCGCTCTCAATCCTCGCACTCTCGAATTTTAATGGGTTGATAATATTTTTGAAAAACGCTTTCACGCTCGCGCTCTCACAACTGCACCCGCATGCGCATTATGTGACTTAGGACCTGACACCTGTGAAATGTTTCATTTGTTGAAGTATATAATTTCTGCGACCTAACATATTTTTGTCACATAACTCTATTTCACCTTATACAGCCTTTTAATTTCTTCATGAGGGCACTCTGGACCAAAAACAAGCTTATAACTTGTTGCTTGCTTGTTGTTGGTTTGACATACAGTGGCTACTTACTTGGAGTTGTTTGGATCTTATCGTACCTACAAGAGTGTCTCGGTAAGAGTTAAGCCAGACGTCGTGTTTTTCAGCATAATCTTGCCTCAAGTGGCGCACCCCGTGACATGCAAGTTGCTCTCTAGCATGTCGCTATGAAAGCTCTTAAAATTCACTTTCTAAACATCATGGCCCCTCAACACCCACCGACCTCACTGGTCAATTTTTGGCACATAGAAAGAAACTCCAAAACAATGGAAGGGCGTTTGTGTCTCAGCTTCATCATGCAGGCTTTCACTTTCCAATGTGAGCCCAACATGAAGGTCAAATCAAAAGAAAAAAAAGGTGAGCATCATCTCTACTGGACCAAGGGACCGGCAGTGCACCAATGGAACAACAGAGCGTAGAGCGCCTCGGTGTGTGTCCAATCTAAATTTTGTTATTGATTTAAAACGGACATTGATATCTGTATGATCAAAAAGATGAAACAAGTCGAAAAGGTCAACATCAGCTTTACGACCGTCCGGGACAAAAAAAGATCAACTAATTTTTGACAATTTGGAAAATGGAGTAGAGAAAAATCTATTTAATTTTGCAAAGAATAGTTAGTTAGTAATTAATCCAACAAAAATGGAAAACAATGATGGGGGTTTGGATTTGGATGGGATTTGGGGGGTCAGATCCATTAGACCTGAAATGTTGGGGTGGAATCATTGTTGGAATGATAAGAAGGATTTGAATCCATGCAAAGAGATCTTTTTTGTTTGACTTCGAATCCCTAACAAGATTATAGATGTTGAAACTTGAAAAAAAAATCACTTTTTTGGGGCAAAAAAAGATCTTCAAATCCCACTGCAAGGTCAAACCTAAGGATCTTCAATGGTTTTTTTTCTCTTAAATCCGACAGCAGATCATCTCGCATACATAAAACTAGACCAATATACAGGAACGCAAAATGATAAAACAAAATACTTTAAGAAAAGGAGCTCAACTCTGATGTCAAGACCCGAAACTCCAGCTTTTCAGGTGGCTGGAGTATCAGCACTCGATCTTGTTCCTGCAGCAGTACCATCACTGTTGGAGAGCTCAGAAAATCGTCGGCCGGCCTACTTGAGTCAAGAGAGCTAAAACCCATATCAAAAACTCCAGGTATGGATTTCTGTGGTCCAAAATGAAAGGGAAATTGGGATACCTTCTCTCTTTGAGAAGAGAGTCTTAACCGTCTCGCAACCCTGGAAGCAGAAGAATTTTTCAAGCAAAAGTTGTTTTTTTGACTCACACAGTAGCATTACTGTTAAAGTTATGGCAAAGCTGCTTCAATAGTGTCAAAAGACATCTTAGCTGCTTCAATACTTTCGTTCTTGTTATGGAGATTTGAAAATTAAACATAGCAATACATAGTTGTTGATGGGTCAAAGTAATTTTTTAGGGCTTTTTTTTTTTTTTTTTGAAACGGCAAAAAAATTATTGGGGAAATTTTGACAAAGAGTACATCAAGATGAGGGAAGAGGAAGGAGAATTCAAAAAAACCTGGAATTATGATGTCCAAAATGTCCTCGTCTTTCCTTTTGTCTCAAAATCCCGGGCTAGATTTTCACATGATCATTATTTCAAGAGAGAAGCTTTCTTGTGCTTGCGCTTTGATCGGGCAGCAGAAATTTATGAACAAGTGATCTCTTCGAAAATATGTTTTGAATCCCAAAGTTGATTAGCAGTACTGTACTTATTTTTTGAATTAACGGTGATAGTATTGTGTGAGAATGACCTGCATCGTAAAACAGAAAATAATTACTTAAAAAATAAGAACCTTAGCGGAGCCTGAGTTTTTTAATTTGTGTAATTATCTATAATTAATTATATCATCCACAAATCCATGATCCAATTACATAGGTTAAGCGTGGCTTAAGAACGTGTGCATTGTTAAACAACGTTATCATTGAACAAAAGAGAAAGGATTAAGCATGTGGAATCTCATTATGTTTAGCTCAGATCAATGATGTCTCTCTCCTTGGGCCAGAGCTTTTCTGTAGCCCAATTCTCTTAACAAGTGTATTTTTTTTTTTTTTTGGCAAAAACATCATATATTCATAATGAATAATGAATAACAAGAAAAATACAACTGTGTTATCACCACAAGATAAAGAGTGCCGGCGATCTTAACAAGTATTGGTATGTATCACCTGATGCATATGGTGATTTAAGCCCAGAAAACTGTATCCGAAATCTTAGTTACTGTAATCTTTCAAAATGGTCTTTGGCTCTGGTTCTCGATTCTCGTTCTGTGCTCACACTTTCAATCTTCGCACTCACTGAATTTTAGTTTTTTTGGGAGGGTTTTTTAAAAGACGCTTTCACTCCCCGCAATTGCACCTACCCGCCCATGACTAAGATTTCAAGTACATTTTCTGGGCTTAAATCGAAAAATGGTCTTTGCTCTGGTTCTCAATTCTCGTTCTGCAGCTCACACTCTCAATCTTCGCATTCATAAATTTTAATTTTTTTGGGAGATTTTTTAAAAGAGGCTTTCACTCCCGCAATTGCACCTGCCCGCCCATGACTTAGACCTGAATCAAACAAATCCTCAAACCTAGTGTTTGCCTTTTTGGCATACCCAAAATTCAACCTTCTCTAATCTACTTCCCTAACATCAGCCAGTAATTGATTCCAGATTTTTGTTTTATCTTTTCGTCGTCGTCATTTATTTTTTTTTACTAGTTAGTGACAATCATATCAAAAAAGGATACCTAATCTCTATCTCAAGACGTAAGCACATATTGCAAATTAAACAGAATCGAACACACAAAGTTCGGCCAATAGAGCCAGCTAGGGGTGGGCATCATGTCGTGTCGTGTCAGAATTCTATTAACCTTAACCATACCTATTTTGCTTTTTGTGTTATCAGTGTCAGTGTCATATTCGTGTACAGTATCAGAAGCTAGCTCACCCTAACCCGCTAAATTCATGTCGTGTTATTGTGCCCATTCATAAATTCTCACCCTGTGTCGTGTCGTGTCATCCAAGGTTTGTGTTAGAATTCTCTTAACCCTTCCCGATTGTGTAGCTTTTCGTGTGATCGTGCCATGTCATATTCGTGTTTCGTGTCAGAAATAATTGATCCCTAACCTACTAACTTCGTGTCGGGTCGGAAATCCCTAACCCTAGAGCCAGCCAATGACGTAGAAAATACGCACCTGGGCACAAATACAAATTGATGCATAAACAGTCTGGCACCGTGGATGGGCTTGATTGTGTAGTATTCGTAGTTCACTTATTGGGCTAACTAGGCCCAATGTATCAGAGGATGGGCTTGATAGTGTAGCCCACTATACACCTGAGACAGAGATTCTTTTTTTAAGCCCATTTGGACTTTTGAAGAAAAACAAAACTAGGGCTCTCTGTTGGGAAATTTCTCGCTGAAGAGCGCGAAAATGGCGCCTGAACCGAAGAAGATGAAGATCGATCCGACGTCGTCTAGCAGGTAATTAACCACTGACTCCTTCAATATTATACACTTTCTATCATGCCTAAAATCATCTTTATGAATCTTTGTTGAGCAAAATTCCAACATAATATGATCTTTGCGAGTTTTGGACTTTCGAAAAATTAATTGATTTCTGCATTAGTATTTGAATTACTCTTCAGATTTAGGTGCAAACGAGCCAAGTGCGAGTTTTGATGTGCTCGAGCTTGGCTCGTTTGGTAGACGAGCCAAAAACTCGAGGTCGAGCTTGGCTCGGCCATAAACAAGCTGAGGCCAGTTTAGTTACTAAACGAACCACTCTAAATGAGCCGAGCCTATACAACCGAACCTGGCTTTTTCAAGCCGAGCCAAGCTTTAGAGTGTTAAGCTCAGCTCGTTTACTAAACAAGCCTAACACTCAAGCTCGAGTTCGATTTGATTACTAGACGAGCTAAGCTGAGCCGAGCCCCTAAGAAACTGAGCCTCGAACTGTTCACAAACAGATTGGTTCGGTTCATTTGCAGCACTAATATTTCTTCTGTATTTTGATTTACAGTCCATTACGTCGTGGATTTGGTTAGTGGGTCTTTTAGTGTCTCTAGTCACAGTGATCTATCAGACCTATTTTGTTCGGAACAAGTTTCCAGATTTTCGGGGCTGTGTCAACTTGTGTGTGCGTATTTCTTTATGAGATTAAATTACTTCCACTGGCGGTGAAAACTGTGGGTTTTCTACCACTGCCGTTGTAGGCTCTACAATGCGTTTATTGGTGATTCTAGCTGTTCATCTTGTAGACTGTCTATGGACAGTTTAACTTGAACGAGTCTGACCGTCTATTATATAAACTAAAATTCCAACTTTTGATAGGTCTATCGATGTCTGATCAAGTTGATTTTTTGCGTGGATATCTACGAAGTGAACCCTACAAGATGAACGATTCAAATTATGACATTAAACGCATAGTGGACCCCAACGGTGGTGATGGAAAACCCACCGTTTCCGCCACCGGGGAAAGAATTTAATCTCTTTGTTTACTGTCTTCCTGAATCTAGATCATTGGAAAATGTGATGTAGTTGTGAGAAAAATGGGAATTTTTGGGGGGAAAAGGGCATCTTGTTGTTTGTGGTGATCACAGGGCCATGATAAATGTGAAATATTTTCTTTACTATGTGAGTAGGGTTTTCAATGTGGGCACTGAGCAAATAAGCCCGGGGCCCTTTTGGTTACCTTGCTTATGTGCTTGAAATAACAAATTAGCACATGCAAAGGTTTGAACACACATGATAGCTTAATTTCTTATTTTATGGAAAACAACCATTTAGAATAGGAAATAAGCAGATGGGCAGTCCTGTGAGTCGTGACCAATCACCAATCAAATTTAGTTATTATCGCATTGCTTATTGGCCTATTTTAAGCAATAAGAAATTAAGCGATACAAACCAAAAAACTAGCCTTCATTATCTCTTACATTTGTTGAAAACAAGTTGTATACCAAACAAATGTTTACATCTTATGGAACAACGTCCTTAAACATAATCGTTCCAGGAGGAATAGCGTCACTTGGGATGAATGTGCTATGTCACGCGCTGTGTATCTGGTCCCAAGTAAAGTGGCATGGTTGTTGAGTTGAATTGTGTTGATATTTACGCAATGTTCTTCTTCATGTGCTTTGCTTTGGTAATCTTACGGCATTGAGAATGAAGATAACGTATGTTGCAGTTCACAACTTGCTTTTCTAATGCATGCATTTGATTCTACAAAATAGGACTGCCTCCTTACATGCAGTGACAAAAGATGGAGTGACAACGTCTACGAGTACATCCGCTGTATGTATATTGTATACTCCTTTGCTATGCTTTTGTAGTTCATAGTGAATACTGAATAGTACATTTTAATCCAAACCACATTTCTTTACGGAGACTTGACATGCAGGTTCATGTGTCTCAAACAAGCGACATCCATCTCAAGATTCAACAGGCAAAGAACTATGCAGTGGCGCAGGCTCAACAAGAGGGTTGCATGTCGAACTTCAGAGTCTTCGATTCTCCGTTTGGAAATTTCCTTGTGCCTGTCATTCCAACTCGCTCTGATCTTGGTGCTTAGTTCCATACATTTTCACCGGTTCTACTCGAATTCGGTTTCATGCCCAGATGCTATGAAAGTGGAATTCAAAAGTTCTTATCAGCTACCTCACTCACCGGTCGTTTTTCGCATGGAATACCTGTGTCATCGAGACTACAATGTTTTGCTAAGCAATGTTTTTCGCAATGTAATGGTTTATTGTGTAGGTCAATATTGAGATTCATATTGCTGTCTGCTACTCAGTTTATACATTTGTTTTCTTTCCGTACATTACACATGTTAATAGAGCAATTTTTTTTTTTTTTAAACTTTTCTTGGTGCGTTTTGCTCCGGGGTTCGTTGTTCAACGAGTAAATGAACACATTGCCCGTAAGCTCTGTGCACATCTACTCGCAAGGGGAAAGCAGAAGGAAAGAGAACTAGGCCGCAACCCACACATTCCCCACTGTATTAATTAGAGAAATTCTCAAGTTTTCTGCTGGTTGGCAGGTTTCGACAATGATCCTTCCGCAGGTTCACGTACGGAGCAATTTATCTTCAAAGCTAACACCTTTTTTGACACAGACCTTTGTGAAAGAGTGCCCTTATATTCAGATGATTTACGTTATGCACACAAGTGTGGTAGCATAATCAATTCTCTTAGGGCACTCGTTAAGCAAGACCCTGCAACTTACCAAAGCCATCGGGGTAACTCCTTGTTTGCTAACAGGTTTTGATTTAATTTTTGTGCACCTCGACTTTTCTCGGGACCCTAAAGTGAAAAACAGACAAACCTTCAGTGACCCTCTACTTACCGTTTTACGCGCACTTGACCAAACCCTTGCCATTGGGGCAACTCAATTATTGAGATTCTAAAAAGTTGGCCAATCAACAAGGAAGCACATGAGGCAAGAATGAAAGAGATTGCTATGTCCCACTGCACTTATGCTTGTCTTGGGAATGAGAAATTTTTCAGTACCGAACGTGTATATCCTACGTGGTGTCCGTTTGACACTCTCGAACTTTTCAATGCGCTTTTGAACGGCTCAGATTGAGACATTCTTTCTTCTCTCACCCATTTTATTTCTCTCTCCAAATCCAAGCCGTAAAAAATCAAAATGGACCGCTCAGATACACCACGCACTGAAAAATTTCTCCTTGGAAAAAATTGGCAAGAATAGAGTGTGTGGACCACTTTTAGATTCTCATCTTATGGGAGAACCGTTATTCCAACGGTGGAAGAAATGACAAGTGGAAATGAATTTGGGACCCAAAGCCCTACTTGATGGGATTTATTATAATGCGGTTAGGTCTGCCCAAAAAAAAAAAAAAAAAAAAAAGAAGGGAGATTTTAGTTATAAGTCCAAAATAGACATTTCATAAATCCATAAGTCTACCTAATAGTTTTGTAAAGTCATAAGTCTACACAACCTAAACCCTAGGATACCCTATGAAAGTACATAAAACCCTAAACCCTATGAAAGTGCCTAAACCACTAAAATCCTATAATAGGATTGTGCACCCTAAAGCCTTATAAAAGTGTCTAAACTCTAAGTTACTCTACGCTAGGGTAATCTATGTTATGGTAATCTACCCTATCCTATAATAAAAAAGTGCACTCTAAAATCTTATGAAAGTGCCTAAATCCTAAGGTACCCTACCCTACTCTAGGATACCCTAAAATGAGCTTGAGACCTTACAAAATTAATAGGTGGACTTATGGGTTTATGAAGTTCACATAATGGACCTAAGACTAATTTTCTAAAAAAAAAAAAAAACCCCTAATTTTGCATGTGTTCTCCCCTCTTCCAGAGAAGTAAAGCGCAGTGTTCTAAAACAAGTGTTAGAATCGTCACACACGCACACATGGTTTACGAGTATCAAACAGTAAACAAATTAATACAGAAATATACGTGGTTCTCCAAAATCAAGTACGTTCACGAGAGCGAGAGCGGCTACTGCTCTTAGTATCTCTTCATACTAAACATATGAACCACAATTTTAACAAGAAGGAATTAACTGGCGCTGGTGGGGTTTATCCGATTAGGTCCGACTAATGATTCATTACCGGTTATTAATTAATATGCACCGATTAATCGTTCGAAGGTGGTCGACCGTCTGACTAATGCTTAGCGATTTTTAGAACTTTGGTAAAGCGTACCATTGTTTTTTTCTCTTCCAAAAAATTAGGTGTCTGGGTTAGTTTGGGGACACCTCAACTAATCCTGAGGAACCAAGCAAGATCTAATTGTTTGAATCTTTTAGGCTATCGATGGAGCCACGTGTTGGGTTGTTCAAGCTTGGTTAGACAACTTGATGAGGTTGGTTTATGTACCAAGCCTATCTTAAACGAGTTTTACGCATCCTTGTTCGGCTAAAAAAGCCACTGTGAATTATTTTGTCCTTATTTGAAATTTTATCGCATTTGTTAGTTTTTCGTCAATTTTTTTTGAGAATTATTGCATCGTCATGACAAAAGATATCTAAAAAGTAAAAATTTATGATTAAAACCCTTTTTTTTAATAAAGACGAAAAAATTGGCTTATTGACTTATTTTTGTCTTTTTTCATATAAAATGAGTTTCGGTTATAATTTTTTGCTTTTTAGATTCCTTTCATCGTGACAAAGCAATAATTCTCAAAAAAAATGACAAAAAAAATAACAAATATAATTTTATTTTGAATAAAGACAAAATAATCCAGAGTGGCTTTTTTTCACAGAAGAAGGCAATTTTATGTTATATCTTTTAGCTGGATTTATTTACTTGTCATGAGTTTCTGGGCCGGTGACTATGAAATATGGATGCATACTTGAAAAAGATAACTAACCATTAAATAAATTTATTTATTTGATGATAGTTGACAAAAAAAAATTCCTTGTTTGATCATTAGTTCTAGTGAAAGATGACAACTGCACAAATCTTCCGAAACAATGAATCTTCAAATGAAATGCAACACATCAGTTTGACCAATTGAAACTAGTGTGAGACGTTAAATATTCCGGAAGGGAAGAAACGCAACACATGAACAGAATTGCAACGCGCACAAACCTCACACTCCTCAACTCAAAACATTCCGGAAACCAAAACTACCTCTACCCGCCATAATTTGCATGCAATTGCTTACTCTATAAATACTGGGTAGTGGGCCAACATATTTCGATATCGATTTTCAACCCCTACTGTTTCTTCTTCTTCATTGACGAAAACTGAAGACCAGCAGAAAATGTATCTAATTCCTAATCCGGTGAAGTTGTCGGGGGCGAGGGCCTGGTGGAGCATCTTGCAATTGCTTATGGACTGTTGGTGGGGCTTCGACAAGTTCAGAATTCGCGAGCTTACCTAGACCTAAAGGGGAGGGTCAGGAGGGTCGTAAACAGAAGAAAGCAGTGCGTCTTCGACTTCTACCGGAAGCTCGCTGAGAAGGCGGGCCAGATTGCCGAAGAAGACCACGAGTAGTATCTGAAATTCTTCGACAAAGACCACCACTGAAGATGAGCATAAGATTATCGAATTCCAAATCCCGTGAAGTTCCTGGGGGCAAAGACCCGTGGTAGCGTCTTGCAGACTCTTGCTGGGCCGGAGGGTGAGGAGGGCCGTAGACGATTGAAGGCAGTGGGTGTGGGTCTCTACTAGTCCCACAGCTGCTTAGGGACTTCTACCTGAAGCTGGCGGAACTCAAATTTTACGTCCAAAACAAACAGAGCCCTGAACTCAATTTTTTTTGGCTTGATAAAAAATGGTTAGAACCAATCCTATTTATATTACTCCATGGAAGGCTCTAGTACAAAGATATTTTCATATAAGATAAACTTTGAGATAATTTTAGAATCACATATGTGACTAATTCTCCAAAAAAAAAAACTCTAGATATTTCACAAGGATATTCCAGAACTTAGAGCTAAATATTTTAGAGTTTTTAAAAAACTAGACATCTTATATCTTTGAGTTTTATCAATTGGAGCTTTACTTAGACTTATTTGGACTTAATTGTCTTGTATCAAAATACGAAATTTAGTTTATGCTTCAAGAACGCTAATCATAACAAAAAAACAATTGGGGCTTAATCACAAGAAGGTTTTCTGCTCTCTTTGTTAGGAAAAGAAGAGTCAAGAAAAACACAATCGAAGTATTTTTTTTTTTTTTTTATACAAGCCCTACATTAAAGATTGACAAGGAACAATTAATAATATGATAGATTAAAATTGAGTCCAGGTGTTTGGTGAGAGAGTTTACAGTTCCAATTATTGATTTATGTTATATTTCCATGGCAAATTGACAAGGACATCGAAAATAACGGACTCGGGGGGCCTGCGGTGACCCAAGTCACCAGAGGATCGTAGTGCTCCTAAACGGCATAGTTTTGGGGCTGCAAGGGGTTAAAAAAAAAGGGGGGGCCACAAGGCCTTCTTTGGTGGAAAGCTGAGAAACAAATTAAGTGTTCCAATTTTTAATCCATTTGAACCGATGCAAAGATCTTATTTTTCTTATTATTTTATTTTAAAGTGTCATAATTAATTTTTGACTTTAAGACTCTCGTTAGTTAGCCCTAAGAGAGTCGTAGAATCAAATATCTCTTAAAGCTAACTAACGAGAGCCCTATAGCCAAAAATTATTTATGACCCTTAAAAATAAAATGATCAAAAAATAAGATCTTCACACCGATTCAAACGGATTGAAAATTAAAGCAATTAATTTTTCAACCATCTTTAGGCAATTTATATATTAAAAAATATGATTAAAAAATTAAGTGCTCCAATTTCAATCCGTTTGAATCGATGCGAAGATCTTATTACTTTGATCATTTTATCCTAAAAGATCATAATTAATTTTTGGCTCTAGGGCTCTCGTTAGTTAGCCCTAAGAGATATTTGATTCTACGACTTTCTTAGAAGTAATTAACGAGAGCTCTATAGTCAAAATTTCATTATGATCATTAAAGATAAAATAATTAAAAAAATAAGATTTTCGCATCAGTTCAAACGAATTAAAAATTAGAGTACTTAATTTTTTTGCTTGGCTTTCCACCCAACAAGGCCTTGCAGTCCCAAAACTGTCTCATTTAGGGGCACCACAGCCCTGTTGACCAAGTCACCATAGGCCCCCCAGATCCGAAAATAACATGGGTACGTACGTACATCCATGTATATACCCTGTTTACGTATGGCTTTGAGTCTTGATGCATGTTTCATAAAGATGATCGGAACTACTCATTGTTCATAATATTTTTTTAGGGTCTCTGTAAAAAATTAACTCAATAGAATATCAGTAAGAGCGTTTACGAAATATCAATAAGTCTATCTTTACCGATATTTGATTTAGCTGATTTTTTAAAGGGTCCTTAAACAAAATGAGCAGCTCTAATCTTTTTTGTGAGACCCTATACGGGTCCTAAAACCATATGGACACGAGATATGTACATAGATGTATGTACTCATAGCAAAGCTAGATACTACTAGTATGTTAATCAACTAGTAGAATCTAACAGAGCTGCGAGTGTTCAAAAAACAGAGCAGCAATGGGTACAGATCCCATATTTGTGCCAACCCGCGCTTGCAGATCCTCTTTGAACTCATTTTGGATTTGGCAAAGATAACGAGAACTGTTCATTTTGTGTAAAACATTTTATTTAGAGTCTGTGTAAAAAATTAGCTTAATTGAATATGGACAGAAACGTTCACGAAACATCCAACTTTCCTTCAGATTTTAGGGACAAAGTCGGATGTTTCGTGAATGCTCTTACCGATACCTAATTGAAATAATTTTTACATGGACCGTAAATAAAATATTTTGAACAAAATAAACGGCTCTGATTATCTTTGTACAACCCGGGACTGGTCCCTAGGCGATCTGTGCGCTCTGATCATTCGATTCCGTTAATCAAATGGATTTAAATAGTAGATACTCCAAAGTCCAAACGAAGGAGAGATTAAGATAAGATTAACCTGATTTTGGGATTAAGAATTTTCGGGAATGCGAAGGAGAGATTAAGATAAGATTAGGTACCGTTCCGGAACCGAAAATAAGTACTTATTTTTTAAGAAAGTAATTTCAAGCTCAAAAATAATGTATTTACACAAATAATTTTTCTAGCAATATGGATCTTATTTGATAGATCTTATCGAGATCTTTTATACGGTGAAAAAAAATAATAAAATAATTTTTTATTTATATTATTTTTGAGTTTGAAAATATGAAATAAATATTTATTTTTTTAAAAAATGTTCTAGAACGGGGCCTAAGCTGGTTTTGTTTTGATTCGTTTTTGTACTCTCCTTCTGATTAAAAATAAAATTGAATCTTTCAAGTTGACAGCGTATTTTGAATTTAATATCCCCTTGCATTACGACTTTAGTTGTGACTATTACGTGGGTCCCATTTGAATCGCAATTAATTATAAATACGACTAGTGGCAAACTGCCAATAAGGATACATCTAAATTGACTTTGTTGTCGAATCATTCACGTGGGTCCCCCCTCCGGAGGTGTTCGGACAAATAAGCCACAGTGGCTTATTTTTTGTCCTTATTCAAATTTTTTTCGTATCACTTGGCTTATTGTCATTTTTTTGGAGATTATTGCATCCTCACGTCAAGAGGAATCGAAAAAGTAAAAAATTTTAACCGAAATCCAATTTTTTTTGAATAAGGACGAAAAAGAATCAATAAGTCAATTTTTTCGTCTTTATTCAAAAAAAATTGGATTTCAGTCAAAAAATTTTACTTTTAGATTCTTCTTGTCGTGAGGATGCAATAATCCCCAAAAAATTATCAATAAGCCAAGTGATACGAAAGAAATTTGAATAAGGACAAAAAATAAGCCACTGTGGCTTATTTGTCCGAACGTTACAAACCAAAGGCTTCTAACCCGGCAGTTACCTCCTATTACTCCCATAAGGAAGACTAGAGTTCGAGTTTCGGTAGAGGTGTTTGGAGTTCAAGGTTCTCATAAGGGCGGTCAGAGTTCGAGTCTTGGTAGAGGCGTTTAGAAGGGAAGCCAGAGTTCGAGTCTCGGTAGAGGCATTTGGAGTTCAGGGTCCTCACAAGGGAGGCCAGAATTTGAGTCTCGGTAGAGGTATGTGAAGTTCAAGGTTATGAACAGTTTTTGGATCTCCTGTGAACTAATAAAGTAACTCATTCGCTAACTCCGCAAATGTATACAATCTGTAGTACTACATAACTAGTATTAATCCCCAAAATGAGTTTAATTATAATGTGTTTAGATCCAAGCACAAAAAAGTAATAAAAAAGATGAAAAAAAAACAAACTGGTCTTAAGTTTGAATTGATTGAAGAGGGTTTCTAGACGATCACGAGCAGTTGACCCCTTGACTTTTCCGGTGTTACAAACATATTTAAGTAATTGTCGGTATGTAAAACTACAATGAAAACACAATTTGGTTTTTCTTCTATAGAAATGGCATTGAATAATATATTACTATAAGAGCTAATTTTGCCTTTTTAGGTGCCTACCAGTCAAAAGTTGGAGCAAGGCTTTTGTGTTTTTTTTTTTGCAATATTGTATACATTAGCAAGTTAGTGAAGGTGTTAGAGTTAGTACAAAGAGAGTCTAGAGGCTATCCATAGCCCCGCCCCTCGGGGGAAACGAACCTTGGTTACCACCGGAGGGAGGGAGATGAGTTACCAACTTCACTAGAAGTGGTTCTCAAGGCTTTTGTATAGTAGGCCAACTTTTTTTTGTTTATTTACTTATTTTTTTTATATGAACCAACTTTCAAATAACAAATATTCGAAACAATATATGCAAATTAGGCTTCGTTCCGGAAACCTTCTTAAAAAATATGTACTTATTTTGCCACTTCTAATTCAAAAATAAGAAGAGGCATTCCACAAAATCATTCTTAAAAAGTTCATTTCACATTTTCAAATTCAAAAATAATGTAAATGAAAAAAAAATTTAATTTTTTTTTTACCGTATTAAAGATCTCAATGAGATCTATCAAACAAGATCCATAGTAGTAGGAAAATTATTTGCGTAAACACATAATTTTTGAGTTTGAAGTTGTCTTATACAAAAAAAAAGACTGTTGCTATGATAAAGGGCGCCGGCAGAGAGAAATCGTACCGGCGGCAGCGCCGGGCCGTCTCCAACCACCGGATGGCTGATCCAAGCCGTCCAAAAATTCTAAAAAAAAAAACCAAGGGGGCCATCATCACATATACACGGAAAATGGGTGCTCGGATTAAGCACCCTACATACCTCGGATGTCATTGATTCCCGCAAGAGCCCCCTTGGTTTTTTTTTTTTTAGAATTTTTGGACGGCTCGGATCGGCCGTCCGGTGGCCGGAGACGGCCCAGCGCGGCCGCCGGTACGATTTTCCTCTCGCCGCCCATTGGTACCTATATAAATTCTACCAAAATAATTACCCTCCTTCTTATTTTCCGAAACAACCCTTCTTATTCAACAAAAAATAAGTTTTTTTTTTTGTTTCTGGAACCCAGCCTTAGTAAACTCAGTTAATAAGCAAAGGCTACTTAAATATAATCAATTTGGGCTAGTTTAGTTGGTTAGAACTCTTGCATCTTATCAAAAGGCCAGGAGTTCGAATCTCCTCACCTGCGTGTGGGTATTCTTTCCTAAGATGGACATTTTCGCTCTTTCTTTGTTTACTACCCTATGATGAGTTTATTTCTTGTATCGGATCAGTTGTTGGACTTGGTTGTCTCATGGAACTCTCACAAATAATTACAAATATTTTCTATCCTTCTTTGAGCCCAAAAAACCTTAAAGAGTTAATATTTGCTTGAATATGTTCAAAAAGAAACTACTCCCTCCGTTCATAAATAAGTGTTCGGCGCGTAAAATTAGGCTTTACAAAATATACATATTTTTTATTAAAAATTTTAATTTTTTTCACAATCTAATAGAATTCATTGCTATCTATTAATTTGTAAGAAAAAATTAATTTTTTTAACGAAACAAATGTATCTTTTTGAAGGCCTAGTTTTGCGTACCGGACACTTATTTAGGGACGGAGGGAGTAGTAATTATTCAACAGTTTCACAAATTATGTGAAGTTTATACAAATTAGTCATAGACCCCACAGAAAGACGTCGTCGTTGAAAATGTTGTGGAGCACTACGCGACGATGCTCCGGACGACTGAATTAGTTCACTTAAATAGTAACTAATGAAACCCGTGTCATGATGTAGGAAGGCTGAGAAGTGTGACTTTTGACCAAATTAGTAGTATTACAAAGCATTTATTGGAAAACATTTATCCCTTTCTTTATACAATTTTTTTTTATCCATATATAGACATTTATCCCTTTCTTTAAGCATAGAATTTCCGATTGATATTCCATTAATCCCCAAGAGAGAAAGAAATCCCTTTCCTTATTACAAAGCATTTATTTAAAAACATTTATCCCTGTCCTTATCCAATTTCATTCCCACACAAAATACAAAATAAAAAAACCCAATTTTTTTTATCCATATATAGATATTCCCATTAATTCCCGAGAGAGAAAGAAATCCTCACCCCTTTTTTTCTTACCTGTCTCCTCGAAAAATTATCAAGTGCTGTTTGAGCAGCGCAACGTTTGAGCTCTGTAAGCTTTCGACTCCGTACATTCGTGTGATATCTCTAATAATCCTGATTTGCCCGTAAAGGTGTGGTCGTGGAGATCTTGAAACACCACAATATGGTGCACTAGAAACACTGAATCATCTCCTCACTGTTCTCTCTCGTTTTAGTCGTTTCTTTACCTCAAAATTTTCTCGGAATTTTCGCTCTCAATTTCATCACATTTCTGTTAAAAAAATCTCCACTCTCTCCTCCCCCCTCTCTCCTCTTTCTCTCTCAGCCAAATCGAACCGGATGAGAGAGAAAAGGTGAGTTTTTTCCCCATCTCCGTGTGCGTGTTTGTGCGTCAACGGAGAGAGAGAGAGAGAGAGAGAGAGAGAGAGAGAGAGAGAGAGCAAAGGTGTTATATACATATATTTGCGGGGTGGATTGGATCTAGTATCTAATTGGCTCGTGATGGGGAAGGTGGCGGTGTGCACCGCGGCGGTATGCGCGGCGGCGGTGTGCGCGGCGGCGGCGCTGGTGGTGCGGCACCGGATGCGGAGCTCGGGGAGGTGGGCCAAGGCGATGGCGATACTCGAGGAGCTGCAGGACAAGTGCGGGACCCCCACAGGGAAGCTGAGGCAGGTCGCCGACGCCATGGCCGTCGAGATGCACGCCGGCCTCGCCTCCGAAGGCGGCTCCAAGCTCAAGATGATCATCAGCTACGTCGACAACCTCCCCACCGGGTATACACACACTCATATTCACATAATAATACAATAATACGTACTCCCTCCGTCTCATTTTGATAGTCTGGAAAGTTGTGCAATTTTTGAATTGAAAAATAAAGGACTTCCGTTGATAAGTTTTTGAATTTTTCGGTCCAAATTAAAGAACGAATTTAGATTTTTAATTTGGTGTAAAGAAACTCGAAAAATCATGTACGAAAGTATTTACTACTCTAATATAAGTAAATACTAGACGCCCGGGTACAGTTATGCAAAAAGAAGGAAATTTGGGAAAAGAGAGGGTGAGTCTGCCTCAAATCTTACGTTTACACACCAAAAAGTGTGTTCCTTTATGTGTAGATACTCGATGCCTGGGTAGACCCGATGATGTGCAAATCGTGTTATGCGAAAATGAGGTGATAGAGGGTGAGTCAATCTCAAATCTGACGTTCACACGTCAAAAAGTGTGTTCTTTTATCTATTTATTTTTGAACGGTGAAGAAGAAAATTTTCATTAGTCATAAAAAATTAAAAGATGAAAATTCATACAGTAGGAAAAAGTTTGTTCCTTTATAATAGTAGTAATAGATAATAGATGTAGATTTATAGATTGAATCAACTTTAGGAAACGTATTTACGTATGTGGGAATCATTTGAGTGAATGGATCCATGTAGCAGATCCAAGTGGTTGGTGTTGACTTTGCCTTAGAGCATTGCGCTGTGCCCAAAAGAGAAGTTTCGATTGAACGGCAGAATTTTGGGATTGGTTGAATAGATTTCTTGACTAGTTATATAACTTTTTAGTTTGTGTCTGTGATTCGATTATTTCCTTTCGTGGTTATGAATTATTTGATTCTGTGTGTGCACTCTCAGTCTTGTTTGAACGTTTGATTCACATTCATAGATAATCATTTTCTTAACTAAAAACTGTGAACTTTGAATTGCCTTAGATAAAGTTATCAAATTGTCTCCAAAAAAGAGGTTCTCGAGTTGTTTTGGTCAGGTGAAATATGAGGTTATCTGGTTTGAAGGATAATGTATGCATTCACTAAGTATCTTTTTTTTGGCTTTTTTGTTTGTTTTTTTTTCAGCCATCTCTGTTGATTAGAGAAAAATTTAAGTTGTGGATTTGTACTATAGAATTCCTTATTGATATACTGACTGATCGATTATTTAATAAAGTTGTGGTTTTCCTTTTTATATATCAAGTTGGTGAATTATAAGGTTATGAGTTTCAAAGGGTAATGGGTTAATATCTTTTATTCTTCTTCAGTTGTACATTTTGTGGTTATGCATTAAGTATGGATGTCAGGCCTATTTTTATAAATATTCTCATTTTTCTTTCTGGGATTCTATGTTCTCAGTATGTGCTTTGATACCTGGTTCATCAAAAGGTACCACAATTAAAGGCCCAATTGCTTATAGGTTCGTTTGGCTATTTAATTTACTAATAAGAAACCCAAATTAGTACCCTCTTAGCAACTTTAGTTGTGATCCACTGTTTGTGGACGACTACTGTCCCGCTTAGATGGTTTAAGTGAACTTTTCTTCTCAGAAAAGCATATTCCATATAAAGCAGATTCAACTTCAGTTGATTGAGTCCATGCATTCTGTGTAATTTTTTTAATCTTAGTCTGTGAATCCTGAACTTTGTCTCATGTTTACTGCACTTTTTACTCACATTTTTGCATTCTTCTCTGTAGTGTTTGTTTCTCTGGCCGGTTACAAGAGTGCTTTTTTCCCATTTAATTTGTGGAATAGCATTTTCATGGGTACTTTAGGTATAAAAGTCCAGATGTTGTTACTTTTTCAACTTTTTAGCATATTGGTCCTCAGTAGCAGAGTCCACATACATTGCTTAAATGAGAAATGAACTTTGGCTCCAAAACTTCCTTTAATTGGTCTGTGTATGGTAGTATTACAATTGTTTCTGCTTTCTCACTACTTTGGTTTGAAAAGTCATTCAATAGTGTCTCACAACATTTACTCTCTTCCATGATTGATTGTGTGATGACTGGCACACTATGAAAGCAGTCCCCCAGACATTAGTTGATACTGTTGCACAAGTGATGTAGGATCTGGGGCATCTGCAGCCATCCACACCAATTATAATCAAATTTTTATTCATCCAATCTATATGCCAATTACAATGTTCCTAGTCTTTTAATTAACCTCTCTTAATTGCTAACTGCTAAGGAAAGGAATAGGATAACAAAGTACTCTGGTTTTTATGACGGAGGAGTTAGTTTTGGTTTCTATATCCCTTGAACTAATAGTAAACAGTTTCCCTTAATGAGTTTGTGAAATTTTGCTCTTTTCTTTTGTAGAGATGAGAGAGGTTCATTTTATGCTTTGGATCTCGGTGGTACAAACTTCCGCGTCCTGCGTGTACTATTGGGTGGGAAAGAGAAGCGTGTTGCTAAACAAGAGTTTGAAGAAGTTTCGATTCCTCCGGACTTGATGATTGGGACTTCAGACGTGAGTATCCAATCTGCCAGCTATGCATTCTATTTCGCTCATCAGATTGGTTTTCACATTCTGATCTATCTAAAGTATGGTGATTTCAGGCATTGTTTGATTTTATTGCTGATGCACTCAAGAAATTTGTTGATACAGAAGGGGAAGATTATCATCTTTCACCTGGTAGGCAAAGGGAGCTGGGTTTCACATTTTCATTCCCAGTTAAGCAGACATCAATTGCATCAGGGACTCTTGTTAAATGGACAAAAGGCTTCTCTATAGAAGATGCGGTGAACCTCAATTGCCTTTTAACTATTTACCTTTTCAGTTTAGAATTGTTTTTTTCCATGTTAGTATGTAGTTACTAATTTCAGTTCTTGGATCCGAAGTATTTATCGGCAGTCTGAAGTTTTTCTTTCCGGCAGTCTGAAGTTGCTATGTGGGATGTTCTGTTTGAGCTTTTTTTTTTTTGATCGGCTCTGTTTGAGCTTATTGCTTCTGTGTGTCTGTCTTGCTTCAGTTGTTGGAAGTTATCCCCATTTGAATTTATACTTAGGCATTGCAGCTGTTGCCTAGGTTGCCAAAGAACAAATGTTGCCTAATACACTGATTTTGTTGCCTTAGTGCTTAACTTTGTGTGACTTTTGCAATTGCTTCGCATGCTGACTTGAAAAGGTGTTATTGATGCAATGAAACAGTATTGTTGGTATCTATTCCTTTATTTTTTTTTTAACCTTTTTCTCAGATGAAGAGATAGAGTTCTGCTATCTAAGTACTTAACCACTAGATGGAAATAGATGGTGATTATTGTGATGATCTGCTAGCTACCTTATTAGATTTTCCATCTCGTGTCTGGACATTGTAAGAAGTCTATATATGGTGGGGATCGGTGAGCAATGTGGTTCAATAAGACTCATGAATGGAGTATATACATTAATCTTGAGCATCTTCTCAACCCAATGGGTGAAGTGTACATTGAGGGCATGTACATGGTACAAATTGTAAATAGTACGGTTTTCTGCTATTTAAACTGAAATGGACAGAAGTATACGTGTTTGTAGTTTATTCTTGTTGTGCAGTCTTGCTGATGAATACATTTGAGCTTTTCTTTTGGGCAGACACCCAGTTAGGTTCTATAAAGTGTGTTACTGTTTTCATAAATCATGGCATTCCTAGTTTTCCTTCCATTTATGCAAAACACCCAATCTGTGATCTCTGCATATTCTTTTCCATCTCCCTATCCAATTTGTTCACAATAACTGGTGCAAGGTTCAGGTAAGGAAAGAGAACATTAGGTGTAAATGAATTGGTGAGATGGTAGAGGAAGGACATGATGGAGGTGGAATGAGGTAAAATCAACTGGAATAGTTTGGTTATGTACAATGAAGACCGATGATACCTCATTTAGAAAGTTACATTAACCACATTGAGGGTAAAGCTAGGAGATGATGGAGATAGACATTAACTTTGCCTTCTCCTATTTTATGTTTTCTTTTAACACTATTCATCCATCTCAAAAGTCTCATTTCAGCCTCAATCACCTCTGAATGTGTTTCTCTTGACTTCCAATATTCTGTACCATACACCATTGCAAGTCTTGTATTAATATGGATCATATAAAAAAAATTTCTTCCACTTGGAATAATACGACCACACAACAGTACTGACATTTAGTTTCTGGCCTGCTTGACCTAAACCATGTAGATTCAAAAGTACCACTTGACAATTCTTAGTTAGGTTTACTCTCTCGTATTTGTCTACGAAAACTATATAGCCCGCATTTACATAACCTGGGTATTCTCTTGAAAGTGTAAGCTCATCGATATGTAATGCAAAAAGGTTACTGCTTTGTCTTGTTTCTAGTCTTCAGTGGTATGTGATTTAGGTGATGCAGTGATCATTTGGAAAGATATACATTCATATCTCGATCTAGCTATCCATCTTAGTCAACGTGTCAGAACAAATCACCTTTTTTCCTAATCCAAGTTACTTTCACTTTGAAGTATATTTAACGTATCTGCATATCACATCTTTGATCTTTGGACTTCATGCATTGTGCTTCAAACTAGGAATTTAGTAGACCTTTGGTGCCTTTTGCCTTAACAACTACTGTTCTCTCTTTTAACAATGAGAACATGCTATTAATTAACTTTCAACAGTTATCATTTCTTTCTAATGCTCATTTCTGGTGTTTGTGGCTGGTTTTGGAATAGGTTGGACAAGATATCGTGGGAGAGTTGACGAAATCCCTGGAAAGAGTTGGTCTTGATATGCGTGTGGCTGCTTTGGTAGGTTCTGTTTCTCCTTTTATCATCTCTACTATCTTTTGCGGGTGTGGTACTTACCTGTCAGGGCTGGTAACGGACATTGCTCAGTTGTATGAGTCTGGTGGGATTTTATATATCACTTGATGACTGAAGTACAAACTAAAAGTTGTTAACTTGTTGGCTGGAGCAGGTCAATGATACCATTGGAACACTAGCAGGCGGCAGATATGATAACCCAGATGTCATTGCTGCTGTGATTTTGGGCACCGGAACCAATGCAGCATATGTGGAGCGAGCACATGCTATTCCCAAGTGGCATGGTTTACTCCCTAAATCAGGAGAGATGGTTAGCAATTTTCAGATGTGCTCCAATGTTATTCAATCCTCATCTAAATGTCCAATTATCTTCTTTTCTTTTCCTTAGTTCCTTGAATTTCTGTCATAAGTGTTTGTGCTGTCAACTTAGCGTGGTTATGTGGCTCATATCTTTTTACATGTAGGTTATCAACATGGAGTGGGGCAACTTTCGCTCGTCGCATCTTCCATTAACAGAATATGATATAGCAATGGATGTTGATAGCTTAAACCCTGGTGAACAGGTTGCTTTATTGTTGCTATTTAGGTTTACCGAGTTAATTCTTACATGGATAGAATGTTTACATCTAATTTCTTTGTTCACTTGGACAGATTTTTGAGAAGATCATTTCTGGCATGTACTTGGGAGAAATTTTACGCAGGGTTCTATGCAGAATGGCAGATGAAGCTGCCTTCTTTGGCGATACCGTTCCCCCAAAACTGAAGATTCCATTTATATTGAGGTAGATTACCGTATTTATAGCTTCTTTGTATATATCTCGCTTCAATCATATGAAAATATATTTTGCTTCATTGGGTATTTATCGCTGTAAAGAAATACATTCTTGTTTTGCAATTAGAAGCCTACCGTTTCTATACCGCAGTTTAGAGCATGTAGCATACGCCATTCCCATTCCTGGTACCTGCCCAATGTGCGTTCTAGGTCACATAGGCTTGGCATGCTTGCAAATTTGCCAGAGTTAAACATACTTGTGGCAACATGTGCAGGACCCCTCATATGTCTGCAATGCACCATGATACTTCTGCTGATCTCAAAGTGGTTGGGAGCAAGTTGAAGGATATCCTAGAGGTCTCTCTCTCTCTCTCTCTCTCTCTCTCTCTCTCTCTCTCTCTCTCTGTGTGTGTGTGTGTGAAGCAATTTAAGCCAGCACGCTTGCATTCCAATTTTGTTATACGTAGGGACCTGAAATTTAGGGCTTTGAGGCTTCCTAATTTTTTTTTAGATATCCAACACCTCTCTGAAAACGAGAAAAGTCATAGTGGAGCTATGTGAAATAATATCCATTCGTGGAGCACGCCTTGCTGCGGCTGGGATCCTAGGCGTCCTCAAGAAATTAGGCAGAGATACAGTGAAGGAGGGGGAGAAGCAGAGTTCAGTTATAGCTATGGATGGTGGGCTGTATGAACACTACACCAAATTCAGCAATGCTTTGGAGAGCACTCTCAAGGAGTTGCTGGGCGAGGCATCTGACTCAATTGTTATTACACATTCCAATGATGGCTCTGGCGTCGGAGCAGCCCTTCTGGCTGCCTCACACTCCGAGTACCTCGAGGTCGAGGATTCGTAGTTATGATACAAGGTAAAGTATTCTTGTCAAAGGAGCTGGAAAATTTTTGTTTGGGTTAGTTTTTGTTTTCTGTCTGTATCTTCTGGAAAACATAGAAAACGTATTTGGTTTACTTTTTTTCAAACTTGTCTTTGTTCTTCACAAGAGTCCATTTTTAGCATGAGATCGAAAGGTGTTTTCAAATTCTGGAAAACTATTTTGCGCTGAAAAAGTCGTAAGATGTGCTAATGACTGGTGTTTCTCGTTTTCAGACAGTTTTAGAAAAGCATTCTAGAAAAGTGATTTTCATAACTACTGCCTTTTTTCTCTGGTTAAAGGATCTTCAAATATTTACTTCTTCGTTAACTTTACCTAAATTTCGCTGTTTGCTGGATCTTGTAGTTCAAGAGATGGTGGAAGCAACAGGTTCTTAATTTCCTACGGAGCAATGGATCAAGTACGCACTGGGGTTATTGTCTGTTCTTTTCCAGTGCTGTAATGTTTAACTGCACTAGGGTAACTTAAATTTCTCATGAATGGTGAATAAGTTCAGGGACATTCTTCTGGTATACTAATACAAAAATTTTACGGGCATTATTCGATACTGTTGTATGTACTCTTGATTTCCTCACAGAAGCTGTGGGTTTTTGTCATATAGAGGAGCTGTCTTTCCGATGCATTTCTATGCTTACATGAAAGCATGGCAGAACTGTTTATTAAAGAAGAACAAAAGCCATTAGAAATTATGATAAGAGTGTTAGTTTGAAGGATCAAGTCAACTTTTGGGAATGAACTTTTTTGCGAAATTCATGATATCTGATGTATCATTTGTTGCATCATCCATTTCAGGTACCGATTATGCATGACGTATCTGTAAATAACTGCGCTATGTTGAAGCCGCGAATTGCCCAATACCTGAATACTGCAAGGAACTCCTCTCTGAGCTTTTGGTCCAACTTCTTCATGTTCCTATTTCCTAGTCCCCTTAACAGCAGCAACTTGCCTCATGTGGTGTAAAAAAGCACCATGAACCTTGCCAGAGTCGTCTGATCGCATAATTCTAAGTCGAACGCCATGAACGTGTCTGACCCCTTGAATCCGTTCTCCCTCTGTTTCCCGATGAGTTTCCAGGGGGATGGAAATGTCATAGCTGATGCAAAGGAGATCTTGTTGCGACTTCTCCAATCTCATAGACACCAAAACCAGATTAGCAAATGACATAAAGTAGCTAAGTAAACTTAAACTTGACAAAGTTGCTCTTAATCAAAGTCAACCTAACTCCATTTGATGAATAATCCCTCTTCTAACCACGTATGAGCCGAAAAAACAAGAAGCTAACCACAATATTCAAACACCAAGACAATACCTTTTACCGTTAAAGAGTGGGATAAAAGATAGGATAAAGATGATGGAGATTACTTTTGACTGGTAGATGTGGAGGGAGATAATCCGGAAAAGTAAGACTAGCTAATACCACCTCTCCTCTATCCCCAACATGACATGCTAAATGGACAAATAGTGAGGCCCATCTTTGAGTTGAGGCGAGAAAGACTGGCGCCTCGGGCCCCCAATTTTTGTAGGGTGTTATACCAGGTATAAAAAATAAATCTAATATGCTAGCACAATTACTACTTTTGTTGCCAAAAATGCAAAAAGAAAAAAAGAAGAAGTGATATTTAAGTGATACTTTTACGTTCTCGTCATGGTCACTACTTGCAAAATTTTAATGTACCTTATTACACAATTTTTATTTTATTTTTTGATTGATTTGCTGATTATTTTGTATACCCATAAAAGCACGTAAAGGGCCCCAATTTAGAAGTTCGCATCAGACCCCCAAAATATCATGGACTACCCTGCAAATAGTCTCACCTTGTCCAGTCCAATGGTTAGTCTCGGATGTACTAAACACAAGACTTGAGTAATAATGAGAAACATGTGGGGCCTTGTATTCCCCTAATCTTAAATTCTACCTTTCTAGTCCAGCAATCAAACGAACCCCAAGATGTCCCTAAACAGATTTTGTGAAGGCCTTGAAATTCTCATGCTTTCATAGATATCTTGTTCTCCAACTGGAACACCAGTTCTATCTTAGGAATAGGAGCTTCGTAGTTTCACCATCATTTCCCAAGGGTATTTGTTACAATTCTTGATCTGTCTTGCTACACTTAAAGCCAAGAAGATAGCAAATTATTGGGGAATCTAACTCACTCACCTCAAGTCACAATTCACTATACACATGAGCGATATCCTGTTCAGAACCAAATTGTCTGAAATCTAGCACAATTTGAAGCAAAAAATACTACTCTGTATATACTCAACCAAGTCCTCCCTCACTGTCTTCAAATTACCGAAGAACAATCACAATGCAAGCACAGGAAGAAAAAAAACAAACTGCAACAATCAGTTTAGTCTCGGCAAACACAATGTAACACAAGCATTTCAGGCACCGGTGCTCATTTCAAGCATTAGATATGTCGATCCAATACACTTTCCAACCCACCACATTCAATCGCCAATGACAGGATACATGAGCAATTCCAATTCCCTGATTCGATCAAGGGTCTTCACCATTAACAGCCTAAGCCTTCTCTTCACAAGAAATTGCAGATTCAAGTGACTGCTTGTTCGGCTGCTTGAGTGCCACTATGGAGCTTGGGCACCCCGTTTGCCCTCCCCATGATCCTTCAACAAAAGAAAAAGCTTCTGAGACTGCTGCCAGTCCAAGCAAATCAAGCCCCATACTTTCATACTCCAAAGTCCAAACAAAACCCTGAATCCTTCATCAAACGATTCTCAGAAGACGGCCTCAAGTCCCTCATTGAAATGCTGTTCCCAGACAAGGTGACCAGTTTCAATCCAGCCACCCAGTTGGTACACATCTCAATTGAGACCTGATTTTTCGGCAAAAATAAAGCCTTCCAGGTTTCCACTACTCCTACCACCATTGAAGCAAAGGTGATTTCATTACGATTGGTACAAGATAACGAATATTTGGGAATCTTCTTCACTTCCCCAAGACACACTAGCACTGGGAACTGAAAGCCACAAACTCCACACACACAAACAAAATGCTTTTCAGAATGAAAGCATCAAATTATAGCAACAAAAAGTCTAGGAGAACAACTTTAGAATGCAACTCTGCGCACTACTACATTCAGAAGCGTTCAATGTATGAGGGCCCACATACATCGAATAGGCAACATGCAATATCTCAATCAAGTTCCTCACTTTCTTCAGTTCACATCAAAACAATCCCAATACAACTATCAAAAACCAGTGACAAACAGTTCAAGTCTCAGCATAACATAAGAGAAACTAAAACCTTATTGTTATCATTGCTCATATTTATCATCTTAAATATATCAATCCATACACTTTTCCAACAACCCAATTCATTTAAAACCCAAATATTGAAAACCATATACATCTAATTCCAAATTACCAAATTAAGATCAAGTTTTTCTCACTGAAACCAGTCTCAAGCCTTCTCTTTCACAGACTCAAGCGACATGTTATTCATCCGCTCGAGCGCCAAAACCAGTGCCTGGGTGCCCAAATCCCCCTCCCCATGAGCCTTAAGCGAGATATAAAGCTGCTGAGCCAATGCCAGCCCAGGCAAAGCCAGCCCCATACTCTGACACTCCTTCAAACAAATCCCCAAATCCTTCACAAAATGGTTCACGAAAAACCCGGGTTCGAAATCCCGGTCCAGTATCCTCTTCCCGTACAAATCTAACGATTTTGACCCGGCTGCCCCGGTCGAAATCGCGTCCAGATACAAACCCAGATTCAAACCGGCTTTGTGTGCGTATATCAAACCCTCTATCAACCCCACCATGGTTGAAGCAATGGTGATCTGGTTAGCCAGTTTACAAAACTGCCCCTTCCCCGGGCCACCCATGTAGTTGACTTTCCCGAGGAGAGAGAAGATGGGTTTCAAGCGGTTAACGGTTTGTTCCTCGCCGCCGGCGAAGATGGTCAGGGTTCCGTCCCTGGCACCGCGGTCGCCGCCGGAGACGGGGGCGTCGACGGAGGAGCAGGACTTGGTGGCAGCGGCGGCGTGGATCTCGGCTGCAAGGGAGGGGTCGGAGGTGGTCATGTCGACGAGGGTCCCGGTGGGTGCGAGGCCGGCGAGGGCGCCGGAGTCGGGGTGAAGGATGACGTGGCGGACGTCGGAGGGGTAGCCGACGATGGAGAAAACGACGTCAGATTGGGCGGCGACGAGGGCAGGGGACGGGGCCCACGCGGCGCCGAGGTCTAGGAGGGGCTGGGATTTCGATCGGGTGCGGGTGAAGAGGGTGAGGGCGTAGCCGGCCTTGAGGAGGTGGACGCACATGGACCGCCCCATCACGCCCGTGCCTATCCAGCCCAGGCGGGTGTTGGACGGGCTTATTGGGTCTGCGGTGGTGGAGGAGGCGGTGGCCATGGGGCGGAGGTGGGTGGTGGCGGTGGTGGGTGAGGGAGGTGGGAAGAGGGCGTGGGAGTGGAAGTGGGTGTGGAGTGAGCGGAGTAGAAAGGGGAGTCTCATTCCCTTATTTTTTCTCCTTGGAGTGGCAGTTTATCCGGTAATATCGCAAATAGCTAACCAGTAGGAGGTCAATTTTGGGCATGCAGCACAATTTAGCCCTAATTTCCACTAATCTTTTTTTTTTACAATATTTTGTCAAAAATTAAGTTATTTCCACTGATTAATACATCCAATATAAACAAATACTCCATCTGTTCCTATTTAATTGTCCACTACGGTTTTGCGTGCATTTTTAACGGCTTATATCTCTCGACGTATATTACGTTTTATGCTTTTAAATTATTATTTTATAGAAAAAATGAAGACCTATTAAACAAGATTTATATTGCATATTTTTAACAATATACGTTGAGAGAAATAAACTGTTAAAAATGCACGCAAAATCGTAATGGACAATTAAATAAGGATGAAGGGAGTAGCTACTTAGAAGTGGTCAACTTCTAGCTCACCGAAATTGCCACCTTAGTAATTTTGGAAAATATATATTTGATAACTTGGTAGGAGACGGGAGAGTTAATACACACCTCAATTAATCAAATTATGAGGACACCAATCCCAAAGTGTGTACCAGCAAGAGTCCCGGGCCCTTCACCATCAAGCAACCTTTTATAGCATCTCTTTGCTAATAATTTTGGGGTCATCTCATTCCATGCATAAATGTGTGAAACGATTGTAAGAGGGGTTGTAGGGATTAATTCAAAGTGTGCATAAATTAGCTTGGAACATCCTACATTCCAAAAACCAAAAAAAAAAGAAGGCGTATAAAGTTTATAATATTACAGTATGTGACAAAAAAGTGCAAAAGTGGGCCTATTTTTTTGTTTGGTGCGAGTGTGCTGGGTGTGGTATTTATGTTTTTTAAAGAATAAATGCAAGAAAAGGATAAGAGTTTATTTTTTCCGATCCATTTTATAATAATATATATAAATCAGAAGAGCCTCACCTCATTTTCTTTCCTCTCTTTTTTTCCATACTGTTTTATCCGATATTATCGTACTAATAATGGAGTATTCACCAAGAACGAGTGTACGACTATTCGATAAGGGTCGTAAAAAAAATAAGGGTCATCAAAAAAGTACGACTATTCAAAAAAAAAAAAAAAGTACGACTATTCGACAAGCCCATTCCAGCACACTTTCTTAAAAAATATTCCGTAAGTATTTATTTCACATTTTCAAACTCAAAAATAATGTAAATAAAAAATAATTTTTTAATTTTTTTTGCACCGTATTAAAGATCTCAATGATATCTTTTAAATAAGATTCATATTGTATATTTTTAGATTTTAATAAACTCATTATTTTTTAATTTGAAATTGCTTTCTTAAAAAATAAATACTTATTTGGCGTTCGGTAACAGGGCCTAAGGGTCATAAGTATGACTATTCGACTAAGGGTCATAAGTACGACTATTCGATTAACGCTCCGTTCCGGAAGCCTTCTTAAAAAATAAGTATTTATTTTGGAATTTCTCATTCAAAAAATAAGAAGGGTCATTCCACAAAACCTAAATAAAAAGTTCCTTTCACATTTTGAAACTCAAAAATAATGTAAATAAAAAAAAATATTCAAATTTTTTTGCACCGTATTAAAGATCTCAATGAGATCTATCAAATAAGATCTATAGTGATAGAAAAATTATTTACGTAAACACATGATTTTTGAGTTTAAAGTTGCCTTATACAAAAAATAAGACTATTGCTATGAGAATGGGCGCCGGCGGAGGGAAATCGTACCGACGGCCGCGTCGGGCCGTCTCCGGCTACCGGACGGCCGATCCGAGTCGTCTAAAAATTCTATAAAAAAAAAACCGAGGGGGCTATAGCGGGAATTAATAGCATCCGAGGTGTGTAGGGTACTTGATCCGAGCACCCTTTTTTGTGTATATGATTTCACACGAAAAAGGGGTGCTCGGATCAAGCACCCTACACACCTCGGATGCCGTTGATTTCCGTTCGGGGCCCCCTCGTTTTTTTTATAGAATTTTTGAACGGCTCGGATCGGCCGTCCGGTGACCGAAGACGGCCCGGCGCTGCCGTCGGTATGATTTCCCTCCCCGGCCGGTCAGTACCTATATAAATTCTTCCAAAATAAGTATCAATCTTCTTATTTTTCGGAACAAAGCTTCTTATTAGACAAAAAATAAGTTCTTATTTCGGTTCTAAAACTGGCCCTGAGGCTCATTAGGCGACCCATAGCCCGCACAAAACCCGAGCGGACTAGCCTAGCCTGAATAGGGTATGGGCTAGGTTGGGGTTTGGAGATTGATATGCCACCCGCTGACAAGCCTGTCCGATTACCTGACCAACTAACCCGCTTCGTTGGGATTTTACCATCCAGAATGAATGTTGGATATAACTTGTGGTATCTTATCATATCAGCTTCGCGTACCTTTTTTTCCCCTTACGTTCTTTTGCAATGTCATCTTTTTTAGTAGTAGTATATTAAAAAGTTGAGTTCAGAGGCTGAGGGATAGGTCCAGTTTTGTGAGCAGCAATGCTAGTAGAGTTTTTGTCTCTTCGAAACTCTCTTAATGCATTTCTTTTTTAGTTGTAATGATTTCATTTCTTACCATTATGATAGTGAAATTTTCTTTGTCGATAAAATAAAAAAAGAAGTGGTAGGAAAACAAAAAGGTGCAAAGTGCACCATGTTCAAAAACGACATCTCAAGATACTCAATTAAACATTCTTCCATATTCATTCACATAGCAATCCATGAAAGAAACAGAATTTAGTCAAATATCCGTGAAGAATTTAGGACGTTTGATCCTTGTCTTCCTTCTTGCGAAAACCCTCAACCTTCTCGCAAAAACCTTCAACCGCCACTGTTCGGTGTCTGGGAGTCTTCGCCAAAAACCCTTTTCCGTCATTATCATTTTTGACCAAGTAATCGAATGCCCTTAGCAGTGTCAATTCATCGAAGTCTCTGACGCTCATGACCTCGTGGTACAATAACGTGATGTTAAGTCGATTGCCGTTGATTTCTCTAAGGCTTTGAGCGATTTCTCCTAATTGTACGGACAACTTGGAGAAATTGTTAACATCTTGGTCGGGAGTTCCCTGTGATGAAACTCCGCAAGAGGGACAGGTTGGTTTCTCAACCTTCTCTTGTAAAACCTCTTCCGGAGGAGTGGAACGTTTAATCGAGTCTGCTTCGGCGATCTTTTCCTCGACTTTGGCAGCAACAGAATACTTTGCAGAAGCCAAACAAACAACAAAACAAAAAGCAATCAAATGGTTAGGCAGAGTATATGAATAATTGGACAACATGTATCAATAAAACGCAATTGCATTGCTCAACGCCTCAACATGCATATATAGACTTTATCTAAAGAAACCAAAGGGCTTGCACTAGTCTTGCTCACCGGACCGGCGTTCTCGCAACGCGACTCGCACCCGCATCTTGGGGAAGCTTGCAACTTCTCAATTGCCACTACAGATGATGCTGCCCCAGCGGCTATGTCAAAGAAGTCGTCGTTGAAGCGGAGAACACTGCTTATTCGAAACCATCCGAAGATGGACTTCACTCTAACCCCGCGAATGTTGGTGATCCCGTCTCTGCGTATTACGCCCGTTACGATCTCATCAAATCTGAACGGGTATGTAAGTGTTTCTGTTGTATAGTGACAGGGTCCTTTTAGGAACACCGAAAATCGGCCGGTGCATCTATCTAGTTTATAGCCTGTGACCTCCGCAGGCAGGAGACCCACGGGGTACTCGTACTCTTTTAGCACTTCATAGGCGTCGGGGTAAGCGTTGTTTTGTTGCAGGAAAACAGAAACAGAACAAAGAACGGCGAGCGTAAGAATAACGATGGACGTTGTCATTGTCAAATTATCCTGAACGTGATTGATTGAAATCAGAAACTCAAAAACCTTTTTTTGGGGATGACGATGTATATATAACCGTGGGATTTGGTAAACCTCTGGTTGTGAATCGAAGGGGCGGGTAAATAGTGGGAAAAATGACTGGTTCTTTGTTACTTTACTAAAAATAGCCCAGTCGAAGGATGGGAGAAAAATGACTGATTCTTCGTTATTTTACTAAAAATAGCACACGAAGGATAGGGGAAAAAAATTAGTTTGTTCCTTGATTTTTGGGGTGTACAGCAATAGGAGATACTTGTTCGTTGCTTTGAGGTCATTGTACTTCCGGTTCTTGGATAAATATTCCAAGTTTGTTCTCCTATATATATAGTGTGTTTACTGATCATTTCTTGAGCTTGTCCGCGGTTATGACGCCGGTGATTTGTGCTTACGACGCCTGCGATTGTGGATTTGTATTTGAGCTCGTAATCGCTTATGGTGAAAGTGCAGGCGCTGTTTAAAGTAGGCCTTGAAGTTTCCGGTGGATGTGTATAATTCGAAGCCCGTTGTAACGCCTTGCGGGAGAAGGCCGATAGGAAAATCATGTTCCCCTAGGACTTCGCCAACAAGAACCACGATGATATTACTTCATCACTTCCTCAATGAACTAACACGAGAGCATTTCGCATACGCGAAAATACTACGTACGTACGTAGATACTTTACCCAACGTCGACTAAAAATCTAAGCATGCCCCATCGTTGTCGCATTTCACATCTTTTTCTCTGCCCTTTTAACAAACGAACCAGACTTTGGAACTGCAATGTTTGCACTACGTTCAGATAAGTAGCTGGGATTGAAGCCATTTTGTTAAACATTACCATTTTCAAGATCAGAAAAACTTCTTCGCAGGCCATTCCGTGAAGAAAGCTTTATGGAGGCCAATCGCGTGCGTCCAAAGTGTTTTTTGGACGGTTAAGATTGAAAATCAATTATGACTGGTAACAATTAATTATGATCGGTTATAATTGAAAATAAATCTCAGCCATTTATTGCGCGAATGGATGGTGCGAATTGCGCCGCTCCGTCTAGGACGAACACAGGGTTTTAAGTTGATCCAAAGAGGCGAATGTACATACGTATAAGTGCGACCAAAATGATTTGAAATTAAAATTGTCCTTGATTATGCTTACTAGGTTTAATATTGAACAGCAGTATATGCCTGTCGTGATTGAGGATGAAACTCCTAATAAGTCCTCCGAAACGACGTCGTCGATTTGGTTCGGAGGTCGGTTCGGTGGGAAGAAGGAGGGGAAAGCGAGAGGATTCAGGACGGAGGTGTCGGAGAGTTTCGATTCGCCATTGCCGCCGACATTCGAGTTCAAGTGAGAAATTTTTGGACTAATGACTTCTTCTTCTTTTTTCTAAATAACGCATTTGTCTTATTTTTTGTGTTATTGATTTGTCTCGATAAGAAAAGAAAAATTATGGTCCACAAAAATTTAGAAAAGAATTTTTTTTTGAATTTTTTCACAAAAATCAGCGCCTGATTTTTCGGTTTTATTAAAAGAAATTAATGTTTGGATCACAATTTTTACTTATCTAATTCCTCTTTTGAAGTGCATAGCAATAGGAGATATCTGTTCCTCAATTTGAGGTCATTGTACTTTTGGCGCTCTCGGAATTTTTTTTTCCAATTTATATTTACTGATCATTTCTTGACTATGTCTGCGATTATGACGCCTGCAATTGTGAATTTGTATTTGAGCTCGTAATCGCTTATCGGTGAAAGTGCATGTGTTGTTTAAAGTAGACCAAAATGATTTGAAATTAAAATTGTCCTTAGCATAAACCGTGCTCGTGTAAAATTGCCCTTCTTTATTTGTGTTCTACTAAAGTACTAATATGTACGTATGAAATAAACATATGAAGAAATTAATTAGCCAACTTCTTTGCCCAACTTATTTAAGTGTCCCAACGTATTTAGGGTAAAAAGGATGGCTAATTAAGTTCCCCTAAACATATTTCTTTCCGAGGAACGTCAAAGGAGCCCTAGTTCACAAGGTTACCCTCTTGAACTAACCAACATCAGATCTTTAATGACCAAACTACCCACTTCTGGACTTCACTACCCCCAAATTTCTCATTCCACAGTTCTACTTCTCCAAGGACTTTCTCGTAATCTCACCTGCTTGCCCCTTACCCACGCTTTCCTCTTTTCTAAGTTTTCTTCCCCTACAAACCTCAAACGCCCCAAATCTCTCTCTCTCTCTCTCTTTCTAGACTCCTCCAAAAAATGGAAACCCAAGAAACATCACGAGGAGAACCTGCCCGAACCGCATCCTCGTGGACATGGGCAGCGGCTTCGGCTTTGGCGCGGTCGGCGGCTCCGCCTTCCACTTCATCAAAGGCCTCTGCAACTCCCCCGGAGGCCACCGCCGCGCCGGCGCCTGCCAGGCCATCCGCTCGAACGCCCCGCGCATCGGCGGGATCTTCGCCGTGTGGACTAATGACATTTTTTTTTCTAAATAACTCATTTGACTTATTTTTTTGTGTCATTGATTTGTCTCGACAAGAAAATTTAGAAAAGAAAAACCATGGTCCAAAGTTGGAATTTTTTTGAATTTTTTCACAAAAATCAGCGTCTGATTTTTCGGCCTTATTAAAAGAAATTAATGTTTGGATCACAATTTTTACTTATCTGATTCCTCTTTTGGAGTGCATAGCAATAAGAAATATTTGTTCCTTGATTTGAGGTCATTGTACTTTTGGTGCTATGGGATTTTTTTTTTTTCCAATTTATGTTTACTGATCATTTCTTGACCTTGTCCGTGATTATGACGCCTGTGATTGTGAATTTATATTTGAGCTCGTAATCGCTTAATGGTGAAAGTGCATGTGCTGTTTAAAGTAGACCTTGAATTTTTCCAGTGGATGCGTTTAATTCGAAGCTCGTTATAACGCCTTGTGAGAGAAGGCCGATAGGAAAATCATATTTCTCTAGTACTTCACCAACAAGAACCACGATGAAGTACTACTTCATCGCAGTCTCAGTGAACTAACACATGAGAGCATTTTGAACTCTTATGTTAAACCTAGTAACTTAGAACTATAAACAAACCGAACAGCTCGCGAGCTCAGCTCGTTATGAGTCTTATGACGCCTGTGATTATGGATTTGTACTTGAGCTCATAATCGCTTTTATAGTGAAAGTGCATGTGCTGATTAAAATAGGCCTTGAGTTTTTCGGTGGATGTGTTTAATTCCAACCCCGTTGTAACACCTTGTAGAAGAAGACCGATAGGAAAACCATATTCCTTCATCACTGCCCCAATGAACTAACACGAGAGCATTTCACGCTCTTATGTTAAACCCATCTCTCTATCTCGAGTCTAAGTTACATAATGCGCATGCTTATGTGTAAGAGGAGGGGTGAGCGCGAGAGTGAAAATATCTTCGAATCACATCTTAAACAATTAAAATTCGTGAGAACGAGAACTGAGAGCGCAAGCGCAGTGTGACTATTGAGAGCACGAGTGCAATGTGAGATTTTAGAACAAGAGTGCAGGGTATTTTGAAGGATTATGTGAGTCTCGAGTTCAAAAGCCAAACAGTGTCGTCCTTTATGTACCACGTTTGGAGCCAATCCGTTGACGACTTCGGGGTTGTTTGGCCTAATAAATCAAATGTCTTATTTTTTTTGTTCTTATACAAAAAAAAATTGTATTTGTTGGTTTTTTGTGAATTTTTTTTGGTGAATTATTGTTTTGTCACGACGAGAAAAATTTAAAACATATTTACCTTGTTGGAGACTAAAATAATGTTCCAACTTCATTGAGAGTGATGGACTTAGAGTGAAAGCCCAATTTTTTGGTTAAGTAGAAACCCTAGATGCCACTCATTCGCCCGATTTGAAGGATGGTAACTTAATTAACCCATTTCGATCGATATCTTGACCAACGGGTAGCTTGAAGTTGATTTTTAGGGCTTTTTCTGTGGCATCCAAATTAGAGAACAAGCACCTGAGATTTCATGAAATTTTTTGAGTCAATTTAATTGGATTTTCAATTTTGAACAATTAACAAGAACCCCAGCTATCGACGACCGTAGAGATGGAGAGAATGAGAGAGAAAAAGGAAAAGAAAAGACAAAGGAGAGAGGGAGAGAACATCAATTAACAAGAAAGGCTGAGAGGGCTAGGCCAAAATAGATTGGTGGGTTGGATTGGAAAAAAAAAATTGAATTGGAATAAAATTATGGGAAATTTATAGAAATAGTCCTCCTAATTTCATTCGAATCTCATTTTCGTACTTCAAGTATCAATTACAAAATTCTTTTAACCTTCAAGTTTGGTTTTCGTATCAAGTTAGTCCAATTGATAACGTTTGTCAGTCAAACTGGACGGAAAAAATCAAATTGAGGGCATACGTCATAAATTGGACGAACTTGGTACGAACTACAACGTCTAAACTGTCATCAATCTAATTTTTTCTGCCCAATTTGGCTGACAGAAGTTATTAATTAGACCATTTTCGTATGAAAACCAAACTTGAAGGTTAAAAAAATTGTAATTCATATTTGAAGAATGAAAATGAGACTCAAATGAAATTAAGAGGACCATTTAGACAAACAAATCGGGGCGAAGAAAATATTATTTATTTATTATTTATTTTTTCTTCTAAAAGTGACGTGCGCAATAGGCCACCGCCCTTAAGGACTTCAGCCCTTCCCCGAAACCTCAAACCGTCAAAACCTCAAACCCTTCTCTCTCTCGATCGAACCGTCAAAAAAATGGCAACCCCAGAATTGCCAGAAAACTCCCGAGAGCCCTGCCCAGACCGCATCCTAGACGACGTCGGTGGCGCCTTCGGCATGGGCGCGGTCGGCGGATCCGCTTTCCACTTCATCAAGGGCCTTTACAACTCCCCCGGAGGCCACCGCCTCTCCGGCGCCTTCCAGGGCGTCCGCATGAACGCCCCGCGCGTCGGCGGGAGCTTCGCCGTGTGGGGCGGCCTCTTCTCCACCTTCGACTGCACCCTGGTCTACGCCCGTCAGAAGGAGGACCCGTGGAACTCCATCGTCGCCGGGGCCGCAACCGGCGGACTCCTCCAGGTTCGCCAGGGCCTCCGCGCCTCCTCCCGCTCCGCCCTCGCCGGCGGCGTGCTTCTTGCTTTAATTGAAGGGCTTGGGATTACGTTTAATAAGTTTATGAGTGGGCAGCACGATATGCCTGTTGTGATTGAGGATCAGATTCCTGATAAGTCCTCCGAAACGACGTCGTCGTCTTGGTTCGGCGGTTGGTTCGGTGGGAAGAAGGAGGAGGAAGCGAAAGGATTCAAGACGGAGGTGTTGGAGAGTTTCGATTCGCCGGTGCCGCCGACATTCGAGTTCAAGTGAGGAATTTTTGGGGTAATTATTTGTTTTGGCTAAATAACTCATTCTGGCTTATTTTTTTGTGCTTGTTCAAAAAAAATTCGCATTTATTAGTTTAGCGTCAAATTTTTGTGGATTATTTGTTTGTCTCTCGAATTCGGAAAAGAAAATTTATGGTCTGGAGTTATATTTTTTTGAATAAATAAAGACAAAAATCAGTGCCTGGTTTTTTGGTTTATTAAAAAAATTAAAGTTTGGATCAATTTCTTTAGCGGAGACGAACAAAATTTTGACACGAAACTGATAAATGCGTAAATGATTGAATAAAAACAGAAAAATAAGCCAAGATACTTATTTAACCAAAACACCGGTGATCTTTGGGGCAACACATGATGGTGTCTCAAAGCCTTTCAGCACAACACATTCTTGTGGGGTTGATGCGAACTTCACAGAAATTTCTGTGGTTAGGTGGACTGCGTAGAAATGTGTGGTAAATTTTCAAATTTTTGGGTAATTGGAAGTTTTGTTATTTGAATTTTGTTTGTTGCAGCTATAATGTTGTTGGTTTACAGAGTATATCCATCCCTTGTTGGACAATTTCGTTTGGTGTTGGGGTTAGATTAGATTATGGCAATTGGGAATCAAGGTGAATTAACAATAATTCGAAATTTGTTGATACATTGCAGACCTTATAAATTGGGCACTCCAATTTGCATGACATTTATTTGTTTTCTAAGGGACCCTTCTAAAAAATTTCATAAGAAGTTTTCTTGTTCAAATTCCTTGTTGCATCTACGACTAGTTTTATATTTTGAACCAAAATTTGGAGTTGTATTCAATGCGATTTTATGTGGCTATTGTGACGTTGTCCATTTGTTGAATATTTTCCAGCACTGCGATAATCGAAACTATGTTAGAATTATGCATTACTGCAAGTTGTTTGTGGGATAATAAGGAAATTCAGTTGGAGGATGAAGTGGAATTTGATTATAATTAAGAATTTGAATCATACTATCAGTTCAGATGTTTAGTAGCTGTTGCATTTTTCTCTTGTATCATACTATCAGTAGTTGTTGCATTATATGGGAATGTATTGGTTTTTCCGGGAGACCCTTTTGCCTCCCGAGATATTATATGGTCAGAGATCTCCCTCGACAGTTTGGATGAGTATCATTTATGAAAAGAGGGTCGTAATTTTTTATTTATTTTTGGTTGAGAATAAGTCAGTCATATGATTGAAGATTGCATTTGGTAGGCTAACATTTTACATTTGGTTGTTTGCATCCATGAGGAATTATGCTAGAGACATGACATTGGGTAAGCTAGCATAACAGAGTCGAAAATTTTTCCATTGTTGTTGCATATCATTGCGTGGATTTGGGGTTTCATTATAACCCAGGAGTTGTAAGCATTTGTTTTCTCCCCAAAATAATCAACCATGAGCATAATAATCAAAGAGCTGTAGGGGTTGAGTTCTTTATATTTTGGTGTTGACCATCTTTGAATAACTTACGCTCCCTATGCTATCCTCTGCATTGATCGCGATGTCTACCGCCTCGACTTCTACAGTTAACTTGCTTACTCTCTCTCTCTCTCTCTCTCTCTCTCTCTCTCTCTCTCTCTCTCTCTCTCTCTCTCTCTCTCTCTGCTTTATTATTCTTTTCTGTGTCAGTTGATTTTTGAAGGGATTTGATCTGAATGGCAGTGGTGGTTCATAATCTGTTCTGCTTGTTGAGATTAGGAGAGAAAAAGATGTAACTACGATTTGATTTTCACAGCCATAGCGCCACTCGTCCTTGGAGTGGAAAAAAGTATGATTTGCTTCAGGCAGACAATGAACCGTTATATCAATATGGGTATCTATGTATCTGTATTTGTTTGCACTGAAGAGCCCTGTTGGAATGCCCTTTGGTACTGCAGAATAAATTCTGCTGTGATTTTCAGAGTGGAATGCAAAAGAACCAATTTCTTTCTTCAAGTTAGTTTGGTCCAGGGAAATTACTGTGTTTTGTGGTGGTGTATAATCTATGCTGCTTCCCTCTAAATTCTAAACCCTCGTTAAGCTGCAACGTATATTTGCAAAATCCGGTAATATCATGGAATTTCCTATCAAGTTGCCTGACACTTTTTCAAACAATGCATTTTCACCCCCAATAAAGCGTCCATACTTCCATTGTTTCCTTGGTTTAAGGATTCAAGGATCTAAGTGCTCATGGAATTGAGTTATGGAGGATGAGTGCGTGCGTATGTTCCTAAGTGAGACTCGATATGGTTGGTGCTTATGAATAGTCAATTTGCCATGAATAAGCATTTGACAAAATCTGTATCTGCTACTTTTATTCTTTCACTCATCAAGCACAGGTTGATTCATATTTTCTGTACTCATCGTAGATTGTAAGGATTTTATGTCTCTCGTCCCTAACCACTCTCCGCAGCAAGACACCATTTGGCATTCATCATGGTTATAATCGATGCAATTTTTGCAATTTAGATTCTTTTTCTGCCTTCGTTCGACGTTTCTTGGAATGAAGTTACTTTGTTGCACATACGAACACAAATAAAGACGGGTAGTTTTACACGAAACAGAGTTTATGCATGTAATTTCCATATAGAAAGAATAATGCGTGGTCTTGTAGGTACGTTTCATTTCAAAGCCAAAATATGCGAGTGCACGACTTATGATTATGAAGTCGTTGACGCTTTGTTATACACCATATAAGTTAGTACCATATATGTTCAGGTAATAAGAGCATCTGCATTAAACTCGCTACTCCCCTCGTAGCGGTAGACTGGCGAGAAAAAGTGAACGAAACCCTTTGCATCAGTCTCGCCTTTGATTGGATCAAACTAACATTTGTTGTAGTCACTCTCTTGAAGAAGAGAGGCATTGTTCATAGCTTAACTACTATTTTATTGGTTTTTACACCACGTCCATTCTAAACAATATATTTCTGTATTATTTATTGTTTTTAAGGTGTAATATTTGGCTCTAAGAGATTAAATATATGCTATTTATTTGGTTTTATGACTCTCTTAGAGCTCTCATTAAAAGCTCTAGAGCTAAAAATTTATTATGATCCTTTAAGATAAAATGATAAAAAAATAAGATCTTCGCACTAGTTCAAACGAGTTGAAAATTGGAACACTTAATTTTTTTAATTTATATTTGTGTCAAGAGCTTTCATAATTAAATATATGCTTTTCATTTGGTATTATGACTCTTAGGGCTCTCGTTGAAAGTTCTAGAGCCAAATATAAACTGTGACCCTTTAAGATAAAATGATCAAGAAAATAAGATCTTCGCACTTGTTCAAACGGATTAAAAATTGGAGTACTTAATTTTTTAACATATAAACAGTCTAAAAAATTTTAATTCTTTAATTTTTAATCCATTTGAATATTAATTGCTTTTTAAAATATTTTTTAATATATAAACAGTTTAAAACCAAACAGGTTTTGGTTTGCTAGTTTTTTTTAAAAATAAAGAAACAATATTTTTAAAGATATAATTTTAATATAGAGAGTTTGATGTAGTCAATATTTTAAAAGTAAGTAGTTAAAATAATAAAGTGATTTTTTAAAGTGTAATTTGGTCCAAAATATAGAAAATTTGATGCGAATACTCCAGCATCACGTCAGAAGTGAAATCTAGTACATTCATTTGCCGATTCTTTTATATCAGTTGGGAAGCCTCGTACGAGTTTAGACCCTTTCAACCACACATAATCAACATTCCATGTCCTCGCAAATTAGGATTCTAAATTGGATCCGGGCCCATTATCCATACCTGAATCCGATCCGGAGAAAGTACCGACGGGAATGCTGGGCCCGCTCGGAGTCTTGCACGGATGATTAAACTGTTCAATAATTTAAAAAATATGAGCTCAATCTCATATGTATAGATACATGATCCAATCTTCTAGTTTTTCATTTAAATTTCAGGATTTAAAATCCAAATTGAATATTGAATCGAGTATCTACATATATTATACTCCATTGAGTTGATTTCTTGAGGGCCTATTCGGAGTTTTTTTTTTAAGATTATTAAACGACTTGGATCATTCGTACTGGACCCAAAATGGACCCCGCGTTCCGGTGGTATACTCCCCGTCGGTTTCCTTCAGAATTTTCGCTTAATAAATACTCCTACAAATCCTAGGTTACTCATTCACACTGTCTGGGACTCTGGTTTGCAATCTATCGGTGAGGCGATTTAGGAATGGGTTACTGCAAGCAATTCGATGAACTGTTCGAAGCCGATTCGGGTATCAATTTTCAATACCCATCTTCTTCTTCTTCTTCCCTTGTTTTGTTTGCACACAGTACTGTTTTAATCTCAATTTCAATTCAAAGATTCAAACTTTTTTTCTTTTGTTTTGTTTTTTTCTTTCTGCTGGGTGTGTTCTTCATCATGTACTAATCATGATTCATTCATTCAGATCATGCTGCTGTGGCGGCGGCGGCGGCTGCCGGGAGGTATACTTTTATGTGTAGGCAGGATGATTATGCTCCCCTTATCCCTGTACCCGATTGGTATGATCTCTTTCATGTCAATGTATTGGCCTATTATAAAAACCTTGAGAACGATGTCCTGGTGCTGCGTTCAGACGATAGTTTTTATATGCCTCGCGAATTTTTTCTGGAGAGAAGGGAATTGCTGGAGATTGTCTTTGTTTCCACCCTGTATTACGTTGATTTACCGCAGGCTGTTGTGGAATCAATATTTGATGAGGTGATCAGATTGGCCTGTTCGATGGTGGACGATGATGGTAACAATGTGGTGCACCGCCAGGTGCTGCCTATGACAGTGGAGATCGTAATCAGTGAGAGCGAGGAGAAGATGAGTGCCAGGACTTTGCGCGATTCCAGAGTGGATGAGGCCTTTCCCTTTCCCTTGCTCCCTGAGATGCACTACGAGGCTGTCGGTGAGTGGGCTATTTCTCAAGTCACAGGAGGACAAGAGAAAGTGGCTCTTGAGTCCTGTTCAGTTAAACCACGATGTGCGATTTGCTTGGACACTATTTTGGTGGGGAATCGCACGCCGTGCTCTCATATCTATCATGGATACTGTATTTACCGATGGCTGAGGAAGAGCAGCTCGTGTCCCTTGTGTCGCTTTGCCATGCTGCGCAACTGATCGACTTCGATAGATAGATAGACAGACAGATAGATAGACGGATATGTTTTGGTTGTTAAACATTATTATGGCCATTGAATTATTCCTGCTGGTTTTTTTTTTTTTTTAATATTGTATACATCAGTGGTGTTAGCATGTTAGTTCATAGAGGGTTTACAGACTAACAGACTGTCCATAGCCTTGAAATCCAACTCCGCCCCTTGTGGGCCTCGAACTCCTGCCTTCACTGAGAAAGGAGATGAACTTTCCACCTATGCTTGTGTGGAAGTTCACAGTATGTAGTTTATGGCCCTTAATTTATGAAATTAAACCTCTTATTAGAGGTGTTGGAGAGTTTCGATTCGCCAGTGCCGCCAACATTCGAGTTCAAGTGAGGAATTTTTGGATTAATTATTTGTTTTGGCTAAATAACTCATTTGGTAATTCTTTTTATTCAATTTTTTTTTGCATGTGGTAGTTCGTGTTGAATTTTTGTGGATTTCTGGTTTGTCTCAATAAAAGGATTCGGACAAGAAAAATTATGGTCCAAGGTTAAAAAAATTTCGAATAAAGATCGCATGTGTTAGTTCGTGTTAAATTTTTGTGGATAACAGGTTTGTCTCGACAAGAGATTCGGACAAGAAAAATTATGGTCCAAAGTTAAATCTTTTTGAATAAAGATAAAAATCAACTCCCAATTTTTCGGCTTTATTAAAATAATTAAAGTTTGTCTTACAATTTTTAACTTTTCCGATTCCTCTCGTGGAGACAAACCAATATTCCACAAAAATTTAATGTGAAATTAATAAATACGAATGTTTTTTTAATAAAGACAAAAAAGAGAAGCCAATTTACTTATTTAGTCAAAACATCGGTGGGCTTTGGCGAGCACATGACGGATCCCCGACGGATCCCCAACACCTTTCAGCACCACATTCTCTTGGGGTTGATATGAACTTCACAAAATGTGCGGTTAGGTGGACTGTGTGGTGGTGTTAAAACTTAAAAGGGAGCGGGCTTCCAATAAATTTTCAAATTTTATTTTTGGGGAATTGGAAGTTTTCTTATTTGAATTCTATTTGTTGGAGCTATCATGTGCCCAAAATATTTGTTGCTGGTTAATATATCCATCCCTTGGTTGGACAATTTTGTTTGGTTAATAATTCGAAATTTGTTGATTCATAGCAGACCTTATAAATTGAGCACCCCAATTTGCATGAGATTTATTTGTTTTCTAAGGGGCCATTCTAAAAAATTTCGTAGGAAGTTTTCTTGTTCAAATTTCTTGTTGCAGCTCTACGACTAATTTTATACTTTGAACCAAAATTTGGAGTTGTATCAATGCGATATTATGTGGCTATGGTGACTTTGTCCATTTGTTGAACATTTTCCGGTACTACGATTATTAATAGATACTATGGTAGAATATTTATGCATTACTGCAAGTTGTTTGTGGATAATAAGGAAATTCAGTTGGAGGATGAAGTGAAGTTGGAGTTTGATTATTTAAGAATTAGAATCATACTATCAGTATAGATGTTTACGACTCAAAAAACTGGCAGACAAACCAACCACATGCCTAAATCCCCATCCAAAATATGGCTTCCATGCATAGGCCAATTGTTGAAATGGTACATACTAAAACCATGAAGTAAATATTGAGACCAGACTAGAATGTAAATATTGAGACCAGACTAGAATGCCAAGTATGAAATGCTTTGATGACTAACCAATAAGCGTTGTGTGATAGCTGGGTGGACATTCAAACAAAGGAATGTTGCATGCAACAACAAAGTAAGAAAGCAAAAGTAAGAAAGCAAATGGACATTGACATAGTACAATGAATCAAACTTTAAATCATACATAAATGTGTATGTGCACAAACTTGGACTCAGATGTGTCTGGAATCAACCGATGTATGTGAGCTCTACAGCTATTGTGTGGGACGGCTCATATCTATGTTCACAGCTACGTACATCCATTTGCATAAATAGCATTCTCTTAAACAAGCAAAAATGCAACTATCACTTGATGGAAGCTGCCTAAGTTATCTAAAGGGAACTTACATCTCAATGGGCTTGTTCAGGGGTCTGGTAACCATTAGAAATTCAGTGTTTGGTGCCGCAAGATAAGATGTGATGATAACATATTAAGGAGCACCCATATTCTATAGAGATGTTGATTACCAGGGGAATGTCATATCCCTCCCATCAAGATCCCATATTCTATAGAGATGATTACCAGGGGAATGTCATATCCCTCCCATCAAGATAGCACTAAGGTGACGATTTTGCCTTTTGGTCTATGTAAAACTCATGCAAAGAGGTAACGATTTTGCCTTTTAATCTATATAAAACTTGTGGTTGCACGAGAATAAAATTAAAAAATACATGTCACAATCCCAACCAAAACAAATATTGGAACTTTTTTTCTTCCACCATTCATATGCTAAGCTATATTTCATGGATTCCTAATGCCCATGCATATCCTATGAATCTTATATCCCTTGTGTTTATAACTTGGTATCTGACCCACTGCATTGATTAATCTGAGGGTCCGACTAAATCAGTCCACGTAGTTAGAAAGGGAAAAGAAATTGAGATCTCTCTCAGTAGCCCTTGCATTGGCGGGGTTATCCAATGCATACCTAATTCTATGTTCTACGTGTGTGTGCCGTTGGACCAAAACTTAAAGGAAAGAAAACATATATAGTAAGGCTAATAGTTTGATTTGAAATGCTTGTGAAACTTTCCCAAATACTCCATATAGACAAAAAGCTCTAAGGGGATAGTTCAGTTTCGAAACAAAAAGCCACCAAACCTAACTTCCAGTCAGGAAGCAAAATGTAAAAGGAGATTTTCCAATGTCACAGTTGAGTTGCACAAATGTCACTTTTGGAACTTTGGATAACAAGAAGGGGGGATGGTTTGACAATTGAAAGTGATGGTATTTTTTTATGTTTATTTTTTGCAAAGCAAAAGTGATGGTATCGTTCCCAGCAATTCAAATGCCCAAACCAGCAATGAGCAGCAACACGAGATAGCAAGGTACATAACATTCAACAATTGGCTACTTGTATCTTGAAACCAAAAATTTAAATTACCAAACTGTGAAGTTACCAAAATAGTCAGTAAACAGTAAACAGAACATCCCTAAGCAGAAGCTCCTCCCTTGTTGAGTTTATTGATAAGATTTGTGGACCACTCGAGGAAAGTGCATCAATTTGTCCCAGGGGTTTGTAGCAGTTGTAGCAATGGTTTCACCTCTGCTAGCCTCTTTAAGCAATCTCCAGCCTAGGGGAGAAAAGAACATAACTAATAGAGCAGTTGATGCTATTTTTTTTTCTTTCACAAATCAGCTTTTTACTGCTTAGTAAACTATAAAAACGTACCTTCTCTCCCTCAAGAAGGGAGGACCTTATCACTCGAGAGAGACGAATCTTCACCAACGAAGGCAATGGGAAACAGACCTGACGCCCGATAAAGTCTCTTCTGTTCTCAATGTAGGTGAGGGTGCGGCACCAATCGAGGCACACCAACCGTGCATTGGCCATTGAACGAAAATCTACCACTTGGGACAGGATTTCGAACAACATCCCTTCATTGCTGTTGCATTTTTCTCTTGTCCTAATGAGATTATGTCTTATATCATACTATCAGTAGCTATTGCATTATATGGGAATGTATTGGTTTTTCTGGGGACCCTTGTCTCATGAGATATTACATGATCGAAGTTCATCCTCGGAGGTTTGGATGAGTGCCATTTATAAAAAGAGGGCCGTATATTTTTTTAGTTTAAGAATAAGTCAGTCATATGATTGAAGATTGTATTTGGTAGGCTAATATTTGGTAGTTCGCTTCTGTTGAAAATTGTCTCATATCGGTTAATTATCACCTTGAAAACTAACAATGTTAAGTTCAGTGAGTTCAGAATGCAACTTGGCATGATGAATGATGAGCAAGACATATTGCAGAGGGACTATTAAAAGATTATTACCACGTCTCTTGAATATTCCGGGGTATGACCGAATTTCTCTGGAAACTTCTGGGCTATTCCGAAAACATGTAGACTTGACTAGGACCTCTAGCAAATTTCAGGACTCTTCCAAAATGTTTTGGATCATAGTAGAATATATACTAGGACCTTTTGGGCTTCTCTTGAAGCTTCAAGAAGCATTGAGTCATGTGTTTACTAGGATCTTTTCATATTATTTTTCCTATATTTCGAGCTTTCTTCACTGTTCCCTCGAACATAATGCGATTTACTTTGTTAAGGCCAGTTACTGGCAGGCATCTTTTTTCGCTGCCAATAATATAATTGATTGATGAGCTGTAGAAGAGAATGAGCAAAGTACCACCAAATCACATCTCTCAACATAATTTTGGGGTATGTTGCCTAGTGCCATATATTTTGGAGGCCCCAAGTGAATTTCCTATATTGAGCTCCTTACGTACTCATGAATTTCTTTAAAAAATGATAAAAATATAAAAAATAACAAAAAAAATCAAACTAGAAGGATACAATTATGACTATAAATGTAAAAATTCATGAATTTTTTTAAAAAATGATAAAAATACAAACAATAACAAAAAAATCAAACTAAAAGGATACAATTATGACTATAAATGTAAAAAGATATGATTGAAATTATGGAGGTGCATGGGAGTCAAACCACACACTCTCAATAGCATGACAATACTATGTGACCACTGAACCAAGTATTTGGTTTGTGTTTTTATTTGGAAATATTTTAATATTAATATGTAAGTTACATTACAATGGAGCCTCAATTTTGGACCAAAATTCAGGGGTCGGAAGCGGTTGCTTCCCTCGCATACCCTATAAGCCAGCCTTGATGTTGCCTCATGTAAACATTTTTGCAGATTAACGGTCAATTCTATATTGTAATTGTGAAGAGATCTGTGGAGAGGATTTTCACAAATGAATGACTCACTTTGGAAATCCTCTCCCAATTTTGGGGTATGTTGTCTCATGTAAACATTTTTTAGATTAACGGTCAATTCTATATTTTAGCTGTGAAGAGATCTAATGGAGAGGATTTTCACAAACGAATGAATGGCATATGAAATCCTCTCCCGCTTGGATGATTATAGGTCGAAGGCCGCGAGGCGAGCAGTGTGCTGGGAATGGTGTAGAACGCTCGCGTACATGGAGGAAAAGAGTGGTGTCATCGGCGGGGGCGAATCTACCATGAGCATAAACCCACTTGCAATTTTTGGAAATTTTTTTTTTTTTGAAAAACTAGTGTAAGTAATATATACTTAAACTACACAAAACATAGTAGTGATTGTAGCTTGTAGCAGTGGTAAGTGCTTAGTCGGAGGGTTGTGTTCGAGTCCTTGGAGTGTCATCTGACTTAACAAAAAAGATCTTCCAAATTTTCAGATAATGGGAGTTGAACCATGCCCAATAAAACCAAAAGTACCTTTGTATGCATTACGCAAAATGTAATATATAATGAACTACAATTACACATACACTAATATTCCATTAACCTTATTCACTATTTTTCGTTTAAATATTTTTATTAAGATTGTGCTTCAAAAATGACCCATCTACCGCTGGTCACCCTCTACTTTAATCAATGAAGATCCGGGAATGGTGCAGAACGGTCACTTCTTCCGGGAGAAAAGTATGCTCTTTTTATAGATTAGGCTTTTAAAACTCACAATTGGTTTAAGGAGTCACGACAAATTGTGTTTATAACTGACGACCCAACTCTTGCCTGATAAAAAGAGAAGTCTATCCCCTCTCTCCCTCTCTCTCTCTCTCTCTCACCCATTGTTCTCACACAGTCAAAAGGCATTAGAGAGGCGGAGAAACCCACTTCCACTTCCACTTCCACAGCCAATTCTTTCTTTTTCTCCTCCTTTATATATCTTGCTAGAAACCAGCCTACATCCAACATGTATATATATCCTCCATAACAAATTAATCAATCTCTCTAACCCACAACGCATGCAGTAGATACAAAATCTAATACCAATTGGTGGCATAGATTCTAACACATCTCAATGTGAAGAGAAAAATAGAGGACCTCTTCCCCGTGACAATTGCTCGCGCGAATAGTTACAGAGAAAGAAAATTACAACCACCGCCACTTGTTACATTTTCAATATTTAGAGAAGTCGTGAATGGAAAAATTGTGCAATGGGTACAGAGTACGTTGTCTCTCGGTTCGAAGTTAGCATCATGGAAATAAAACTCGAATTGCCTGCACCTTCGATCTGGTGAGGAAGTGAACTGTACCTGATGCATATAATTTGGCCTTCTATTATATATGGTTGATTTGGAACATTGATTGTTTAAGGTCATGTGATCACTTGGACTCCCTTGTTGATTTGATTTGGCATTTTCTCTCCTGAAAACGAAAGATGCCAACATGTCTTCTAGCTATTACCCACATGCTGTTGCACATGGCAAGGTTATAGATGCACATGTCGATCTGTATTTTGTCATATCAAAAGGCTTTGTGCACACAAATTGATCAATTTTTCAGGGGCTCATTTTTATTAAAATATTATTTGTGAATTTTTGTAAAAATTCAGTCCTATCAGTTGTCGGTAAAAGTTTTTTCAGAATTCATAGGTCAAAACAATCAAATTCGCCGTGCGATTTCCGAAAAAGTTTTTACCAATATCTGATTGAGCTAAATCTTTAGAGGAGCAATAAAAAAATGTTTTGGTTGTACAATGCATGTATTATGTCCAAAAGTTTATGTATGTGTGTTATTGTCCAAGAAAGGTTAATGATTTGCCAAATCTTAAAGATTGCTTTTCAAGTTCCCTTTTTGCAAAAGTTTAACCACAATAAATTTGAATTGCTTCTTCGGATTTCGGCAATAGAAGATGTAGGGCTACTTACATCCCCATAATCCCAAAAAAAAAAAGAGTCAAAATGGTAATAGTTTCACTGATAGGAGACATAGGACATAAGATAATCATTTAGTAGTGGCATTTGTTCTTAATCAAAGGATCAGATAGCCACGAACAAACCACAACTACCTCCAAAGAATGGATCATCCCATTCACACTCCTACGCACAAAAGAAAACTCACTCCGATGAAAAACCCAAATGATTGACTTTTGCAATGAGGTCGACATGCCAATCGATCTGATTCGTCATTGAATCGCCGCCACCACCCTCTTCCCTCGTTAGAGAACCACCACCACTACCACTGTCGAGATCTGAACTGCCATTTTAGGCATGATCAAAGGGAAGCCAAGAGAAGGAAAAAGAGAAAATAACACGAAGAAACCCTCACTGCAAATGAAGAGTTTTTGAAAACAAGAAAAACCATCACTATGGAGAAAGAAAACATCCATCAAGGACAAAACCCTCCCCTCCCATCGCAGCATAAGGGTGGTGAAACCCTAGAGGAAGGGAGGGGAAGGAAGAGAGGCGGCTCGGATTTTTTTAGAGAGAGATGCTCTGAGTTAGAGGGAGATGCACTAATTCAACTTCTCCTTAACAACATTCAATGACCACATTTTTTCACATTTTTTCCTGTAATCCTCGATTGAACTATCATTTTCTAAACAAAATTTCTTGTCCCCATTTTTGAGGAAAATTAAGATTTATACACACAAAAAAATCCACCGAGGAGGAGAGGACTCAAGAAAATTTCAAAACTAAGCCTGCGGATTGGCAATGCGAATTTCTTAATTCATCAGAAGTTTGATTCTATCTAAACTATTCATTTTCGATTGGTATTTCATTGTTCGGACAATTTAAATACCATTCAAAAATGAAATGTTTGATTCTACCTAAACTATTCATTTCTGAATGGTACTTAAATTGTTCGAAAATTGAAAATGAAGACCGCCGTCTTTAGTTGAAATTAATACAATAGTTCGAAATTTTGGAACATCTCTGCTCTCCTCTTTTCACCAATGGCTTGAAGAGAGCATCTGCAAACCTAGGGTTGTAAACAAGCCGAGCCGAGTTTTGTCGAGCTCGAGCTCGGCTGGTTTATTAAAGAGTAAAATACTTGAGTTCAAGCTCGGCTCGAACCTTAACGAGCCGAGCCCTTAACGAGATCAATCCAATGTGACCCCTCACCCCAAATGTCTACCATTGTAAAATTTCTAATGACTCTGAAATTTGAATGTTGATCGTAGTAGTTATGGAGTAGATCAGTTTTTTCAAAATGTAACGGATCAATGGTTTTGAAAAGTTTTGGTTCCAAAAGAAAAAGCGAAAAGAAACTGAATGCCGATAACATTGATATGTGTCGTGACCATAGATAAGTTTGTAAATGGGCAAGTTGAACAACTTTTTGTTTTATAATTTACGTGTCCGGGTCAATTTGACGAACCTCAACTTATCATGGGGACCAAGTTGATCGACTAGAACAGTCTTAGCATAATCGAGTTTTTTTTTCCTGGTAAAATGCCAATATCCAACAAATTGACAATGTTGTTCTACAAACTAAAACAACATTATGCAATATTGAAATCGTTCTAACACTATTTTAATAAATATTTTCTCAAGGAGATGCCTTGAAGAAGAAAAAGGACGAAAAGCTATGGACACTGACCTATTGGGCATCGATTTGTGCACATACCGTTATTTTGAGTGGCCCGATGAAAATTCAGCTCAACCGCATAAGTGTATATGTTTAATCCAATCTTTCAATTTTCCATTCAAAATCTAGCAAACCATTTTCTCCACAGAAATGTAGGTATAGAAGTCAAAAAAAGAAAAGAATGGTAGCTTGGTTAGGATCTTGTGCTAGGCCAACCATGAGTACCTCTCCCATCATTTTATGTTTTGGAACATGAAATGAAATGGATATATATGGTGATAGCTAGCCTACTTCACTTATTTGTTAGAGAATATTGTTTTCAACATCACAGTCATCTGCGAGGAATTTCACCGTACCTATGTCGGGTTCAAAGTTAAGGTCATACCATGTGGCAAGGGCGCTAAAAAGTATGTTCAGTCCTATCAAACCGTTATAACGACTCAAATCCATACGTACCCGTTTAACGAACCACTTGTCCCCCCCTCCCCTCCCCATTTTGTGATGAAGGCCCTGGTGATATATCATTGCAGAAACCCACACCTGGTTGTCCTCCCATCATTTGCTCACACATATGTATATAATATATATAGTTGAACCTAAAGCTGGCAATTGCCCTGTGAACTACTATTATATATATATAGTGCAATTCATCTACATATTTCAACTTCAAGTCGTGATGTGGTCCACGCGCGCCCTTTCTCTCCATTATTGCATCTCTAATAATTATAGACCAAACCCTCTTTCGGTTTGTTCGGTTTAGGTTTTCAGGAACCATTTCTTTGAGAGCGGTCCCCGATGAGTTTTCTCACCAATTATTATTATCAATTTCTCCGAGAGTTGTGTTTCTTCACTTCATCGTCAAGAACATACAACCCCGACTTGATACATTTTTAAAAACGCTTGTTCTCTCATCTCTCATATTAAAAGACATAACATATATAAGCCAGTTGACTGGAATGTAGTAATTCGAATTCATGAATTTTGGCAATTTTTAAAGGTGAGAGAGATGCTTTCTTTTTTCTTTTTTGGTCTTTCTTAGATGTGACATAATTAGAGCTTTTGAATGCTAGCTGGATTCAAAAATCACCCACAAAAGAGCTTTTGAATTCTGGTTATATTTTCACGTTCGAAAGTCTTCAGCAAAAATCTCTTATATTCATATCTTTCAAACTCTTGTATTCTTACAGTATATCCTAATCTAAAAATCTATGGTCTACATTTAAAATTTAAAATCACAATAATTAACTTCGAACTATCGTTTAATTGCTCGACCCAACTTGGCCCGACACACACACACTCTCTCTACAATTGCCGGCTCTCTCTCCCTCTCTTCTCCCCAATTGCACACATATACACATTTACATTCTTTTTAATAATTGAATGTTCGGACCAACTTGCGCGCACTTGAAAGTAACGATCGGGTATAACACCTAATGACCGCAAGATTTGAAATAGTTAGACTCTGAGAATTCAAAATTTAAAAATATAATCAACTTCCAATTGCCGGCTCTCTCTCCCTCTCTCCCTACAATTTCACTTAATATGCACATTTACAATTTTTTTAATAACGAATGTCTGGATCGGTTTACGCGTATTTAAAAATAATGAACCTAACATAACTCCTAGCAGCCCCAAGAATTTGGATGATTGGTCTTTGGAAATTCGAACATGTGACTTTATTACTCTAAAAAACCTCACTTCCGAAAGACCTTATTGCTTTTTCATGCCGATTTTGCCAACCCTCCGGTTCACACATCTACGATGTTTACATACACACACGATGCATATCCTTGACATCTACGATGTTTACATACACACACGATGCATATCCTTGTGTGTGGTGTGTCTACATCCCACACCGCTGTCCTTCGAAAATATAAAATTACGCGCTCTCTCCCATTCCTGTCTTCTCTCTCCTCTCTCTCTCTCTCTCCCCCCTTCCGGCCATGCCGATCTGAGAGAAAAGCACTGGACATAAAAAGGAGAGAGAAAACTTCAGCGAATCCCGAGCCGAAATCGGCCGGCATTCTCTTCTGGTCTCGTCCTCGATAGGGCCAGAAGAGTATGGAGACAATGTCGCCCCTCGAATCCCTCGACGCCTTCGTCGTCTCCGCTAGCAGAGCATTCTGTAGTCCTTTCGCCATTTTTATTCAGATCCAGGTTTGTTCGTATTCTTTCTTGATTTCTTCGTCTCTCTTCAATTGGGACCGGTCCCAATTAAAGATCTGTATGGAAAAATCGTATGGACTGGCAGTAACAATTATTCTTTATCATTTGTTACAGCCAGTCGATGCAGAGCTTTAATTGGGACCGTTTTAATGTTTTTTTACGCATACAGAGCTGTAATTGGGACCCGCACAAGTAAGCGGTGGGATTGGTCCCACAAGATTAGTCGAGCTGCGCGAAAGTTGACTGGAGTTATCAAGGAAAAAAATCGATTTGTTTCTCCTCATTGTACGTGAAACACTCGGGCAATGGAATTGCTTTGTTACTCTTGGAAATGGAGAGTACACACATCTAATTGGCCTCAACTTAGTGGAAATTGCTCAAAAATGGAGATGAACAGTTGTTTGTTGTCTAGTATACGAAAACGAGAAGGTATCGTGTCCGACACTTGGGAACCGGAGTAGAAAGAGAGAAGGAAAGACAAAACTTAGTTGTGTTTTTGTTTCTCTTGGCCAAATGGAGGGAAATCTACTATGAAAGCTCCGAATTGTAGTCTAAAACTCTATATGATGTTTGAGGTTGTGGTTTTTTGAGAAGGTTATTCTTATGGAGAGTTAAGTCCTATTTCCACTATTGTTGGATCTGAGGAATGCAAATCTAAAAGATTAATTGGCAAGCTATATGGGGAACTCGGTGCAAAGTGGATTTGTGGAGGGTTCCTAATCTAATCACAAACTGGGAAAAAAGAAAAGGAAAAACATAACGTAATTGAGTTTTTGTTCCTCTAGGATGAAGGACAGGAAATCTATTATGCAACTTGCAACTTGTACTCTATATGATGTTTGAGGCTGTGGATTGCCGAGAAAATTATTACTATGGACGGTTTAGTCCTATTTCCATGATTGCTGGAGGAACTCAAATCTGAGAGATTTGTTATCAAACCTTAGTCAGCGCAAGCTTGTGCATGAGAGCGTCTTCTAAAGACAATCCAAACTCTTTAAATTCTTGAGAGTAAGGCGCGAGCACAGAGCGAGCCAGCGAGGATTGAGAGCGGGAACAGAGGGTCTACGTGACTAAGTATTAGACATTTCCCATACCGTAGTATGTAGTAAAAAGGGTAAATAAAGGGTTAGTTGCCTGAATTTTGGCCGCATGTGGGGACTGGTTGCACTATAGCTCATTTGTGGAGATGGAATGACAATTAAGTGGCCAGTTGTGTTTGTACTGAAATGGAACCCTTAAATTATCTGAGAAAGACGATTTTAAAAGATTCATCACGAGTTTTTATATGATTCTAGGTCAAAGCAAATGGATCCTAGCTTATAGGTATAGCCGTATAGTACCAAATGCATCTAGTTCCAAACGCACCCAGTTAAGTAATAAGAGCATGTCCTAGCTCTGTATTCGTTTTTGTTTTCTACATGATAAGTTGGGTACCATAATGGTTTTGTTTTTGCCGAATATAAATGTCTACTTTACTGGATAGAAATATGTTTTCTTGACCAGAAATAATGCTCCCTCCGTTCCAAAATGATAGTCCACTTCGAAAAGAAGTGCAAATTTCGGATAAAAAATAAAGTACTTCCGTGCATGATTTTTTAAATTAATTGAACTAATTGAGATATTTAATTTGATGTCAAGAAATTTCAAAAATTGTATGCTGAAGTACTTTATTTTTTTATCCAAAAATTCAACGTCTTTTTGTAGTGGACCCTATCATTTAAGAACGGAGAGAGTACATGTACTAATACTCTTCTTGCTTTAGGAAGAGAGATAGGATCTTATTCTTGGAAGTTCTGTTTTTTGAAAGTGCTTTTATGCATTCTAGCATGATGTTCCAGTGTAATCACATTCTAATCCGAGTCTTTCGTCCATACTGTAGGGATATTTTGTCTGCTTAACTCTTGCTTTTGGGTGGGCTTGTGCTGCTTATGTCAGGTATAAAGCTTTGATTTCTAACGTTTAGCCCCAATGTGGCTTTAAGTTCCTGGCTCATTTTCTTCCCTTAATCTTAATAGTTAAGTACAGAATAAATCTTCGGATTTTATCATTTTTCTAAAATTTGCTTCTTTTTTTCCTGCCAGGAATCGAGAGATTAGACAGATGAAGGAAAGTATGAGACATGGCAATAGCTTTGCGTTTCTTTCTCATGATATGAATGAACTTGAGCACACTAATCAGGTCAATTTGCCAAGAGTAACTGTCGTAATGCCTTTGAAAGGCTTTGGGGAGCACAATCTACATAATTGGAGAAGTCAGGTAAATTGCATTGAGTTGGAACACATTACTCAGCGGATCCTCTTTCCTCCCTCTATTTTAGTGCTGAAAAATAAAACACATTAATGAACTTAATAACTTCCCCTTGATATTTATTTTTTCTTTGTTGGTTGCCCATCGTCGATCCAGTTATTAGCAAACCAATGTAATTAAAACTCTCATTGAAGACACATTTTGGAATGCATGCTCTTATTGCAAGTACATCATATTTATGTAAAAGACGAAGAAAGAAAGGATTGAAACATAAATTTATTTATGAGCTAAGACTGGATGTTAATTCCCATTCTTGTTCCAATTCATGTTTTCTACTGCCACATTACATGAACGTGTAAAATCACCTTGCCAACATATGATCAAGAGTCATGCTGCTCTCTATGAAATTCTGTTCTTTGGAGTGCAGATGTTATTTTAAAAACCTGTTGGTTAATCCAGCAGGTTAAAACAAATTTAATAGTTGTTGCATAATCTTTTCCTTCATTGTAAAGATTATTATCTAGCCTTATTTCATGATTATTGAAATGCAGATCACGTCTCTATATGGCGGTCCTTTGGAATTTATGTTTGTGGTGGAAAGTACAGAAGATCCAGCTTACTATGCTGTAAAACGATTACTAGCAGACTATAAGGTATAGGACGCTTGTGTTTTAAAATATTTTTTTTGCTCAGCTGTGTTCTAAAAATTTTGCAGTCTCAATTCATGTCTTCAATTATAAAGTGACACAACTATGGAGAGAATATGTTTAGTTTTATCATGATTGTGTGCCATGGATTAATTATGAGTTTTTCAAATTTGGACATTATGCAGTTTTTATGGTTTTTAAGTTTTAAGCTTGATGGAAAATTTCATCTCTGAAAAATGTATGTTTTCCTTTTTTAGTACGATGAATCTGTCCATGGTGTCTGATTTGATGCATATGTACCAAGTACGCTGGCTAATTAAGTCCTTTATAATAAAGCAATACATCGTAAGCAAACTGACAAACACTACTTGTCTTCTGCTAAAGGATGAAGTCAAGCTGTTCAATTGGAGAGGAAATAAAATAAAAAGATAGTTTAGTCCCTGCACATTACCAAATTTGATTAGCTTAAAAGAGAGAAGTTAATATATTTGAATATCCTTTTTGAATAGCCAAAATTGAGAGATTTGGAAAGAAAGTAGATGAAATTTAGTAGCTACGTTATCATCTTTGTTCCTGATTTTGTTGGTACATCACAGTTGTTTACAGGATGGGTCTGGTTTCTTCTACCTTTTATTTCCCTAGTAATGAGCCATTCTCATGTTGCATGCAGGATTATGTTGATGCAAAGATTATTGTAGCTGGTTTGTCGACAACTTGTAGTCAAAAAATTCACAATCAGTTGGTAAGTGACAAGTTCACAGCTTTGTAGTTTTGGCAAGAATGACAAGAACAGACTAGTATTAAGCATCTTTCTCGTGCACATTCTATATTTCTTCATCTTTCTCCATTGTTATAAGATGTTATGGTGTCCTTCAGAATGTTCCAAAAGTGGGAATTTGAACTTTCAAAAATATAGTGGTAAAGTTTGGATATGATAGACCTTATATGATCTTTTAAGAAAATGGACAGACAAAAGCTTAGGGCATCCGTACTGACATGACATATTCATATTTAGACTGAAGCGTATGTGTACTTTGCATTGGCATTTTACCTATATTATCGTTTTCTGCGGTTTGGTTATTATTTTTGGACCTATCATTCTCATTGTGCAGATTGGGGTGGAGAGAATGCATAAAGACAGCAAGTATGTGTTATTCCTTGATGATGATGTTAGGTTGCATCCTGGGTCCATTGGAGCCCTCACCGTTGAGATGGAAAAGAACCCCGAGGTATGCTCATGTTATTGCATATGCTTTTGTCTGCTTGTATGAAGTTTCTACCTTTGGGTCACATTTTCTCCCCCTCTCCTCTGGTAGTTCAACTGATGTGCCAATGATGTGCAGATTTTTATTCAAACTGGATACCCTCTTGATTTACCTTCTGGAAGTTTGGGAAGTTACTGCATTTACGAATACCATATGGTATGACACCTACTAAAGGCTTTTCTTTTACGATTCAATGTTGATGCATGCTGTCTGTTGTTTGGTTCCAACCTGCTGAGATATTGCTTTATTCGCTTCATATGATAATAGAAAATAAGTCTTAGATTTATATTTATCAAGTTGCGATAAATGAAATGAGTGAGGTCACTGCATAATGCCCCCACATGTGTGATATCTGTGAAACAATTTACAAGATATCAAAAGCATCTTTGAATACTGAATAAAGACAAACGAGTCACATCTGTAACTGCAAGCGTTGTGTTGAAGTCAAGTTCCGGATTTGAGATTTCCAACTTCAAATCCTCCAGGTTTCCATTGCAATACTGGAGTTCTAGTAAGGTTAGTTCTTTTGGGGAAGTTTGAGAGCCAGTATTAGTGTTGCTGCTTTGTACATGCAAGAGCTGCTAACCAGGCGGATAAGTTGCAATTTAGTTGTCATACGTCGAGTATCCTGCAATAAACCTAATAATGATCTTATTAGGGTATTACTACTGTTTGAGATCTAATGGTTTGGAAGCATTACTGGAAATTTTATGCCTTGTGCAGCTTCACTGGGTAATAAAATGATAATTTAACTGAACGCTGTTTTTTTACAGCCTTGTTCAATGGGGTTCGCTACAGGCGGGAAAACATTCTTTTTGTGGGGAGGTTGCATGATGGCAAGTACCAGCTCCTTTTAACTGCTTCATGCTTTTATGGGAATGAAGTTGTACTCGAGTTGTCTTATCTTATGCATGTACATTCTTTTCTACAGATGCATGCCAATGATTTTAGAAATGATCGTCATGGGGTGGTTTCAGGACTTCGCGATGGGGGATATTCTGATGACATGACTCTTGCAGCAATAGCTGGTATTTTTTTTCTGTGTTTTATCTCTGTAACCTTTGTGTTTAGACTAGGATACTTAAAACCATTTTTTCTTGATAATTGTATTCCTGGTATTGCTTCCTACGGACCAATCTCTGGCGAAACAGGAGGACCAGTGCACTGGAGTACCAAAGTGGATGACGTTATACTGTTTATGTAGTCTCGCATTTCTTCTATTCGCAGCTTTCAAAACGTATTGCTATATTCAGATTTGTCCTTTTGTAGCTGCTAGACCACTGTTATGTATGAATGTCCATTTTTTCCAGGGGCTCATAAGAGGCTAATTACATCACCACCAGTTGCTGTTTTTCCTCACCCCCTTGCAAGTGATCTCAGTTTCTCAAGGTTTGTATACAGCCCAAGAATGTTATTAATAGAAGACATGCATTTCAAATAAAATATCTTACTCTCATCTCGTTGATTTTACTTGATCAGATACTGGAACTACTTGAGGAAACAAACATTTGTTCTGGAATCATACACCACAAAGGTTAACTGGATAATGAACCGTGCATTATTCACTACCCACTGCTATCTATCATGGGGGTTTGTAGCACCATATTGTCTGGCTATTGTTCATGTTGCGGCAGCTCTAATAATTTATTCTAAAGAATATTCACTTGAGGATACAACATTTACTTCTTGTGGTAAGAAAACTATTTCTATTAAACTGGCTTTAAGAGTTCGAAATTTATGAGCAGAATCCTGAAGAGGGATAACATAGGAACTGAGTTCAGTATTTAGTACTATTTTGCAGTAGCGCTAGATTCTACAATTCATTCATAGCCCATGTGAACAATCTGTAATTAGAGGGATTGCTAGCCTAATTCATACAATAGAAAAAACATGTGGCAGCTCATTGATGGCGTCATGCTTCATCGAACTTTTTAGCAACTTTACAAGAACTTTCTGATCCCTTCTATTGCAATCTTATGTATGTAGTGCCATAAGATGTCCATTGAAGGGTTCCATAGGTTGTTTTTTTTTAAAACAGTTTTGGTTCTCAGTTTTATCCACTATCTTCTTCAGGGCTGTTACTAGCAGGCGGCCAAGCGATATGCACTTTTATTGAACTTCTCTCCATGTGGAATTTAACAAGGATAGAAGTTCAACTGTGCAACTTGTTATCTCCAGAAGCGCCTCCACTGTCACTTGCTTCTTACAACTGGTGCCTTGTAAGTGTTTTTTTTACCTCAATATAGCAGAAATAGTTTATACAAAGTTTTGGGATAAAGGCCCATGACCTTGTAAATCCTCATTTTCTATCAAACTTTTGAGCTAACCTTCCCTGATATTTTTGCCCCTTAATCTGCTTCGTTTTTACTTTGTTAATGGCATTAGACGTACGACAGATAACTTTTGAACGAAATTACAGCCTGCTTGCCCTATTGGCTTGTCTCTAGGCCAGCTCATTGGGTTTGTTATTGGACCCCGTCCCCTCCACAAGAAAAGTAATGCTAGGACTTTCAATTCTTCCTTCTATTACCCCAAATATAGGAAGATTAAAACCCTAAACCTAAGACAGAGTGGGAAAGAAGTTATCGCTTAGTCTTGAATGAAGTTTTAATGTTGAATACAATAATCGGAACTGCAAGCAGACCTGGAAATTTCCATGACATTAGTATTAGTTTTCTTTGATATTCGGGAGTTGAGAAGACATTTTTCTTCTACTTTTCTGCCTTTCCTTTTGTTTTCCTGTCATGTTTAGGATTTACTGTATGATGGACTTGAGAAAGAATATAGAATGTACCCAAGTTGTAAGAATCTATTCAGAAATTTTGTAACAAAATTGAACTATTTCCTCCCAAAACCTTCCTACTTCCGAATATGAAGGTTGATGTCAAAGTCACCTAGTTGTAGCACTTGGGATGGTGATTATGAGTGATTCCCTCTTTTAACTCCACTGATGTTCAATGGGGCAGGTATTTATCGCGATGCTGGTGGATAACTTTCTATACCCCATCTCTGCAATCCGTTCTCATTTTTCTCAGTCCATTGATTGGTCTGGCATTCGATACCACTTGAAGGATGGGAAGATAAACACGGTATGTTCAGAGCATTGTTTTTGCTCTATTGTTTCTGTTCTTGCAGACAAATTTATTTTAATATCGTTTGAAGCACCTACTTCAAGGGGAAAAAAAAGTTATCAATGGGTTCAAGGGAAAATTTATTTCTGTAACTCTATTTGTATTGTGGTGGGCATTCTCTTTGAGGATTTTAGCAATGTAACCTGGCAGTAGTTTAGGGAATTGGTACATCATATGGTTCAACTGAATAGTTCTCTTTAGTTTCTTCCACATGCTAATCTCATGATACCTATCTCGTTTTGCATCACTATATGAACAGCAAAGTTTGCATAATTGTTGCAGATTGACAGAAGCAAGGTTAAAGGTCCAAAATTCACGGATTTAGGAGGAAAACATTTGTACGGGAAGAGAGGAACTTCACCCAGAGCCTCCATCGTCAGTGCTTTGTTGAGAAGTTTGGCCCATTGGCGCCAACCCAAGAAGTTCGATGGCTAGGGTTTAAATTAGCAAATCAAATTGGAGTTCATGATTGTTGCTCTCCTCATAGGTCTGATGGGTAGCTTATGGCTTCAGAAGCTGAAGTTATTGGGGACCATTTTATCCCCAAAGACAGTTTTGGCTCATCCATCCTTGATTTATTAATTGCTATGATTCGTTGGAATTTCAAATACCCATTTGATCAATTGATTCTTCGAGCTTCAAGTGCTCCCTTCAAGGTTGATTGTTGTAATTTTTGTAGTGATTTTGTTCAGCGACTTGGATGGTGAAGACAGAAATTTTGTGCAATAGATCTCCTTTCTTCTTCTTGTCTGCTGTACATTTTCCTGTTTTGTGAGTTTATTTCACTATGTCTTTTGGTTTTGGGGGGGAGAGAGAGCAGCACCATAGTTTCAGGTGGTATTTCCCTCAAACCCGTAAGCTAGCTCTATCCAAAACACGTTTGATAATGGCATACAAGTATCAAGGTTGAAAGCATCCTATTGGATTTGCATAAGTTTTATCCCAGCAAGCAAAGAGTTCGGAATTTAGAGTTCTACTGAACAAATGAGTTGGGTCGACAACACTGGATAAATTGGACTCTGAAAAATCGAAGTGCAAGGCGTATTAAAGATAAACAAATGGCAGATGACACCCAAGAAGAACATGATTTTCCTTGAATTGTTCAACTGTTAGGGTTCAACTGTTAGGATACAAACTGATGGCAGATAGCGGCCACGAAGAATAAGACACTGGCACAAACTGTTCTACTGTAAAGATACAAACCAAAGTGGCAGTAATTAAATCTTCTCCAAATCTCCAATGTAAAAATCGTCAATCATATCGAAGACTCGGGTAGCATGCTGCGGACTGCACATGAACATACATCCAATAAATTGTAAGCACAACACGAATGCAAAAGCTAAGGCAACGCAAGTTGAGAATTCTGAGAGCAGCCAGGATCAAGTTTTTCAGTGAATGATCTTGTGGCACAACTCAACTATAATGCATGCAATACAGCACTTGAAAGAAACATTTTATCTTGATTTGATAATAATTGTGAACAAAATCAGACGAAAGAATAAGCATCTTGCAGAACTGCAGCATAATATGCGGGAAAACTGAAAAGAAACACCAGTGTGATGGTAAAAGATACTTGCCCATAAAACCCTTCAGTCGAATCATCTCCAGCATGTGCCAGGATGGCATCACCACCAGGGTGTTCCTCCACATATGAGGTAACATCATATACCTGTAGTCAGTTTGAAGATTGATGGAACATTCATGAGGAAGGGAAAAAACTGTGGGAATGTAAAAACTGGACTGATCTTCTCAGTATCACTCGTTTTAACTTTTATATGACTGGGCAACCAATGAAATGTGACACAACCTTATCTTTGATGATGATCCAACAATCTGTCCGCTTGTTGTGGAAAGACACTTCAGCTTTGGCGTATAATTTGGATGCCTGAGCATGAAAGAGGTGAAAAAGGACATGAAAAACAGAACAACTAAATCCAGATTCCAGATATAATCATTTCCAAAAGACAATTGTTGGAGCTTGTCCCACATGGGTTAATTATAACCTAAAAAACTAGTATATGAGCCTGGGCGGCCTCTCCACTCATTGGCAATTGGTTTTGAGTTGGATGCTTTAACAAAGCATCAGAGCTAGGCTTTCAAAGGCTTTTGGACAACTTTGATTACCCCGTTGTTTGTGCCTTAAGCGCACCTTGTTTCGTTGTCCATTGCAGTCCCCATGCAATGGATCTGTTATTTATCTCTCCACGTGTGAGTCAGGAGTAGCACATGTGAGGGAGTGTTAGAGGCTTAGAGCTTGTCCTACATTGGTAAATTATGACCTGTGTGAGTGTGAGTTCTCCACTCATTGTCAATTAGTTTTGAGTTTGATACTTTAACAACAACCATCACATTAGTCAATACACCAGGTTACACCGAAATGATTGATGCCAGAAAAGTAAATAAGAGGCAAAACCATTATTTACAAGAGATTGCATCACTTCGAAGTCAAAAGCAGAAGATAGCAGGAATGAACAGTCATAATCGTTAGACTTGACATTCTCTGGTGATATAGGTTCAAACTGGGGTTTGGGCAGATACTCGTACTCAAAGAAGTTAAGCAACCACTCCAGAATCAACTTTGACTCATCAGTTTTTATTGTAAAAATCATCAGACTGTTTATAATTCCTAGTGTTTGAACGAATAGAAACTAGCAATCAGAATTGTGATTTCTAATTTTTGTTGGTTAGTGGAAAGCCTGGGGAGTATCTTCACCCCAAACTAGTCTAACCCAATTTCACACATAAACCAGATTGACACTAGTCTGTTTTCAAAAACAAAAGGCAATCTAATGTCTTATAAACCACACTCACTAAAAGTTTCGTCATTATCTCCCTACCCTCGCTTTAGAATGGCATTTCATAATGGTTTAGAATCACATTAGCATTAACGCAGTTCAATCTGATACTCTTAATCATAATGTCTTTCCTACAATGCTTAGAAGTTGATCATACTTAAGCAGCACCAAAACAGCCTTTTCCCAAAGTATGCAGCCATAAACCAAACAAATTCTGTCCCCTAAAGAAAATCCCAAATGTTATGCGTTATCTAAGAGCAAAGAACTCAAACACAAGCACAGAGAAGTTATTCACAAAAGAAAAGAGCTGGGTTAATGATCTTTTCATAAAAGTACTACCTTGGTGTTTGCATTTAGCTGAGACTTTTTGCTAGGATCTGCACTTAACAGAAATTCACAAAATCAGACATTGAGTAGAAAGATATTACAATTCAGATCATACCATTACCATCTCTCACACACCGAAACCAATGCTCCTAACTGGTGGTTGCAGTATTTTTTTCCGACACTCCAGGGATACAGGACATGCCGGACACACGCGGCGACATGTATAAGACCCGCCACGCAGCGTATTCAGTAAATTCAATTATCTTTTTGTAAGGGACACATTGGGGACATCCGTGTCTCAACTTGGACATGGATGGAAACATGACGGGGATCAATTCATAATATTTAAAGCTCATTTCAGAGGTATGATATTCGAAAACTCTAAGAAAAAGGGTACGAACAAATAAACTTTGACCAAATAAAACCGTTGTTTAACTTTTAAAAGTAAAAAGACAACACGAACAGTCATAAATATATTATTTGTTATGTTTGTCACCGTATTGAATGTTCATATGTATAACAATAAAATATCTACGCTAATATACGACACATATTTTGCCATGTCCCTTGCCGTGCCCATGTTCCCATTTTCTGGAACTGTTGTGTCCTGTGGCCATATCTGTATCCGTGCTTCTTAGATTATTAACATCATCGAATCAGATTCGAAGGTATACAAGAATACAGTTAAACAAAGCAAAAGAACGAAGATTACCAGATTTAAGCTGCCGAGGGATAAAAAATAGAGCACCCAAAAGGACACCCAACAACACTGTCACCGCTACTATCACCATATCCCTAAAGTGAGCTCTCTCACTCTACTCCTTGCACACTAAATCAGAAGAAGAAAAAAAACCTTAATTTAGACAAAATAAGTCCAAAAAGTTCAGATTTGCACTGAAGTCACTTTATATAACTGAACATAACGCGGGTTAATCGCTCAGAAACTAATACACTGATTTGGGTGTATATGTATAGGGTACCATAAGATGTAGATTTCTAAAGGCACATGCAAAAGAGAAGCTAACTGAGAGTTACCTCAAATGGGAGTTTGATTTCACGGTCAGAAATTTGATAGGAAACGCCGGCGACGGCTGGGTGCCTGGTTTCCCGATCCAAGATGGCAAGTTGCCGGCGAAGAGCAGGTTTAAATTTATTTATGGTCTGTTTTGGAAATAAGGAAACTAGGAAAGTGGAGGGGGGAAATGGGCCGGGTTCTATGTAGGGTTCGCGTGCCCCGCCCCGATTGGCGGGTTTTCATGGAAACTTCGGATACCGGGACGGATTCGGGAAAAAATTTATTAACGGGCTTCTTTCAAGCCGGTCCCCTTTTTTCTCTGCATATCCCGCCAGCCCCACCCCGCGTCGCACCATTTCTGCCCAAGCCCCGTTTCAAGTGACGTACTCAAAATACCACCACCTTTATTACTGGCATACATCTCGACGGCTATGGAATTGGCGACCTGCCTCGCACACCGCTGCGGTACTCACCGCCACCTTCCTCATCACGGCCGACTGACAGGTTGCACGAGCAGTTGACTGGGCCGAACGAATTACCGCCGTCGTCGCCACTGTAGCCATAGAACTCGCCGCCGCCTTCCGCGTCATCGGAACCTCGGCCAGTCAAAGACCGCCGCCTCGTACGCCTCTTTCTGCGAGCTAGGGTTTTCAAGCTCGATTTTACTGGAGGGGGCGGCGCAGATTTGGAGGCTGGAGGAATTGGTGTACGCTAGGGCTTGGATTGAAGGTATAGTAACTGTATCGGCAAGGAGAGAGATCTCCATTATCGAATTGCAGTAGCGAGCTTCGAATTGAGAAGTTGGGATATGGATAGGTGTAACAGTCAAGGTAATAAGGTGTTCCACTTCCTAAAAATAAAAAAAATAAAAACTTTTAGAAGGAAAAAAGTAATTTCAAACTTAAAAATTATGTATTTATATAAATAATTTTTTTACCAATATGAATATTTTTTGATAGATCTCACTGAAATCTTTTAAACGATGAAAAAAATTTTAAAAATTATTTTTTATTTTCATTATATTTAAATTTAAAATTACATTCTTTTTAAAAAAGAAGATTTAGAAAGAAAGCGAAACGGGGCCATTACCGAATATATTTTTGTTTGCATGTAGTGTAGTTTAGTGGGATGAGTTTAGGGGAATCTAATTTTAGGGTGTGAATTATATAATTTGAAGGCGTGAATTGTGCAAAACGGTGTGAATCTTGTATCTATGTTTTGTATGCATGTTGGTGTATTAGGGATGTGAATTTTTGCAAATAAGTGTCAATTTTAGAAAGGGGCATGAATTTGGAGGTGTGAATTCTTGTAAAAAGGGTATTCATTCTGCAAAGAGGTGTGAATTTTTGTAAAGATGTGTGAATTTTGCAAATGAGTATAAATTCTTGAAGGTGTGAATTTCTGTAAATGAGTGTGAATTCTGTAAAGGGGTGTAAATTATAGAAGGTGTGAATTCTCGGGAATGTGCATTCTTGGAGGTGTGCATTCCCGGAGGTTTGAATTTTTGGAGTATGAAAAGTGATAGTGACAAAATAGTAAAAACATCTTAAAAATGGTCTAGATGGGATAACATTTTAAAAAAGGGTTTGCATAGAACCCCATATAAAATTTGAGACCGGCCATAAATTTCTCGATTATAGATTCGATCGGGTTCAATTGGGTTGATATTACCCCGTCCCGAACCCAGTCCAAGATATTTTCATAAACTCCTTCCGTATCACTTTAAATGTTAGTTATGAAAATTCATAAAATTTCAAAACCCCGAAAAAAATATATTTTTATATATTATTTTTTTAATATCTTGCACCAAATTAAAATGCTCATTGAGTTCTTTAATTTGTTAAAAGAAAATAAATATATAATGAATAGAAATAAATAAATATTTTTAAATTTAAAAATACACGAATTTCCATATAAAACATTAATTGGGACGGAGGAAGAAGTATATATTTATCATTAAACATAAAAATATATGTTTCTACCATATATTATTACCATTATACTAAACAAATTATATTTTCACCAATATATCAAAATACCATCATTTACTAAGACTATTTTCCTTTCATTTCTGTTTTAAGGTTTTTTTTTTTCCTTATTTCTTATGGGACGGAACGGGTAAGCCCGTTCCTCAACCAAGATAGGAAAGCATTACCCAAAAAAAAATTGGAGAAATTATTTAGTGTCCTTGGGGCACCGTCACGTGGTGTCTCAAGCCTCTTCTCAACAGTGTAATTATACTGACCTCCTCCACTGTGTTTGGTTTGTGTTTTGAAATTTTTTTTGAAAAATAGTAAGGATAATAAGTGGAGAGAAATAAAAAAAATGTTAAAATAGGAAGAATATAAGAGAAATCTAGGAGGAATTTAAAAAAAAAATACTTTTTGAAAAACAAAAAGAACGAGGCTTGATAATCTCTGGCTATCGGGAAGAAACTTTTAGGTATACCGGGAATATCAAGCTGCATGGTATCCCCTCCGGTTCTCCTCGGGTCGTGCAGAATTTATTGGTTGGAGAGAACTCTAGGCACCACGTGACCGGGGCAGGAGCAATTGATAATATTTCAAAATAATTGTAACTATAAATTGGGCGAACAGACAAATACGATTCGCGGCAAAATAAGAACAAGAAAATCGATTCTGGACAGACCCGAGATGGCGAGCCTTCCCGACGAAATCGTATTCGACGTACTCTCGAGAGTCCCCGTCGTCTCCCTCTGCAGTTTCGGGTGCGTTTCCCGATCATGGCGGTCTCTGATCTCCCACCCTTGCTTCATCACGACCCATCTCAATCGCGTCACCAACAACGAACACGAGCGCCTTGTTCTTCACGACGATTACAGATTATGCACGGTGGGCCTCGAACCGTTCCGATTCGGCGCCGAATCGGTGGCGGTACCCCTGAAGTTCCCGCCCCAACCGAAGCGACGCCGATGGACTAAAAACCCAAGACGACGTGATGTTTGCCGCGAAATCTGCGGTGCGTGCGACGGCTTGTTATTGGCCTGCTTTGAACGGCCGGCCGGCGTGAACTTTCGCTACTATTTTCTGGTTAACCGGTCTACCAGAGAATTCCGTAGACTACCTAAATCTCCTTTTGCAGACGACGCTTGGCGATGTTTCATGAATTATGGGCTTGGTTATGATTCATTCAACAATGATTACAAGGTTGTATGTATCTCTTATTACAATGATTACGGTACAATCGCTGTGTGTGCTGATAATGTAGTCAGTGTATAATATATATGCCTTAAGGACCAATTCTTGGAAAAGGATTGAGAACTCTCCTTATGACCATTCACAGCATGACCCCAATTCTTGGAAAAGGATTGAGAACTCTCCTTATGACCATACACAGCATGACCCTAAATCTGGGGTTCTTGTTGGTGGGGCACTCCATTGGATAGCTAGGAATGGTGCGGAAGACGTTATTGTTGCACTCGATTTAACAGATGAAAGATTTCATACCGTGCCATCTCCAGGTTCTTTGACAGGCCAATTTACTGTTATCGGGGGGTGCCTTTGTGTGTTTGCTATTGGTCATCATCATCCTTATACACATATAGATGTTTGGGTGATGAAAGAGTATGGTCTCAGTGATTCTTGGACTAAATTTACGTTCACATATGATATTTATTGGTGGAAACCCTTGAGTTTATTGAGGACTGGCCAAGTTTTGTTTGTAAAAAGCAGCGAGTTAGTTCTCTTTGATCCGCAGGAGGAAAAATCTAGGGAACTAGTTGTCCGTGGCCTTCCAACTATATTTGTAGCTAGAACTTATGTGGAGAGTCTTGTTTCACCCAACAGGCAATGCTAAGGTTCACACACTACTTCCAGATATCCTGGACAGGTAATATATATGTATGCACTTAGCGATATTGTGTATGTGTCTTTGTTGTTGCATTGGTACCTCCTCTTCCTTTGAGGCTTCATGAAAATGATGTGTGTGCAATTTATCTTGTTTTGAGTAGTTGTTTATGCATTTTGCCTATTCCTGCTTATTCTTGTCGGTGTGCTAGAAAAGTGTTAAGTCCTGAAACCATTTGTCAGCCCTTAATTCAATATAAGAGTAGGAATGGCTTAAATCCATTTTTATTTGAGGATTGGGGTAGTAATCTTGATACCCCTAGCTGTCAAGGCTTCTTCTATCACCAATAATGGAGGGTGGAAGTGGCCTAGGGAGAGGAATGGGGTGACGCAGGAAATCAGTAACCATACCCCTGCACATGTAATGCCAGACACCTCAAAGGAGGACAGAGCGGTTTGGTTACCAGCCAATAATGGTGAATACTCAATCAAGAGAGCTTGGGAGGTTAATAGAAAACCCATCATATCGAAAAAAATGGTACTCAATTGGTTGGTTCACCAGGCAGGTCCCCTATGCACTAAATATAAATAGTAATGATAGACTGGCAGGCTCTAGCTAGCTCGGGAAATTCCTGTGACCAAGGCTGGGTCCTGTGTGATGGAGGAACAATGGAATCTCATTAGTACTTAATTTTTGAGTGACCATTCTCAGGTGCTATGTGGAAAGTAATAGTCAGATTACTAGAAACGTATACCCTTAAGCTTAAATAATGAAATATATTAGTTTTGTGCAACAGGTAAACGGGAAAGGTTTCCATGAAAAGTTTGCCGGCATTGTTGGTTTGGGGTGTCTTTGGGTGTTCAATTGGTGTTTGTTCTTTTTTAGTTTTATTGGTTTCTTTCCAACATTTTAGGTTTTTCCTTCTCTCCTCTCTCTTGTAATGTTTTATTGTTATCAATGAAGTGTTACTTTCTTTGCTGATAAAAAAAGAAAGGTAGAGGGGGAAAGGTTTCAGGAAAGCTATGATAAAAGTATTTATTGTTGTGGTTGGGTTCTCTTTCTATGTCCCTTTTTAATAGACCTAGCCCACGTCCCCCTATCCCTTATGTTTAGGAGTGGGATCCACCCAAGAACAACCATTCTTGTGGCAGAACGGAAGGTGCAGCTTCATTTGTGGTGTATCGCTTGTGTGTGTGTGTGTGTGTGTGTGTTTCGATGGAGTTTTCTTTGGTGTCTTGCACAGTTTCAACTTACACTTCACTTCACTGATGCATGTGTTTTCTCCTTTCCAGTTTATATTTCCGTTGAAATGATCTGACCCTAGGGCTCCATCCGACTAACTAAGCTTGGCTAACATCTGTGGTGTATAGCTTCTGTGTGTGTTTTGATGGAGTTCTCTATGGTGTCTTAAAGTCTTTCATAGTTAAAACTTACACTTCATTTCGCTTCGCTTCACCGTTGGATGTGTTTTCTCCTTCCTTTTCAGTTTATATTTCCATTGAAATGATCTGGCCATAGGGCTCCATCCGACCAACTAAGCTTGGTTAACGTTTGTGCAACTCAACTGTGACATTGGAAAAGCTTCTTTTGTGTTTTGATTTCTGAATGGAAGTTAGGTTTGGTGTCTTTTTGTTTCAGCATGAGGCGAAACTGAACTTTCCCCTTAGAGCTTTTTGTCTGGATATTTGGGAAAGTTTTGATAGCATTTTAAATTAAACTGTTAGCTTTACTACATATGTTTTCTTTCCTTTAGTTTTGGTCCAATGGCACACACTTAGAACTTATTGCTTTGCCCTTTCTAACTGCGTGGACCGAGTTAGTCGGACCTCCACGGTGTAGTGGGTTGGATACCAAGTTATAAAAAATTGTCTAGCCCAATGAATATTGTATCCTATCTATTGTTCGCGGCATGTTTTTGTGCTGCATTATAGTTTTCTATGTAGTTTAGATGTTTGTAGGTACATTCTGAAGAATGAACTAAAATAGTGGTTGGAGTTAAACGTGCCTTCGGTTTCAAAGATCAATCATTTGACCATCCTATCTAAACTGATTGCTCGTGGAGAGAGGAATTGTGGGTTGTAGCTGAATAGAAATGAACAAGGGATAGTAGTGCAAATGTTAGTTTGAACTTGCTTTATTTAAGCATTTGTTTCAAGTTAAATATCTCATATTGGTTCTGTTTTGGAAGGAATTCTCAATGCTCCTTATTGAACACCATCATTCTATCTACTTATCAAATTCATGTGGATGAAATTTCATAATTGTATTTCTCTGTCTTGATGGGATTTCACGGTGTCACTATAATTACTCTGATTTGAATCTAGGTAACAGAGTGACTTTTAGTCTTTATCGCTGTTGCACCCTTATCGAACTTGTTTTCAATTTCCTTTCCTGTATGTGTTCTAACCATTCGTCTCCTATTGTGATCTTCTGTGCTTTGTTTGGTAGAAGTGTTGTTTACTCCCATATTTGTATTTTCAGTTAGAATTTCCTGTAAGTGCCTCTGAGCTTTCATGAATGGAATCATTTGTTTTAATTGAAAAAACCTCGTGAATTTTCCTTAAAATGTTGTACCTATTTATTCTTTCTGGAATCTGGACATTAATTCAATCTACTTCAAATTCAAAGCAAAAAGACATGCATAACGATTTGTGTCACACTAAAATATCTGGTTTCCAATAGGCCCCGACCTGGCTCATTTTCAACACCAACTCTCAGTTGGTTTTCTATCCTGTTAATTCTTCGGTTGTTCGTAATCGTTCATTTGGCATCTTCCCCTGTGATCTACCATGGACTTGTTTGTTTACTCTGATAAACACAAGGGATATAAGATTCATAGGATATGCATGGGCATAAGGAATCCATGAAATTTAGCTTTGCATATGAATGGCGGAAGAAAAAAAAGTTCCCATATTTGTTTTGGTTGGGATTATGACATGTATTTTTTAATTTTGTTCTCGTGCAAACCACAAGTTTTAGGAGTATATAGGTTAAAAGGCAAAATCGTCACCTCTTTGCACGAGTTTTAATGTTGTCATTTTATACGTTTAAATGTTGTCATTTTCTCTAAAAATGTGTGGTCTCAATATGTGTGTAACACCTTTGAGTTTTGGTTGCAAATTTCATGCAGATCATTGAATCGTAATTGTTGCTAACTCTCAATACCTCAATTTTGGTTTATTGAGTATGTAATCTGTATTAAGATGTATTGATTGGTATGTCTGTGATCTAATTGTCTTGTCTTTTCTTGGTGGATTCTGCAGCGTGAGGTTTGGTGCTTGCTGTAACACACCTCAAGTATCTGGCATTTACCATTTAGTCGTTCAACCGAAACAGTTGGCTTGTGGAGAGAGAGAGAGAGAGAGATCTGAGTAATGAAGTACTGCAAACACAAGTATGAAATCTTTGTTTGGAGTTTGGACTTCATTGGTTTCTGAAGTGTGGAACTGTTAAAAGGTTGTGGATGATTGATCACCCTCACCTAATCTGGACAATGAACTTGCGGTCAAAGAGCAGTGATTTTCCTGTTTTAATTCCAGTATCCATTCATTTTTATTGGACGTTAATTCATGGTATTTAATGTTTTAAGCAAAGGCTAGGGATAGTAACCATCAATCAACTGATAGCATTGCTAGGGTGTCTACTCTGTTCCATGCTGATGTGTGGTGGTAGACAGGCTTCGGGCACCAAGTGGCGGTAGGAAAGATCCAGTAGTTTTATGAAACATACGCTATGGCTCCAATCCGAAGTCCATTTTTTAAAAACTGTAAATCTCAATCTACATATGCAATTTTCTTTCTTTGTATAAAATTTTGCTGACAATGTCAATCAATATTCGTGTCACTAAAAATACAGAATCGATAAGTTATGTTATGCATTATTAAAAAAGACATGATGAATATAAGTTTTACAAATTTATGCATCACTTTGTTTGGTTCTCCTTTCAGAAATAATCTCTTCAAAACTTTTGATTGTTTCCTTATCCGTGTTTTTTCGTCTTTAGTATTTTTTGTCAAATCTTTTTACTTATTTTATACTTTTTGAATGTACATATCATACCTCTCTATTCAAAAAGTCAAAGAGTTTGTTAAAATATTAAAAAAAAATTTACTAAGGACGAAAAAATACGCAAAATTTTTTTCATCTCAAATCTATTTTGGAAGCAAGGAAAGTGGCGGGTGGAAATGGACCGGATTCTATGCCATACATTACAACAAAAATATCATTGCTTCGTCTGGATCTATGTTAGGGTTTTTTTTATAGGCTGGCCCCATAAATTAGGCTCGGGCCCAATTTAGTTACTGCCCATATTATTGCCATTCGATATAGTCCTGGTTCCTTATTATTGGACAAAAATACCCCTCGGGTCACATAGCATTACCCCGCATATTATTACTATCCGATATAGTCCTGGTTCATAATTATCAGACAAAAAATACCCTTCGGGTCACATTACACATGGTTCATCGGAGCAAAAATGTTACTATTATGTAAATATAACAAAGTCTATTGAGGTGCGACACCAATAGTCGGGATTGGAATAAAACCGAAGCTAAAATAGAACTGCACTTTAATTTTCTATTCACGCGAAGCGAGGGTTCGCTTCTGCAGAGAGAAAGGACACAGTTATACGTGACTCGCTCGCTATTGGCGCAGAAAAAGGCCGAAAGCGTCATTAGCAAACATGCTTTTGTGAAAAACGTGGCTCGTGTGGAGTTGACCGTAATTTTAGTGCAGTTGGAATAATCGCCGTCTATCTCAGAAGTAGAAGTAGAAAGAGGAGGAGAATTGGTCAGTCGGAATCATCGTTATCGGAATTCAGAAAGCAGTAGAAAAAAAAATGGAGAATTCGAAGAAGAATAGTAGGCCTTCTCTTGACGCTTCTGGAGCTTCGGAAAATAGGGTATCTTCACTCAACTGTATCGATCTCTCCAGCCCTCACATTCACAACTCTGTTTCTCTACTCAAACAGGTCTCTCTCTCTCTCTCTCTCTCTCTCTCTCTCTATATATATATATATATACAGTACTTTATTAGATATCACAATATTTGTACTTCCTTGCTCCGGCCCATAGCGGACGGCGGGACTGGTCCCAGCAAATGCGCGTGGGTTCGGTTGGTCTGGACATCTTGCGTTATTCAAAATCAGTATATATATACATATTTGGACTTCATTAGATATCACAATATTTGTACTTCCTTGCTTTGGTCCCCGTAGTGGACTGCGGGCCGGACTGGTGCTCAGCATAAAAGATGCGCGTGGGCTGGTCTAGACATCTTGCGTCAACAAAAAATGTGAAATCATTTGTCATTCCTTGCTGACGTATGATAGCTTGATATGATAGTCGAATTTGAAGTAGTGTAGTATTTCGCTACTGGTTCTTCGGATTAAGTAGTTTCGAAGTCCCTGGATTATGATTTCTTCCTCTGTGTCCTCCAGGCGTGTTTGGATTCTGGATTTTTCTATGTGATCAATCATGGGATCAGTCAGGAGTTCATGGATGAGGTTTTTAACCAAAGCAGACGGTTTTTTGATCTACCTGTGAGTGAGAAAATGAAGCTCCTTAGGAACGAGAAACATCGAGGTTACACTCCCGTACTGGATGAACATTTGGATCCTGCCAATCAAAAACATGGTTTGTTCTACTATCTCCATCTGTGATGCTGTATTATACGCTTGTATCAAGCTTCAATGTAGCATTAGTTGTAGGTCTAATTTCGGAGCAACATTGATGCTTGTTTTTGTTACTCGGTCTTGGGTAGAATTCAACCCCAAAGCTAGCTATTGAATTGAGGGTGCCTTTACGCTTCTATACTTCATATTACTTTGGGTACCAGGTGATATGAGACTTTGCTTCACACTCTCTCTCACGCACAGCGTGCTCACTTAGCAGCACCTGACACATGCATGCCGGAGACACACACCCTACCCATCTCTGTTACCTAGCTCTGATACCATATTACATGGTCTTGGGTAGAACTGAATCCCAAAAGCTAGCTATTGAAGTGAAGATGCCCTCGCGCTTATATACTTTATATTACTTTGGTACCCAAGCGATATTCGATTTTGCATCATAGTTTTGATATGAGTTTGACATCTTTTGGAAAAATGGAAAGGCATGAGTACTAGTCCCTCCGTTCCTTTATGGCACTTAAGGAATTCCAACTTTTTAAGGAGACATATAATGATGTAGCGAACCAGTTGGTAGCATAGCGGCGATTGTACTTCATATGAGTTGGTGTCCAGGCGACATAATTCTCGTTTTAGGATGAGTTGGTGTCTTTTGAAAAATGGGAAGGCAGAAACTAAATACTACTTCCTCCATTTCTTAATGGTAGCCCTTTAATTACTTTGGGGCAGTCAATAGACAATTATAAAGGGATGAGTTTAGAAAAGAATCAAATTTACACTTGATTTTTCGAATAAGAGCTAATTGAGATGTGGATAACTCCTTATATGGATGTATGCATTATGAGTATATGGGCGTTAGTACAAAATGCATGCTTGTTTGCATTGTCCACCTTCCTATCGTGAGATACCATCCACGTTCTTTTATTTTGTTGTGGATAACATTGTCATTTTCTCCTTGCCGTTGATCCATTTCTCTACCTTTGTTTTTGTGTAGATAGTATACTCTTTCACTGCACAACATCCCATGTTTCAAGCTGACACAAAATACTGATGATCCTGTTTCACGGGTGTAGGAGATTTCAAGGAGGGATATTATATTGGTGTTGAAGTACCTGAAAATGATCCTGACTGGCACAAGCCTTTTTATGGACCAAATGTCTGGCCTACTGCTGGTAACTTACAAAAGCCATTTAAGTGTTGAGACACACTGAGCTTATCGTGAAAATATGTCTAATTCATCCTGTCCCACGATGCATCCCCCCCCCCCCCCCCCCCATGTGATTTCTTATCTTAGTATCTCTTGAAGCCTTCTCAGCATGTGGGGAGTCTAGAGTAATGGTACTTGTTTTATGAACTTTATTAACCTCTTTGAATTTTTGTCTGTTTCAAAGATATTTTGCCTGGATGGAGGGAAACTATGGAGAAATATCACCGTGAGGCATTGTAAGTTCTGTTAAGACTTTTTCTTATAAACATCAGATACTCTTGACAGATGTTCATTCTGCTCTATTTTTTACGAAGCATTATGACTCTTCATGAACCAAGTTGTATTTTCTTCTCATAATTTGTATGTATGAGCACCTATATTGCATCATTTGGTTTCCTTATTGGTATCTAGTAAGAATAAGCACTGTTCCGTTTCAACAAATGTGAAAGGTATAATAAGAATACTCTGATGGGATTTTAAACTATTGCATTACATCAATGCATTTTGGAAAGATGTGGATGGGAAGGAGTAGTTCCTATCAATTAAAGAATTCTGCATCAGCAGAGTTGTTATAAACTGGCAACCCGAGGGAATGTGAGCTGAGACCATGTGCTCAATAATGTAGGAGAAAAGTCATGCACTTTACCGTGTGGTCTTGATGCAGATGCTGAAGAGATTGATGGAAGAGTTCTCCTTGTAACCCAGTAATGAAAGTATTCTACGTCTGTGAAGATTCATTGTTCTCATTAGGAGTTTGTCATCCCTGTAATTAAGCAAGCTCGTCCCGTGCCATGAAGTTTTATGGTGATGAGTGGTGATAATATTCTTTGGCTCTGGTGATTTATAGTCTCTTTTTGCTAGGAATTATGGTCGGTTATACCACTTGTGAATCCCAATTGTCAGGACTTCAGTTCTTGCCTGTTTTTCTGACATGTGTAGGATCTTTATATTAGATTAGGAAGTGATATGTAGTCAGTGACTCAAAGGGGCATCAAATATGCTGCAAAAATTAGGAATAATAACAATGGATTGGAACGCAGGCACATTTATAAACACCACTGCTAAACTAAGACATGCATAAATAGCCGTTACATATGAAGTTATGCCTGTGTTTTTCTGAACTTCCATTTAAGATTTGTATCTTCTAGTCCAGCCGTAGTTTGACGCTTTCAGTTTTTAAGAGTATTGTTTGTGTGGGTCTGAAGTCTGAGCTTTTGAATATAGTCTGTTGTGGGTTCTTATACCTCATTTTCCTTGTCTGTCATTTACGACTTTATGTGCGTACAGTAAGGTGGCAAAAGCAGTTGCGAGGATCATAGCTCTTGCGCTTAACCTAGAAATTGACTATTTTGATCAACAAGAAATGCTTGGGAAGCCTATTGCAACATTGCGCCTGATACATTATGAAGGTGAAATTCAAATTAAAGGTCATGGAAATGGAACTCTAATGAAATTATCACTCTTGTTGTGATGTGTGTTCTGTTATGTATCAGGTAGAATTTCTGATCCTGTAAAGGGAATATTCGGAGCAGGTGCACACTCTGATTTTGGTTTTATAACGCTCTTGGCAACAGATGACAACTATGGGCTCCAAGTACTGATATGGCTCAATTTTGAATGTTATCCCTTCTATATTTGGTGGAAAAGATGTTTTAACCATTTGTATTTATTGCAGATATGCAAGGATAAGGATGCTAAACCTCAACAATGGGAATTTGTAGCACCATTAAAAGGGTTAGTGAATAGAACCAAGAGATTTGTTTTCCTGAAATGCAATAAAAATATCATTTTCAGTAGTAGTTCTTTCCAGTCCTCGACATACAAGTATGCCTCTTTGTGGTGCATTGTGGCCTAGCTGCCTATGGAATGCATTGTTTTGTTCAATAGATCATTCTGTTCTGTGTGGAGAAAAGCCACACATCATAATAGGGGACTATTGACAACTAAACTAGAAAACTGCAAGAATCAGTTGCAGGTTGCTCTTCTGTTGTTGATTGTAACTTTCATAGTTTTGAACAAAAGTTACATGAAAGAGACCACATATTACGTTTAACTACCACAACTTGATGTAGAATGAGTCTTTTTCATTTAAATTGCATGGCCAACTGTGTTGATGATTGATATTCAACTTTCAGAGCATTTATAGTGAATCTTGCTGACATGCTGGAGCGCTGGAGCAACTGCACTTTCAGGTAATGCACATGTCTCACAGTTCCTATTTTTGCTCTGCCCCTTTAGAAAAAGTGCAGAATAAAAAAGATGGTTTAGGAGCTTTGTGATTACCACCCATACATGCTATACTTTGTTAAGTTGTACCCAGTATGGTAATTAAAATGAAATATGGGATGAGCATTTAGTGCACAGGCTCCACAACAATACATGCTAATTGCCGCCACCATGATTCTTGATTTTGCTAGTAATCTTGCTTACATGCTTTGAGTGTGGGATTAGTATTTTATGACACTTAGGCTAATCTGTGCATTGGCGTGCTTAAATTTTGTAGGTCCACCTTGCATCGAGTGTTGGGTAATGGTCAGGAGAGATATTCGGTAATGACCTTTCAGAAAAGTCTTTTGATTGTTCTTAATTGCATATCCCTCCTGGGATGTTGGTTATAATGTGGTTGGTTGTGATGAACATGGTGTGTTATACGATAGTTTTGCCTGATATTCAGAATGGCTCGTTTTTGGATCCGGTGATTTTGGACACCGTATAGAAATGACCACGCTCCGGTTTCCATTTGGTTTTCATCATACATAAAACAGTCAACCCCTGCTTTCTGTTGTTTCTTGTTCCTTTTTTTCCCCTTCAGGGATGTTCGGGAGGGGTTCTGTTGCGTTGTTGGAACTTGTTTGTAAACTCAAACCTGTTAACATGCCAAGTAATCGTCTTTTGGACTTGCAGTTTGTTAATGTGTTCATCATTTTTTATCGAAGTGAGCTGAAGGACTGTATGCTTAATATTTGGTGGCAGGATTGATTCTTGACTCCGACCATTTGGCTGTGGGTTCAGCTCTCTTTCCCCTCTCCTATTAAAACATGAAACCTGATGATGTTACCGCTCTCAGAGTTTGGAGTGATGTTGTTACTGCTCTAAGAGTTTGGAGTCTGAAGTGCTTTTTTTTCTTGTTTTGTTTTTGCTCGACGAAAGTCAGCATTGTTAGTTGTATTTAGTGAGGTTTGAACCCCTGTCAAATGCATGAGAGTACAGGGTGGTGCCTACCACTTGGTTACGACTCTAATTGCGAGTCTGAAGAGGTAGGACAAGGATTACCGATTACCCACACCTAGCTAAAGGATTACCCGTGCTGCCATGTATACGTCTTACATCGCAGCACAAGGTCAATTTCAGTGCAGACTTTTTTTCGATCTAAAAACAATAATGGTCAATCTCCTATAACAGGCATCGAGTCTTGCAAGTTGTTGCCAATCGGGTGGAGTTTATTTCTCCAGTTGATAATTATGTCTTTGTTAGATTTTCCAATCCTCTGTTGCTTCTGGGCAATTTGAGCTTTCTGAGATCAACATTACAGTATTATTTTCTGTGTGGTAAATACTTTCAGAGATTATTAACCAAGCCTGATACAAAGTTACAAACTCCATATTAAGCTTTCAGAGATTATTAACCAAGCCTGATACAAAGTTACGAACTCCATATTAAGCTTTTAGTGTAAGCTCATTGCAATCTTGCCCACTATCATTGCATATTTACCTCGTGACTACATTTTCTTCCTTTTTCATTGTTATCGTGCACAATTTTCTGTATCTGAGAAAGGTTATGAACTTATGATTTTTGTGCTATCTCTTTTACCTGGGGCAGATTGCATACTTTGTTGATCCCAGTCATGATTGTCTTGTTGAATGCTTGCCCACCTGCCAGTCACAAGAGAACCCTCCCAAGTAAGTTTCAAAACTTCTACTAATGTATGGCCCCTTTGTTTGATGGGATACGAGCGTTGAATTGGCAATATGTTCGAGGAGATCACATGTTCGGTTTTTAGTTAGAATTTTTACAACCTGGATTAAATACCGATCAGGTAAAATCCTACAAGGTGTAGGGTATGCGGTACCTTGGAGGCTGTGGTAATATTAATCTGATCACTTTTATCCCATGAAACTGCATATCCTCTAGGATTATGTATTCCTCCATTATTAGTTCCATCAAACAAACTGGCCCTATAAGTATGCCCTCGAATCAGACATTGACAATTTGCAGTTGTTTCGAAGCACCAAAAAAAGAGACAATTACAGTTCTGCACCTAGTGCCAATGGAAGTTCTCAAAGGGTGTACTCCCCCCGTCTTTTTTTTGTGAAGTTTTACAGTTTACCGGTGCTTTTCTACCAGGTTTCCGCCAATCAAGTTTGAAACTTACATGCTCCAGCGATACAAGGATACGCATGCTGATCTCAGTTCATACAACAAATGATCCACGAATACGAATGCCAATCTCAACTCATACAAAAAATGATCCACCAAAATCGGTCATCACGAATGCTGGAAGTTCCCCTTTGTTGTATAATACACTGAGGTTCTCTCCTTCCTGCCGCAATATATGTACAAACTGGTTCTCGTTGAATAGTGGGAGAATGAGAGTTCACTGGATTGTTCAATTTCTCTCTCTCTCTCTCTCTCTCTCTCTCTCTCTCTCTCTCTCTCTCAAATGTACAACCATATGTTTAGACAAGGTGGATCACTGTGCCTGCCTGGAGAACAAATAATTTGGTTGCGTATATGCCGTGTTCTATTCATTCTAATGCTGGTTTAGGCAAGGTGGATCCCTGTGCCTGAATGGAGAACAAATAATTTGGTTGCGCATATGCAACTATTTGGCGTTGTGTTCAATGTGTCTAGCAATGGAACAACTGTTTTGTCAGTGACACAAGTTTTTCAAAAAGTGACTAAGAACATTATTTCCACCTTAATTCTCGTCATGCTTCAAATAGTGCACTAGGATACTTCTACCTGAACTGATGCTGTGAAAGGTTACCAAAATAGATCCTTCGGTACTTTTCTCATTCCATAAGCAAACAACCGCTAAGGTCGAACATAGGGATGACAATTTCACCAAAAACTCAACAGATACCCATACAAATCTGACTCTAGGGGGGTGTCTATTTTTAATACACAGCAGCTTATTAAACCACAACTGTTGTGAAACACTACGATCTATGAGGAAGGTTGGTGAAAGATGCACCATACAAGAAGGTAAAATTGACACTATACATGACTCCAAGCTGAAAAAGATCAATTAACTATTCAGCCAATTCATCTGTAGCTTCTGTAATTCGGAGTATACATGCAGCTTTCAGCGTATTTCACAAGATTCTCAGGTCGAGGGAGACTTGTTGCCACACCTACAAAATTTTGGAATTGATCAAATTATGGCAAGATGCATGAACCAAACATACGGGAAAGAAAGATAAATCACCGAGTTCATACTGCTCGCATGAAGCAAAAAAAAACGGGAAAGAGAATAAAATCACCGAGTTCATATGCTTTAGTAGCAACATTAGCTGCAATATGTGCAGATATCTTTCTGATATTAGATAATGGTGGATAGATCAACCCCTTATCGAAGTTCTCTTTTGTTACTTCCTTCGCCAAAGCTTAAGCTGTTGAAAATAAAATAGCTTATTGTTTATAACTTGGTATAACTTATATCCCTTGTGTTTATAACTTGGCATCCGATTAGGGGTGAAAAAGTAAACCCAAACCCATTAATCAACCCAAACTCATCTACCAAAATGTAGATCCAACTCAGCCCATTTATTAGTTGGGTTAGAATGAGTCCAACCCATATATACCCATTTACTAATTGGACTTAATTGGATTTTAATTAGGTAAACTTAAATGATTCAATAAGTTATGAACATAAAACCCAACTAAAAAACAGAGGAGGAATACACGGAATCGCCCAAAAATGACGTCACGTGAATCCCCCTCTTGCTCTGATCAATCTCTCTCTCTCTCTCTCTCTCTCTCTCTCTCTCTCTCTCTCTGTCTCTCATCTTCTGTGTGTTTTTCTCTCTCTCTCTCTATCTCATCTTTTGTGTTTTCTTCAATCTCACACACAAATATTTTGTATAAAGACCACTTTTTTCATTTGTTAGGTTTGCGTTAAATTTTTTTTATTTGATTTCTTTTTAACTTTTTGATTCGTCTCGAAGGTCAAAAAATTTTGGCGCAAAATGAACAAAAGCGAAAAAAATTTGAATAAAAACAACAAAAAAAGTGAAATAAGCCCTTAGTGGAATGGGGTCCTCAGGAACGCAAGACGGAGATCAAGTTCTTGTCATTTTTTTCATTTACCATAATTCTTGTCATTTTTTTTTCCCTTTAATTGCTCTGGTCCCTCTTTGATTATTGTTGCAGTTCATGTCTTCTTTTAAGTTGAAGGGGGACTTGGAGATGGAACTTGGAGAAGAAAACGAAATAGAAGAAGACAGAAGGGTGAGAGAGAGAGAGAGGAAGATCGGTCAGAGGGGAATTCCCGTGAATACAAATGAGCAATTTAAATACGCCCCAGAACGCAAAGAAATACCCCGTATTTTGGTCATTTTAGTAGTAGAGGGATAGTACAGTAATTTTACAGGAGTATTTTAGTCATTTGGATTCACAAGGGTAATATGGTCATTTTAGTGTACATTGGTATTTTTGTCATTTTTAAATTTTAGTATTTAGTATATAATTGGGTTAATGGGCGGGTTGGTTTTAGTTTTAAATAAATGGGTCGGGTTGGGTATGAGTATAGGTAATTGAACACATAATTAATCGGTTTAAATGGGTTAATGACCCATTAAAGACCCAACCTACTTATAACTTACCCAATTTAGCCCAAATCCGCCCATTTGACACCCCTATATCCGACCGACTATACTGATTAATTCGGGGGTCCGACTAACTCAATCCGCAGTTAAAGAGGGAAAAGAAATAAGTTCTGAATGTCTGTGCCGTTGGACCAAAACTTAAGGAAAGAAAACATATATCGTAAGGTTTGATTTGAAATGCTATTGAAACTTTCCCAAATACTCCATATAGACAAAAAGCTATGAGGGGAAATTTCAGTTTCGAAACAAAAAAGCCACCAAACCTAACGTCCATTCAGGAAGTAAAATGTAGAAGGAGCTTTTCCAATGTCACAGTTGAGTTGCACAAATGTCACTTTTGGAACTTTGGATAACAAAAAGGGGATGGTTTGACAATTGAAAGTGATGGTAAATTTTTTTTTTTTCTAAGCAAAAGTGATGGTATCGTTCCCAGCAATTCAAACGCCCAAATTAGCAATGAGCAGCAACACGAGGCAGCAAGGAGCGTAACATTCAACAGTTGGTTGCTTGTATCCTGAAACCAAATGTCACGCCCTCGATTTTCAACATAAATAAAGATAACTTTTTATAAATAAAATCCCTCACATTATCTAACATAATACCCCAAAAGAGTTCACCATGTTCTAATCATTAAATTACAAATCCAACTCCAAGAGTTTGAATACATTACATCATAAAAACGAAATAGAGTTAAGGTGCTATTACATTCCCAAAACATGTTTTATCAAAAGTCCATGAGTCTCTTTTGTCACTTCTTTTGAAAATATGCACTTGAATGCATGCACTTCGCTCCATTCTACTGCTCCGGGTTCACACCTGAAAAATGATAGGTTGAGCTACACTAGCCCAGTAGAGAAATCTACACAACCATTATATGCAAATGGGATGACTGGTAGGATGAATAACAAAACCAAGAGTGAATAACAGAAGTAAGATACGATATCTCAATGGAAAAACAAAACACGACTAGTAGTTTTCCCAACGTCGATGACATAAATGAAGTACCGTGACTACACACCAAGACTCTACGCTAACCACAACACCCTATTCCCAATACTCTATCCGCTCTTCGACTCACTTTAGTCATAACGTCACACGTTTAAAGAAAAGAACCTGTTGATACATAACTCTATGGTGTTGTTTCAACAACCAATCATTTCTCTCGTACATTCATCAAACAAACCCTTACGTTTACTCACATACATCACTCTTGCAATCCCACATCACACGTCATAAGCAAGCGCTCTTTCCGGGCTATTTATGGAGCCCCGCTACTCCTTACAAATACCTTCCTCGCTAAAGGAACTAAACCACATCACATAGTATAGATCACCATACCACAATTCGTCCAATACACCTCACAATTCAACCGTTCATCTCAATCACGTATAATGATTTCACAACGAAGACTTATTCACAAGAAGTAGTAATTGTAATAGTAATAAGGATAATCCGACTTCATTCAACTCATAATCATTACACCATTCATTCTTCATATAAGCATTCACATATCAAAGGATATTCTCTCGCAACGGCTTATAGATTTTCACCTTATAACTTATAAACCATACAATTTACGCAAATGACATATCACATATCAAACGTAAGGAACATGTCTCACATACCACTGCCTAGCATTGCTTAACTCAAAGGAGTGTCCTATGTGTTTGTTTCTCACATTGCATGTCAAAACATGCAACCCTCGCCTACGTATATTTCTTGTGTTCTCTAAACCCTCGTTTTGGTGTCATAAGACTCATACGGAACCCAACGACCACCACAAAACCTAGCATACCACTAGCCTCGTCAAACCACTCAATTAAGTACATAGGAAACCCTAAGAACATCCATGACTCATCCAAACGATTCTAAGGAAAAGGATTTTCCAACATCTACGAACATATCTATCTTATTTTGACTACCAAAACTTATTGGTTAAGAATTAGGAGATGAGACCACCACCATTGGAAAGTAGACTTCCGGCACATGAATTTCGGTATAAAATTTACCCAAAACGGAGTTCGGATGAAAAAGTTATGCCCTTCCGAAATTTTACCAAAAATGCTGATTTTTCATTTCCTACCGGTAGGACACAATTTTCTACCGGTAGGAGACCAGAATTTCACAAAATGGCTCTACTGAACAGCGTTTCTACCGGTAGGGCCAAAACTCCTACCGGTAGGACTTGGGTTTTCAGTGCACGACTTTCAGATTTCACCAGAACAATTCCAACAACAAAACCAATGATCTAGGGTGCGATTCAAACACCAAATCAACACATAAACATATAATAGAGGTGAGAAATCCCTACCTCGAAGTTGAAGAACGAAATCCAAGCCCAACCAAGCAAGCCCTAGCTCCGAAAACTTCGAATCATCCAAATACTCCTCTCCGAGCTCAAACCCACGAATTTTCAAACTCTAGAACACTTGAATGCGAGAACTTTACGGCGGATTGAGGTGGGTTCGAGGTATTTTGGGGTGTTAGATTGTGAGAGTTTGAGAGAGAAAGAGAGAGAACGAGAGGAGCCGAGAGAGAGAGATCGGGAGGAGAGAAAGAGAGAGAGGGTTGGGGATTTTGATCCCCTACACCCTCACACACACACACACACACACACATATACTAGGACACACACCAACCACACTTGCACTCCCTCCACTTTTAATCCTATCACATTGACCCCAAATCAAATAAATTCAACAAATTTCACATTTACTCGATAGTCTAACATTAATAAAACCTTTAAACGATTTTTTTTTTGTTTTTTTTTTTTTGAAAATACGGGTCTTTACACCAAAAATATAAATTACCAAACAGAAAGGTTACCAAAATAGTCAGTAAACAGTAAATAATAAACAGTAAACAAAACATACCTACGCAGAAGCTCCTCCCTTGTTGAGTTTATTGATAAGATTTGTGGACCACTTGAGGGAAGTGCATCAATTTCTCCTAGGGTGTGTAGCAGTTGTAGCAATGGTTTCACCCCTGCTAGCCTCTTTAAGCAATCTCAAGCAATCTCCAGCCTAGGGGAAAAAAGAAGATAAATAATAGAGCAGTTGATGCTACTTTTGTTTCTTTCACAAATCGGTTTATTACTTCTTAGTAAACTATAAAAAACGTACCTTCTATCCCTCGAGAAGGGACGACCTTATCACTCAAGAGAGACGAATCTTCACCAACGAAGGCAATGGGAAACAGACCTGACGCCCGATAAAGCCTCTTATGTTCTCAATGTAGGCGAGGGTGCGGCACCAATCGAGGCACACACACCGTGCAAAGGCCATTGAACGAAAATCTATTTCAAACACTATCACTTTATTGGTGAAAACCTTTTCCATGGACCTCTTCAGCTCTAATACAGCAAATGGACCATTAACCTGCAAAGACAGAAATGTTAAACTAAGTATCTAAGTGACTATCCAACTTAGAACTAACGAGAAATATCTGTAAAGAATATAGACAAACAGAAAAGATAACCTTTGGCACGTTTCTAATAGTCATTGCCCTATGTGCAAATTTTATTGTCCTCGATGTCTCCTCCCGACACTATAGCGAAGGTGACACTGTTGCAATAATGCATATCGTGCTATACCTGAATTAACATAGATACTAAGTAATCTGAAAGGGAGAGAAGGGCAGCAGAGGTGGCTCTACATGGATGGTTCCATGGTCAACTGAACACCCAAAACAATTTTTTTTTTGTTTAGAATACATATAAATTTTTTGGTCTAACCTTACTTTGAACACCCAACTAAAATTTCAATGCAATTGTAATAGTCTTAAACAATGTTTTCAAATCGGAATACGTATTGTGTATTATTTTTTTCACTTGGATAGTTCGTATTGAGATACGTATCGTGTATCTTGAAATACGTTTTGCTGGAAGAGTTATACACGTTTTGCTGAAAGAGTTAGAGTTTCTGTTATGTAGTTAGACAACATTTTTGGAAGAGGGAGAATACTGCTGGAAGAGTTAGAGTTTCTGTTATGTAGTTAGACAACATTTTTGGAAGAGAGAGAATACTAAAGACAAGAGTGGGGAAAAAGAGTATTTGTATTGCACTTGAACTCGAACTTTTTTTTGGCTTGGTACAAAATGGTTAAAATTCATCCCTATTTGTACTACTCCATGGAAGACTCTAGTATAAAGAATTTTCATATAAGATAAATTTTGAGATAATTCTAGAATTACACATGAGACAAATTCTATAAAAAAAAAACTCTAGATATTTCACAAGAATATTCTAGAGCACTAAATATTTTAGAGTTTCTAAAAACTAGATATTTATATCTTTTTCGATTATATCTATCATATTTTGTTTGTCAATTGGAGCTTTGTCAAAAATCTAAATTTATTTTATGTTTTAACAATGTTAATCATAATTAAAATATAATTAAGAAGTAGATACACTTAATAACACCAACAAACTATGCTTATATTTAAAAAAAAATTTAAGATGCAAAATTTCAAATCTCTTAACAGAAGCCTATTACATTAAGGCTTTATGTTACATAGGCTTTATGTTACATTTGTTAGGAGAAAAAAAGTAAGACAAAATATAATCGAAGTATGATTCTTTCTTTTATACAAAACTTACATTGAGCTTGAATTTCTATTAAAGGGTTTAAAAGATGCCATAATTAGATTAAATGGGCTTAGATTAATGCATTTGGGATTTCGCCTCTTGAAATAAGGTCCGGCTTTTTTGAATAAGTAATCGTAGGATACGTACAGAATAGGATACGTGTATAAATCGTAAGATACGTGATCATATCATATGATTTTTAGACAAAAAATATACATGATGGGATACGCACCCTTCTCCAAAGGAGACGATACAAATCGTAAGATACGTATCATATATTGTAAGTTTTTAACAACTATGGTCTTGAACACCTAACCCAAAACCAATTAAACACTCCATACCCACTTACAACCCATCAATCCAGGTAATTCATATTTGAATATTCAACAGATTACCTCAAATACAACTCACAATCATAATAAAAAAAAAAAAGAAAGAGAAAAAGAAAGAAGAATCTATAGAAGTATTATGTTTTACATTCTCTCTCCATCTATATTGTTAATGGCTTAAATGTGTTAATTTTGCATTTATGACAATAACTATATTTTTTTTGTTTAGTTAGCTTATAGAATTACGGATAAAAGCTTTAAAAAATTCAACTATATTGCAAAATTCCTTTAACTTTCTAATATTCCTTCGAATTAAGACTACGATAAAATATCTCGTCATGTCATCTTAAAAAACAACATATTTTTTGGAAGGTCTACCCAACATATTCGCTACAATTTTATTCAAAGGGAATTTAGTAGATTAATACGCTAGTTAAACGTTGATACAAAATATGAAAACTCGTCTAAGACAACTGTAAAAAATTATACCCCCTCATTCTCGAAACACTGTCTAGTACGCAATACGACAACTTCAAAAAAAAAAAAGTTGTAAAAAACACAGTATATATTTTAGTTCTCATTTTGTCTCGTAGTTATTTTTTTTTTTAGAATAGAGGCTATGTTTTTTTACCGCACTATTTATACTAATTTATGAGATTTTGTACATATATTATTGGTTAATAAATTAGCTAGTAGAGTTAAGGTAATTTTTGAACACCCTACCACAAATTCCTGGAGCCACCAGTGGCAAGCTAAATATTTCAGAAAACAACTTCAACCTGTAAGGGATGTGCTTAAGATGCTCCACAAGAGCATTAATAACTCGTCCAAGAGTGAGAAAACAAATGTTTATCTCTTCAACTTCTCTTGGATGACCCTGTGTAACATGATAAATCATGTCTAACCACAAGCATAAATAGAAAGGAATCATCAAATACCTACACAGACAAAAACGACAAAATGTAGGAAAAGCAAGTCAAATCAATAATGAAAATCCTTACATCAATTTGTAGTCCCCAATTTAGGGCATGTACTTGGTCCAACCTGCCCCAATTGCAACCGAAGGGACCGGTTGTGGCCTACGTACTCCAATGAGGACGGGAACTAAATTTCACTGACTACATTAGGCAGTAGTAACTGGAAAATAACTTAAGTATCCTAGTTTTATTACTAATTAGAGGTGAATGTCAAAATACCTCCCTAGCACGAGCTAAATCAACCAGATTCAACGTGCCACATTCGATAATCCCTTCACCATCTGGGGTTGCTTCCACGGTGTGTATAGTTACGGGAAAAAGGGTATGTGACCAACTGAAAAAACAAAATATATCCTTAATAAACAAGGAAACTAACTACTCCGTACATACCTTACTGCAGCAAGGGTGGAAGTATCAGTACCGAGATCGTTTGTTTAATAAAGTTTCAGCAGTGCGACGTTTTGCAGACCCTCTTTCAAGTAGATCAAAAACCTCACCAGCACTTGTCGCAATTTCCTCCTCTAATCCTTTTACAAGAGCACCACCTTTCCCATCTTCGACGAGAAGCAACCGTTTTTTCTGCCTATCCTCCACCGGAACCCTAGATATATCCTCAGGGGCGAGCAAGTCAGTGATCTCCTCACTATACAACTCTAAGAAAGTGACTTTAATTTAACAGTGCACTTGGCAGTCTGACGCTCCAACTTGTCAAAAATTTGCTTCACAGCTCTAGGTATGACACCCGCGCTTTTTGAGGCAACTCCCCATTACATCCAATCTGTCACAACAACAGAGAACTCATCCGTATCAAAATTGAACTACTATTACAACCTTTAAAATGAACTAACCACTAAAACAACTGTACGTTTGACCACTGGCGGCTCCAGGAATTTGTGGTAGGGTGTTCAAAAATTACCTTAACTCTACTAGCTAATTTATTAACCAATAATATATGTACAAAATCTCATAAATTAGTATAAAATAGTGCGGTAAAAAAACATAGCCTCTATTCTAAAAAAAAAATAACTATGAGACAAAATGAGAACTAAAATATATAGTGTGTTTTTTACAAAAAAAAATAGTTTTTTTTTTTGAAGTTTTCGTATTGCGTACTAGACAGTGTTTCGAGAATGAGGGGGGTATAATTTTTTACAGTTGTCTTAAACGAGTTTTCATATTTTATATCAACGTTTAACCAGCGTATTAATCTACTACATTCCCTTTGAATAAAATTGTAGCAAGTATGTTGGGTAGACCTTTTAAAAAATATGTTGCTTTTTAAGATGACATGATGAGATATTTTATCGTAGTCTTAATTCGAAGGAATATTAGAAAGTTAAAGGAATTTTGCAACGTAGTTGAATTTTTTAAAGCTTTTATCCGCAATTCTATAAGCTAACTAAACAAAAAAATATAACTATTGTCATAAATGCAAAATTAACACATTTAAGCCATCAACAATATAGATGGAGAGAGAATGTATAACATAATACTTACCCCTATAGATTCTTCTTTCTTTTTCTCTTTCTTTTTTTTTTAATTATGATTGTGAGCTGTATTTGAGGTAATCTGTTGAGTATTCAAATATGAATTACCTGGATTGATGGGTTGTAAGTGGGTATGGAGTGTTTAATTGGTTTTGGGTTAGGTGTTCAAGACCATAATTGTAAAAAACTTACAATATATGATACATATCTTACGATTTGTATCGTTTCCTTTGGAGAATGATGCGTATCTCATCATGTATATTTTTTGTATAAAAATCATACGATACATTCACGTATCTTACGATTTATACGCGTATCCTATCCTGTACGTATCCTACGATTACTTATTCAAAAAAAGTCGGACCTTATTTCAAGAAGCGAAATCCCAAATGCATTAATCTAAGCCGTTTGATCTAATTATGGCATTTTTTAAACCCTTTAATAGAAATTCAACTTCAATGTAAGTTTTGTATAAAAGAAAGAATCATACTTCGATTGTATTTTGTCTTACTTTTATTTTCCTAACAAATGTAGCATAAAGCCTTAATGTAATAGGTTTCTGTTGAGAGACTTGAAATTTTGCATCTTAAATTTTTTTTAAATATAAGCATAGTTTGTTGGTGTTATTAAGTGTATCTACTTCTTAATTATATTTTAATTATGATTAACGTTGTTAAAACATAAAATAAATTTAAAATTTTGACAAAGCTCCAATTGACAAAACCTAAATATGATAGATATAATTGAAAAAGATATAAATATCTAGTTCTTAGAAACTCTAAAATATTTAGCGCTCTAGAATATTCTTGTGAAATATCTAGAGTTTTTTTTTTTAGAATTTGTCTCATATGTAATTCTAGAATTATCTCAAAATTTATCTTATATGAAAATATCTTTATACTAGAGTCTTCCATGGAGTAGTACAAATAGGGATGAATTCTAACCATTTTGTTAGTTTTTTTTTTTAGAATTTGTCTCATATGTAATTCTAGAATTATCTCAAAATTTATCTTATATGAAAATATCTTTATACTAGAGTCTTCCATGGAGTAGTACAAATAGGGATGAATTCTAACCATTTTGTACCAAGCCAAAAAAAAGCCCCACTCTTGTCTTTAGTATTTTCCCTCTTCCAAAAAATGTTGTCTAACTACATAATAGAAACTCTTACTCTTCCAGCAAACGTATTTCAAGATATACGATACGTATCTCGATACGAACTATACAAGTGAAAAAAATGATACACAATACGTATCCAGATTTGAAAACATTGTTCAAGACTATTACAATTCAATTGACATTTGAGTTGAGTGTTCAAAGTAATGTTAGACCAAAAAACACTTTATATGTATTCTAAACAAAAAAAAAAATATTTTGGGTGTTCAGTTGACCATGGAACCATCCATGTAAAGCCACGTCTGCTTTTGACCTCTCATAATCTCCTTCCATAGTGTAACTTTTTCCTGAACTAGTGTGTCCATATGAAATTATCGTACAATTGAATCCCTCAAAAAATTCATTAACAATGGGAACAACTGCTTTGAATATATCATTTTGTGGAGCCGAAGAGCCAAAAACCTACGAGAAGCGGAAGTTAATGTAAGTATATAACTCGATAGTAATGCAACATGTATGTTAACTATCGAGTTATAGTTATCATCTTTTTGATCATTTATGTTAAATTACTTAATTATGCAGGAAAGATGATAATTGCATTCAAAGCAAATGGAGGATTCAATTAAGTTGTGATTTGGAATCAAGAATAGGCCGCAACACGGATTTGGTTCTGCACGTGATTAGGACTCGATTAAGGCAAGTCATTGATTCATAATTTGGGAGCATGTACTGGTAATTGGAAATCTACACACAACTAAGAGTTTATTCTTAGAAATCAAAGGCTATCATAAAAGGCAGAATTGGGTTTGAGAATCAAGGAAAAGAAGGAAAGACAATTTCTAAGAGAAATCTTTGAGTGGACCAACTAACAAGGATTCTCCTTATTAAGGAAATAAATCTTGGCAGTGTGTATTAAAAAGGGCATTAGGCTTTGCACGGAAAAGAACACACACAGAATTCGGCTTGGGAGATTGCACTGAAATCAAAGAATTCTCACGGCAAAGAGAGCAAGAAGAAATTAAAGCCTTGTGCCAAAAAAAATTCTTATCTTTTGTAAGCTTATTATGGAGTTCTTTTATTTGAATATGTGTTCGTACTCCATGAGCGGCTAAACTCTTCAACTAGGGTTGAGGATGAAGCCCCATCAACAATTACTATTTATATATTCATGAGATTTGATTTTTACCTGAATATGTGGTTTGATTTTAATTAAATTGTTCTTACTTCAAATCAATTGTTAGGGATAGATTCTGGATATGAGTTCAATCATGTTTTTCTCATGATTTGGAATTGTCTTTAACATTGAACGCTGGTTTTTCATCGTTAACTATTAAACTGGATATCTATTGTGAGTTGTTAAAAGCGGATACAATTAATGATTTGGTTTTATACTTGCGAGCGGAGAGGAACAAACATTAGACTTTTTAATGAACTTTCACAATGATACTTTCCATGGTAATTTCAGATTATCATGAAGAAATTTTGGATAAAGTTAATGATCATGAATATATAATGATACTAGTTAATGGGTGTGGATTCCGAAACCCTAGTATTTTCTCCTTTGATTAAAAAGAAATTTCAGTTTCCTCATCTTTGATAATTTAGTTTATTGTTTTCACTTTTCACTTTTAGTTTAAAAATCAATCTCAAACTTCTGTCAACTAGGTTAGGGTTGGATCATTTTAAAATTATGTAGTTTTCTTATAAAAATCACAAGTCCCTGTGGGTTCGACCTCGCTCTTGCCATACTATATTACAATACGATTTGTGCGCTTGCGAGTACATTGAAATTTCACATCAACGTGTCCCTTCCGTATCCCCTGACCGCCAAGGTGTTGCTACCCTCGTGACAACCGTGAGTATGATGGTAAGCGTATCCTCTTATTCGCAGAGATCCTCTTCTTCTTTTATAGCCACCAAGCCACTCAATCTCCTTCATTCCTGTAGGGCAAGGTCTGTGACCTACTTGATCGCGCCAGTACCGCTGCCACTAGTACTTCTAGGAAGGAGCATGTATGTACTTGTCACCTAACTCGTTTCTTTAACTCCGTACAGGAAAGCACTCCAAACTATGTGACCATTTTGAGAAAAGTCTTTCCCAACATTCAACAAATTGATTCTGCAGTAATAAGTATTTTCTTAGAAGTTGCACTTGGTGGAATTTAAACTTGTAAAGCAGCGAGGGAAGCTTGTGCCAGAAAGTTTTTCCCAAAATAATGGCACTACATCTTGACCTTGTCCTGTACTTATATTATTGCAGGCAAGCAGATGTTGCCTTGCCTAGGTTTTATCATACAAATCTGTTTTCATGGAAGGTTCCCTTCTGTGAAGCTCTAGGTTCTTCACTTTAACCTTTATTTATCGGCAATGAAAACATATTTTTACACTTGGGCGCTATTTTTACAAACAATTTTGTTTTGTTAGCAGTTAGCTGGGATGTTCATGGAACACTCAATTGTGATGATATACTTGTTGGGGCCGGTTCCCCTCACATAATTTAACACCAATTCTGACACAAGATAATAATGTCCGGACTCCGGAGCAAAACAAGATAATAATGTCCGGACTCTGGAGCACTTGATTTAATGTACACGGCTTTACGATGATGACCAAGGAAAGCGAACAAGAGCAACCAGTGGAGGAGCTAGGATTTTGATCCCATGGGGGACTGGCTTAATAGACATATTTTTTTATCGGAATGCATACTTATTATATCATAAGTTTTTTATTTTCTAATTCACTACATTTGTACAATATTGACATGATTCATTAGGCTGCTTCAACTGTCACATGCTTATTTTTATTTATGAAAGAAATTGAGAAATGAGAATTTAAAATAATCGGTTTTCATCAAATTGAACCAAAATTATTAATTAAGATTATAAGTAGTTATACATAAATAAATATCACTAATATTCAAAATCAAATATATACAAAATAAAAATCTTAAAACTCGAAGTCTCGAATGCTCGGAAAACCGGAGGCGGGGAGTGGCGGGCCCACAGGCCCCACATAGCTCCGCCACTGAGCAACCCAATTCCCACGATTCACTGTTCTTGCGATTGGCGGAGTAACAATCTTGCACAAGACATACAGTCACACCTGCACTTGACACTCTCACACCTGAGCTTGACACATTGCACACTCAAACTCACCCACACCAGGTGAAAACTGGAAAATGGAAGTGCATTTCAACGGAATGGGGAGGGGCTGTCGTGCAACCACCCTGCAATGCGTGCGGCCAATCCGACTGTCTATTTCGGTACGAATGACTTAAATTTAATCTGAACTCCTATAAATCCTAGCCATTCATTGTTCTGATAAAAATCCAAACCGTCCATTACCAAGATAAACGGTTGGATTGATAACATGCCAAACCAAATTGACATCCAACGCAGCTGAAAACTGGATTGTATGCAAACATAATCATACACATATAATGTTTTCAAGGCACTAATAGGCCGCAACATTAGTTGTCAATTAAACATATAATGTTTCTATGCCTAAGTCCACAATATAATGTTGTAATAAAAATTTATCATCATTGCCAAGAATTTAGGGCCAAAGAATATGAACGTGCAACAACATACAATGATACACAGCTTTAGCTGATAACTATTTGTGCTAGCTGTAAGTGTGAGCGGATAGATGGGCTCAAATAATTTTGAGGAAACCATAATGGTACTCATGACTGTAACTAATGTTACGTTCCCCGTCAAGGCACTACCTTCGTTAACATTTTAATTGTTTCATCACCGCCCTATTAGCAATACAGAATCACCTATAACTTGTCATTGAAATAAAATACCCAATTACTTAACCATATCTTGCATAGAGACCACCACTAATCTAGGGTTTTGTTCAAAATCACAGGTTTATGGTTTTGTTCAAACACTAAGTCCACACTCACACCAGCTCCCGGTTAACATCTACACTTTTTCTTTTTCTTTTTTTTGATAGGCCAGTTAGCATCTACACTTGCACACACTTACAGCTACCAACTCAATGTATCTGCAGCCATATATACAGTCGAAATCAGTCCATATATATAATCTTTGCCCAAATCAAAACCGTAAAATTCATAAGCCATAAATCGAAACCAAAAACTAGAAATTGATCCAAAACTCCCATGCCTGAGGTTACGTGCGCAAAAAACTTAAACCAGAAATCCCATAGAACCTCTCTCATCGTACAGGGAAGAGGGGAGAAGAAGAAGGTGAATGAGGAGGGGTGAAAAGGTCAAAAAAATCATGGGATAAGGCCGAATGAGTTATGCCTGGCTCGAGAGCAGTCCATATTCTTTGGGCCCAAATTCGGCTTTTGCCCGGATGAAGACCGAAGGGGGATGAGTTCATCCTATTAGCTCCAAAAAGTGGGGCTATTTTTTGGTTAGCAATTTTATTGACAAAATGTACTTTCTTTTGTATCTCATTCTTGATCGAGTCGTAATTTTCTTTTTTAAAGCGTAGCGAATTTGTATATGATTAGAGTGAAAGGAATCTTTAGTTGTAATTGAGAGATAGTGAATCGAATGTCTATAGGCAAAACTACTTCGTGAACAGAGAGAGCTAAAGCGGAACAGATAGATCGAGATATCAATCGGGTATCCATCCAGAGCAGCTGTCCAGTTTGGGACATATGGAATTTGGAAAGTCAGTCGACCGAAGTTGACTCGGTCGAATAACAAGACGTATAAATACTTGCTTCCAATGATTTAGATGACGGAACGAGAGCTTTACACTGAGCAGGCCCCAAACGTTCGTTATACAGTAAATATATTCTAGAGGGTATTCCATCTATTGCCAATTAATTTTATGTTGGGACCCTTCAAGAAATCTAACAGTTTCGTTGGAGACATCTTAGACATGCGGCTCCGTTCGTTGTGGTTTTGGATTCTAATCATTATCATATTTCTCTTCAATCATTACTCTTATTTTTCTCTCTATCTCTCTCCAATCATTATCTTTATTTTCAATCACTACTCTATTTCTCTTTACACTCATTACCCTTAACGGAGCCCGAAGATTGTGCCGACACTGTCTCTTATCTTATGCTTTGTTTGGATGAGTTTTTGAAAAAAATTTGAGAAATTTGTAGAATTATGAGTGGAGAGAGAAATGAAAGTAATGATTGAAGAAAAATAGAGAGAGAAATGAAAATAATAATTAGATATAGGGATAAATGATTGGAGATAGAGTTAAGTAATGATTGAAAATATGGATAATGAGTATTTTTTGAATTGAGAATATTTTTTCAAAAATCAATCCAAACAAAGCATTAGTTTAATAAAAGAAAGAACTTGCAGTGGATAGATCAGCATGCGAAAAAGTGTAAACTGCCACATTCATGTTTTTAAATATACTTGTCTTTTTACTCTCTCCCGATTTAATAGTCCCTCAATTAATTATAATCAGATAAAAAATGAGTTATATTTTTAAATTGATAATGAATTTTATATCCAATATAAATCTTGTTTCGTAGATCTCAATTAGTTCTATAAGACAATATTTTTAAAATTATATAAAATATTATAAATTACAAAATAGAATCAATTAAAAAATGACACAAACTCCAAAAAAATTACTATTAAATCGAACAAAAGGAACATGTCATGTTCTCTTCCCTTTTCAAAAAGAATTTTTCAAAAAATTTCCCCTAGATTCTCCATACTTTTAACATTTCTCTCTCTATCTCTCTCTACTTATTAATCCTACTATTTTTCAAAAAAACTTTCAAAAACCAAACCAAACACAACATGCTTTTTTGAATACTAATACTTGCCCGTCTCTCAGGAGAGAAACTTTTAGGTATACTGGAGATACTAAGCCCTATGGTATTTTCTTAGATCTGTTTCCTATTTTTCGACCATTTTTTGATCACATTTGAATGATCAATTTCGTTTATTTTGTAGAGTTCGGTGATAATCTTAATCATGCAAAAAAAATATTAAATTCGAACGAAAGGAGTATGTTTTTAAATACTTGTCTTTTGATTATTCAAGACCGCGTTTTTAAATACTTGTCTTTTTATGTTTTTAAACGCGTAGTACTTGCCTTTCGATTGTTTGAAGTCTGCGTTTTTGAAAACTCATACTTGCCCGCCTCTCGGCAGAGAAACTTTTAGGTATACTAGGGATATCAAGCCTCATAGTATCTCTTTCAGTCCGTTTCTTATTTTTCGATCATTTTCCGATTCATTTGAATGATCGATTTAGTTCATTTTGTAGAATTCGGCGAAAACTATAATCACGCCAAAAATTGTGTTCATCGGACTTTATTTGATACATGATCGGCACACGTGAAAATCACAAAAAAACCAAAATTGGGTTTTGATCAGTGTGTTTTTTAACTCAGTTTTGGTTTTCTTCAATTTTCACATGTGCTGATCATATATCAAATAAAACCCGATAAACACAATTTTTGACATGATTATGGTTCTTGCCGAACTCTACAAAATAAAGAAAATCAATCATCCAAATATTATCAAAAAATGGCCGAAAAATGAGAAACGGACCAGAGAAGATATCATGGGGCTTGGAATCCCCAGAATACCTAAAAGTTTATCTGCCAAGACAGAGAAAGACTGCGTTTTTAAATAGAGAATTAATTTTGCCACTCATTTTTTTGATAATGCTACTCTCCTTCTCTCACATAACAAATTATCTTATATAAACACAAAGAAAAGTGACATTAACAAAAAAAAAAAAAAAAAGTGTCAAAATCATTCTCCTTCTAAATACTCGTACTTGCCTTTTTCATAAGCTAGAAATGCCATGACCCTCGAACCAGTCTTTTTCATAAGTTTGCCATGGTCCTCGAACCTGGGACAGGGGGTGTGTGCTGTGCAGCTTCATGCTGCACAGCCTCCGGTGAGGCTTTTCCGGCATCGTTCCAACGATCGGAGACGTTCACCGTGTAAAGCTCGTCAATTGCTACATAAGTACCAAAAATCGGTTCGATCAAATATCGTTAAGGGCCTCATCCGCACATATATAACTTGAAAAAGATGGATTTAGTAGTTTTGATCCAGTGTTTCGTATCCATTAGGATTCATTTTTTTTCAAGTTATATATGTTCCGATGAGACCCTTAAAGATATTTGATCGAGCTGATTTTTGGTGCACATGTAGAACTCGATGAGCTCTACGCGGTGAACGTCTCTGATCGTCGGATCGATACCAGAAAAGCCTCGCCGGAAGCCGTGCAGCACGCTGTGCAGCACGAAGCTGCACAGCACGCACCCCCTGTCCCGAACGTGTCTTTTTCATAACCTTGAACCTGCCTTTTGCCATGTCCTCGAACCTGTCTTTTTCATAAGCTAGCCATGTCCGCAAACCTGTCTTTTTCATAAGTTAGCTACCGTTCCGATTTTTATAAAAATGATTTTTTTTTAAAACGTAATTTTAAGTACAAAAATACGTGTTTACGCAAATAATTTTCTATCAATATAAATCTTATTTGATAGATCTCATTAAAATTTTTTAAACTATGCAAAAAATTAAAAAATTATTTTTTCATTTTTATTATATTTAAATTTAAATTTACTTGTTTTTTTAAAAAAAATTTAAAAAGAAAGCGCTAGCCATGTCCTCGACCCTGTCTTTCTCATAATCATAGTCTAGCCATGTCCTCTATGTCCATGTCCCTGTCTTTTTCATAATCTAGCCATATCCTCCATGTCGTCGGCCCTATCTTTTTTATAATCATAATCTAGTCATGTCCTTCATGTCCTCACCTATCTTTTTCATAATCATAGTCTAGCCATGTCCTCTATGTCCATGTCTCTATTTTTTTCATAATCTAGCCATGTCCTCGCCTGTCTTTTTTAGAAATGCTATGGCACACCACTTGACTACGCAAAACGTACGGCACTTGCTGAAAATTTGAAACCAAAATTTTGGTTGTGGATCCATTATTAATCCCCGCAGCATTCACGGCAGTTGGTGTACATTTTGGTACTCAAGTGGTGTATTTATAGCATTTCTGTCGCACAAATGATTCAAACTGTTCAAAAAAATTTAAGCAATTTTTCTAGTTCACCTTTAAAATTTCAGATCTATCTCATAAATGTAAATTCTTGATCTATTGTTCAACTTTTCTTTCAAATCCTAAATTCTAAAAGAGATATTGGACAATTAAATCAAGTACTTACAATGATCGGATCAAGTTGAAATTTTATAATTAGATCCAAAAAATAATTTAAAAAATAATAAACGGTTCGGATTGTTTGTGCGGACTCCAAAATGGAGCCCACACATGGTCCCAGAGATAATTGGTTATCATTTATCCTAGTGATCTTCTTCGACCGACTCCTCAAGGGTGCGTGGGATTGTCTTTGCTCCTATGACCGTTGACGATTATAAATTACTGTATCATCATAAAAGCTTTACTACTCCTCCTCCCTAAATTAAATGTCAATTTTTGATATCTGTGTTAATTTTAATTTCTTATATCTTTCAAAACGGATCTCAAAAAATATGTAATATGGACATTGCTTGATAGTTTTCGATTAGTTCTATTATACAAAATTTTCAAACTCATGAACAATATTATAGATAGAAAGATATAAGCAATGAAAAATGATACGAATTTTAAAAATTGTCATCTTTTTTGAAACGGAAGGAGTACTCTGTTGGAGTCGTAAAAGCTTTTCTCATAGTCATATTTCGCAGGCAGCCAGGCAATTTCCACGAAATATCTAGCCACAGCCTCTCTCTCCCCTCTATATATACGGGTAGATAAAACAACAAATAGAATATACTCTCTGAGTCTCTGTAGTCGGAAGATTTACTTCTGTCTGGAAGAAATCTACCTTCTGAGTCTCTGTAGTCGGAAGATTTTACTTCTGACATAGTACACTCTATACCAGTCATAATGCATAGGTTAGACCTCAGGTTTGTACTTGTCCCCCCACTTCTCAATCTCATCCTTTACCAACGAAATCCTTGGCTTCCTTCCCTGCCCAACTTGAACACGAACTGGAGGCTCTTGGTCTTTTCCGTTGTAACGTTAACGCTCTTCCTCATCACTTCAGTTAGGCTTCCCCTTTCCGTGACGGCCGAGCGTGTCCAGTTTCGAATCGGAGACTTCTCCTTCTTCTTGGTCATTACACTGTTGGGCTCTGTTTCTCTGCCACAGCCGCTTTTCTGGTCTGGGTACGTGACCATCATTTGTATCTCTCCCTGGCACGGTATTCTTTCTGAATTATTGGTGCGATTTATTCTCTCCCTTTGGAATATCTTGCGTGGAATTCCTGTCCTCATTATTGATTGCATTGTCCACAACCATCAGCAAGATGAATCAGAAACCGATCCTCCTCCACCTCAAGTTGTAGTTATTACTGATGACATAGGAGGAAACCCGCTCGAGCAACCTACCGGTCCTACCTCGGAACCTGTTCCTGTTCTCGTTGTAGAGCCTTGAGAGAGGATCTGGGGTTGGTGCTGCCACCCAGAAGGGCAGGCACTGTGCTGTTCCCCGCGAGCACGGTGCGTATGACTTGTCAATAACAAGTTTTCGTGGGTTTGATCTGATATTCGGATTCATTCTCTTCAAGATAAAAATATTTCGAAGTGAATATATTTTCGATTATTAGAGCAAAATCAGAACGGATCATGCTCATGGAGGACAGCACTCTGCTGCCCTTTTGAAGGGCAGCATCAACCCCAGGTCCCTTTCTTTGACGGTCTATATCTTCTTATGTTTTCTTTTGATTTCCCTAGCAAAAGAATGTACAGTAATAAAAAAAAAGTAAACTGATTTTGACAATTTAATTTTAGCCATTGGTATTTCACTTTATATCTTGATCATGTGAAATTACAAAATAAAAAGTGAAATGTCATTAGCTAAAAATAGAATAGTAAAAATTAGTTCAACTTAATTTTTTGTAATCGATGCATGCTATGTTCAACTTGTTTTAATAGTGTATATATATCTTTGTTTGAAATAGTTGGTGAGTATCTTGATCTCAACAATTTGGTGTGCTACCTGTAATGTTCCTCAAAATAGACATTATAAGCAAATTTAGTACTCCTATGAAATCTCTATTTTCGGTGTGATCCTAGCTGATGTGTCATATTGTAATCATTTTGAATTCTTGGACTTTCACTTGCCACGTCTTCTTTCAATTCCTAAACAAAGATGATCTACAGAAATTGTAAGTTTCGGCAATTTCTTAGAGCCAGACTACGACCACCGCATCACATGTGCGGTGACCGTTCACCGCACGACTATTTTGGATCTCATAAAAATATAAAAAAATATTCATAAAGTTTAAAATAATATTGTATGGAGCATTGTAAAAAATCAGCTCTAATGGATATTAGTAGGTATGTTTTTTGAATTTGTTTCGCTCCTATAAATTCAAATAACATACCTACTGATATCCATTGCACTTTCCCTCCTATAAATTCAAAAAACATACTTACTGATATTCATTGGAGCTGATTTTTTATAGGACTCTATAAAATATTATTTTACAATTTATGAATATTTTTTTGTAATTTGGTGGGACCCGAAATAGATTTCAAAAGACGTGCGGTGAACCGTACACCGCATGAAATGCCTTGTACCAAGACTTTCCGAATTTTTTATCCTAAAAAATAATGATAGGCCGAGCATATATTTTGACCGGGGTGTCATTCATTAATTTTTTGTGAAGTCATAACGTATTCACGGCGACAATAACTTGTTTAGAGGTGGTGTAAACACTATCTTTACAGCCAACCAACAGGAACTCGCCACGTCGTTAAAATGTAAGCTTTTTTGAGAACCCCAACGTGCACCGCTCTTTACCCACTTACATCCTTCCTCTTTCTTGACCCTGGTTCTTCTGCCTCACCCGTTCTCTCTCTCTCTCTCCCCCTCTCGCTCTCTCTCCCTCTCTCCACAAAACAACACCCACCAACGGGATGGAACAAATTAGCTCAAATGAATCATAAATTTCACCTTCTCTGTCGTTCCCTCCTACCTTCTCTCTCTTCGTTAGATCACAACAAAGGAATCACAAATTTCACCTCGTCAAAGCCCAGTTAACCTCATCACAAGTTTCATCTCATCAAAACCAGATAATTGACTATAAGCTTACTTAGGCTCCGTTTCAGAACACCTTCTTAAAAAATAAGTACTTATTTTATATTTTTAAATTCAAAAATAAGGTAAATGAAAAATAATTTTTCAATTTTTTTTACACCATATTAAAAATCTCAATGAGATCTATCAAACTAGATTCATATTGATAAAAAAATTATTTGCGTAAGCACATGATTTTTTAGCTTGAAATTGCTTTCTTAAAAAATAAGTACTTATTTTCGTTTTTGGGACGGAGCCTTAGGATTTCGATTGGAGATGGAGTTAGGGAAATTAAAGAGCTGGAAGAACTAGAAGAAAAATAAATTAGAGATTTATTGGTTGTGTCCCTCTATGACGTATTGTTGTTAGAGAGAGAAAACAAAGAGTATAGGCGTTCTCTCGTTTCCCCTACATCGCCCCACCTCCGAAATCCTTCTAGGTTAATTTTTCCTTTTTGGTATACGATTGGTGATGGTGGTGTCAGAGGACCGGCGAAACAGCGGAAAAGGTAGTGGTTATTTATATTTATATTTATATATAATTATATAATTAGTTCATTTTCTAAAATATTTATTTATATTTTCGAGTTTTCATTTTCTGAAATATTTATGTAATTAGTTCATTATCAATGTCCCTAAATATATTGGCTTCCAATTTTAAGTAAGCAAGCAATCATTCATCAATTGATCTCTCATTCAATTCCTTAGCCAGTCCTTTATAATATTCATTATAAAAGTGCTATTTCCATGATTGCCGTAGCAACGGGTAAAATCAATGTCAATTGTATCAATCGGCCTCCTATCAATGCATGTGATTTGCATGAACAAAGTGATTGAAGAAATTAGAATGACACTCAATTTCTCAGCCCTCTATGTCCTTGATTTGGTAAAGTTTAACAGAGGAGAAAAACATTAGACCTTTGTAAAGTAAATATAAACAATTAGGGTAAATTCAAGCTACTCGAGATGGCTTGTGTTCCGTTTGATTAAATTTAATTTGAAATCAGCTTGTCTCATACACAACCTATAAACTCATACATATTTTCGGAACTCATTAAATTTTCAAACCAAACTTAATCAACTATCCACTCAGCTCGCTTAACACGTTTATCACCATGCAATGCGAGAGCTTCAAATGTACCTACAAAATGCACCTTAGATTGAGCTGCAACCCATCACGTTCATCAACAATTGACATTGGAAAGATAATTGAAAGTGCAAAACAAAAAGTTTAAACCTCATCAACATGGCTTAGGACAATATCACAATTTAATATATAGATGCACTAGTCAAAATAACTTCGTATTGTGAAAAATCAAAGTGACAGTTGCCACAGGCAGCACGAGCATGTGATATATTAAACTGAATCTCCTCACTAAGGTAACCATTCTCGGATTTCTAATATGTCTTGACAGCATAGTAAGTAATGAAATAATCACCTTTTTATTTCACTGATTTGAGTTTGCGATCACATCTACAAGTAAACAATGAGACATACAGCATCGGCAGAAACGGTATGAAAACTATTGCGTCAGTGTTGGCCTTGGGATAAAATGCATCTCCAACACAGGGCTGTGGATGCCTCCATAGCTCGATGCTCCAGTTCTACTTGCCTTTCCATAGCAGCCTATTTAATCAGACAAATTGATGTTACAAAATAAATAAAACGACAACAATCAAGCAAAAATCAAAAGACATGTGCAAACAGCCGGAAAAACAAAAGAATAAATTAGCAGAGATTTGTAGATAAACCAGTTTGGTAGAATTGTATGCCGCGCGCTCTTCTTCTGCTCTCCGTTCCACAGATGTCAACTCCTCTCTGAGAGCCTGGGTGGCGGGTGATTTGATCAAATATCATTACATTCCAATACTTCATAGCAATGTAGCTTCAAGCCTTCAAATGTATGATACATTCCAAGAGGTGAACTTAAATACTTACTTGCGTCATTCTAGTCTCTGTCAGTTCCCTATTTCTCATGATAGAATCCAACATGGTGTGTTATACGATAGTTTTGCCTGATATTCAGAATGGCTCGTTTCCGGATCCGGTGATTTTGGACACCGTATAGAAATGACCACGCTCCGGTTTCCATTTGGTTTTCATCATACATAAAACAGTGAACCCCTGCTTTCTGTTGTTTCTTGTTCCTTTTTTTTTCCCCTTCAGGGATGTTCGGGAGGCGTTCTATTGCTTTGTTGGAACTTGTTTGTAAACTCAAACCTGTTAACATGCCAAGTAATCGTCTTTTGGACTTGCAGTTTGTTAATGTGTTCATCGTTTTTTATCAAAGTGAGCTAAAGGAAAGTATGCTTAATATTTGGTGGCAGGATTGAGTCTTGACTCAGACCATTTTGCTGTGGGTTCAGCTCTCTTTCCCCGCTCCTATTAAAACATGAAACCTGATGATGTTACCGCTCTCAGAGTTTGGAGTGATGTTGTTACTGCTCTAAGAGTTTGGAGTCTGAAGTGCTCTTTTCTCTTGTTTTGTTTTTGCTCGCCGAAAGTCAGCATTGTTAGTTGTATTTAGTGAGGTTTGAACCCCTGTCAAATGCATGAGAGTATAGGGTGGTGTCTACCACTTGGTTACCATTCTAATTGCGAGTCTGAAGAGGTAGGACAAGGATTACCCGCACCTAGCTAAAGGATTACCTGTGCTGCCATGTATACGTCTAACATCGCAGCACAAGGTCAATTTCAGCGCAGACTTTTTTTTGATCTAAAAACAATAATGGTCAATCTTCTATAACATTCATCGAGTCTTGTAAGTTGTTGCCAATCGGGTGGAGTTTATTTCTCCAGTTTATAATTATGTCTTTGTTAGATTTTCCAATCCTCTGTTGCTTCTGGGCAATTTGAGCTTTCTGAGATTATCATTACAGTATTATTTTCTGTGTGGTAAATACTTTCAGAGATTATTAACCAAGCCTGATACAAAGTTTCGAACTCCATATTAAGCTTTTAGTGTAAGCTCATTGCAATCTTGCCCACTATCATTGCATATTTACCTCGTGACTACATTTTCTTCCTTTTTCATTGTTACCGTGCACAATTTTCTGTATCTGAGAAAGGTTATGAACTTATGATCTTTGTGCTACCTTTTTTACCTGGGGCAGATTGCATACTTTGTTGATCCCAGTCATGATTGTCTTGTTGAATGCTTGCCCACCTGCTGGTCACAAGAGAACCCTCCCAGGTCGAGCATAGGGATGACAATTTCACCAAAAACTCAACAGATACCCATACCAATCTGACTCTATGGAGGTGTCTATTTTTAATACACAGCAGCTTGTTAAACCACAACTGTTGTGAAACACTACGATCTATGAGGAAGGTTGGTGAAAGATACACCATACAAGAAGGTAAAATTGACAAAATACATGACTACAAGCTGAAAAAGATCAATTAACTATTCAGCCAATTCATCTGTAGCTTCTGTAATTCGGAGTATACATGCAGCTTTCAGCGTATTTCACAAGATTCTCAGGTCGAGGGAGACGTGTTGCCACACCTACAAAATTTAGGAATTGATCAAATTATGGTAAGACGCATGAACCAAACATACGGGAAAGAAAGATAAATCACCGAGTTCATACTGCTCGCATGAAGCAAAAAAAACGGGAAAGAGAATAAAATCACCGAGTTCATATGCTTTAGCAGCAACATTAGCTGCAATACGTGCAGAGATCTTTCTGATATTAGATAACGGTGGATAGATCAACCCCTTATCGAAGTTCTCTTTTGTTACTTCCTCCGCCAAAGCTTCAGCTGTTGAAAATAAAATAGCTTATGGATTCAGACACAAGAGCAACCCAATGTATTCATAGGTCTGGCTGAAAGTGAAAGATTGTTTTGCACTTGAGGTCACACATCAAGGGAATAAATCAACACACCAGGTACTTTCCATTAATTTTCTACTGGATTTCGAACCTTGTGAAAGTTTACTGATTATTTATGCCATACATGACTACCCAAAACCACAACGTAAGAAAGTATCGTTATGTACACTAAGGACAGTAAAAGGAAAAAAAAAAACAACAAAAGACAAGTAAAATAAAGGAAAAATGAGGAAAAGAAGAATTAGGAATTCCCTTTCTTCTCATTAGCTGGTACGTTTTATTCTACTTGCGATGTATGAAGCCATTCTTATATGTAGTGTACTTACAGGCTGCCAGAAGCATTTCATCATGTACACGAATTGCACCAGACATGACCAAACCCAAACCAAATCCAGGAAAAATGTATGCATTGTTTGCCTGAATTGATCACCAAAAAAGAAAACGATCTTTCAGTTCTTATTTCTTAACATCTGGCCCGTCCACACTAAGTAGGCTACAGCATCATAAAATTTAACTTTGCAAAACCTGGCCAGGTGCATAGACTACGCCGTTGTATTCCACAGGGTCAAATGGACTTCCACTAGCAAAAATTGCACGCCCCTTGCGTTTAAATGAGAGAGATTCGTTAGTCTTCTAAATATGTTTTCAAGCCAATCAAATATCATACTCTGCAATGAGCATCATCATGGACGATCAGACATAAGGAACTGCACACCCAATTTTTACCTGACTCCAGGTGTAAGCTTCTTCAGCTGTGCATTCAGATTGGGAGGTTGGGTTGGAGAGAGCCAAAATGAGAGGTTTCTGCAAGTATTCATTTGCAGTCTTACTTCAGGCTGAAACGCTGTGTTTGTGTGTGTGTGTGTGTGTGCGTGCGCGTGCGCGCGCGCGTGTGTGTGAGAGAGAGAGAAAGAGAGAGAGAACCTCATTGAAGGATGCCATGGCCTCAATGACCGCTTTTGTAAATGTTTTTCCTACTCCCGACGAACCAATTAGAACTGTTGGTTTGATAGCCTGATGACATTCCAAGAGTTAATAGAGACTAAAAAATCATTAAAACTAACTTCAGATAGTACACCACAAACACAAGGAGAGTTCAACAAACCTTAATAGTATCTAAAAGATCTTTGACAGGTTCGTGTTCATGAGCCCAAGGTTTCTTGAAATGCTGAAGGGAATCCTTACGAGAACTGACAATTAGCCCCTGGAACAGAAATTGCTCACTTCTGTAAGAGAACAAAATTAAAAAGAAAAGAAGATATGGAGCTCTGGATACTTTTCCAAAGACTAAATTTTCATCGTTTAGCAAGGAAGTTTCACTTGACATGTCACTACCTTGGAGTCCACAAGCCAGATCTTCTTACGTGCCTCTTCCAAAGGAGCTTTAATCTATAAAGCATAGTCAAAGAACCCAATCACACAAGAAAAAACCACAAGTGAACATGCGTGGGTTAGAAACTGAGTACCTGTTTTGAGATTTCAAGAGCCAATAGTTCCGCTATCCCAGTTCCCGCCTGCAATTCAGAGGACAAAAGCAAGATGGTAAACTTGATTATTCTTTCTTTAAATTCTTGATAACGTCTAGAACCAGCACAGAACTCATCGATGGGGGCAACACAAAACAACGTAAATTTCCACTTCCCAACAACAAGAACCTCCCTCTCTCTCAATATTTTGGATAAAATGCTAAACTGTCTTTATGCTCAAAACCTGAAATGCTGAAAACATCACACCAATCTAGGCCTCAAAGGAGAGATGCATACTTGTGCAGGAGCCACTGGAGGGAAAAAAAAAGGTCTAGGGTCTGAATACATAGATAACTAATTGATTTTCCTATAGATGAGGTGAACGTGGAAAACAGTAAGCAGAGTCTTACTTCCCCAGCACCAAGGAATAAAAAAGTTTGATTCGCGAAGGTACCACCAAGTAACTTCAATGCTGCAAGCAGCCCAGCAAGAACCACAGATGCTGTCCCCTACAAAAGTGGGGAGGAGAAAACACTCAGACAAGAAAACCTGATTTGTAGGATCCATCAACATGATTCCTTATACCTGGATATCATCATTGAAGGTGAGATGAGTAGTACCATATTTCGCAAGCAGCTTAAACGCATTGTGGTTTGCAAAATCTTCAAACTGTAGAGTGATGGCAGCAAGTTAAACCAGAATTACAACAGCATGAGCAAGATTGGGTTCCGAAAATTCACTACCTCCGTCCCAGATTAATGGTCCTTCACAAGAATTGTGCCCTTTAATCAGACCAACGCAAAATGTACCTCAGTAAAAGAAAATTTCAAATTCTTTTACTAATCAAAAGAGCTCAATTAGTTCTTCTAGATAAAGTTTTCACAATCATTGAAGAATATAATTAAACATACTGCAGTAGATCATTTAATAATATGTCCTGAATATAGAATTGTGACAATTAAATTGAGACGGAGTTTAAGGATCAATTGGGGTCGTGTCCACCTGTATCAGTACTTTTTCACCGTAATTCTGTTTGACAGCACTCATGAATTCATGAAGAAGGTCATCATATTCCTGAAAAACAAATTTCCAAATCTATTGCCAGTTAAATTGAATGCATTTTTGTGCTTTAATTAAGAACATAAAATGCTAAAACCATCGGACCTTCCCAGTTCCCCTCCTTTGTCTGAGCCCAATGTAAAACTCATCCTTCAACAACTGCTCGTTGTTTGTCCCCACATCAATGGTAACGGGCAAACACTGCACAAGCAAATAAAAACATATTAAAATGGAAATAGGAAACATACTTTATAGTCTATAGTATCAGCTGATGCCGCTTACCGCAGAAGGTCTAACTCCTCCAAGTGCTGCATATAGGGCCAGTTTTCCAACAGGTATGCCCATTCCCTGAAATGATTCAAGTATTAACTAAACAAGGACTTCGACAAAAGCATTTTCCAGTTGCCACAACAGGCCATCTAAACCAGAACCTTATTAAAATACAGAACCTTGCAACTAACAACCAAAAAAGTATCTTAAATACATGTGAAATTTAGCCAAAAGTCAAAATGGAAGCACTGAAAACCTACCTGTGAGTACGCCAATATTCTGTTTTATCGGTAGAAACATATTTGATCAGTAAGTATTTGCAGAAATAAAAAGGAAAATGCGCATTCACCTGGCAGCCAAGGTCCCCAAGTCCCAAAATTCGCTCTCCGTCAGTCACGACAATAACTTGAATGCTCCTCTCAGGCCAGTTTTTCAATAGCTCAAGAATCTTTCCTCTGTAAAACCAAGATACTGGTGTTAAGCTGATATTATTACAACTTTTAAGCCTGATATATGGAGATTACACCAAGTCATACTTCTCTTTCAAGCTAATGTAAAGACCCTGAGGGCGCCTGTAAATGCTCCCATACTTCTGGCAAGCCTCACCAACAGTTGGAGTGTAGACAACAGGGAGAAGTTCCTCAACATTGTCTATGAGAAGCTTGTAGAACAGTCTCTCATTCCTCTCCTGTAAACCAAAATAATTAGGAAAAACAATGAAGTACACAGAACCATAGTTGTTAAAAACCTACGATACATGTTACGTATCCTATGATTTGTATCGTCTTCTTTGGAGAACGATACGTACTCCACACTACATTCCTTTTGTATAAAAATCTTATGATACGATTGCATATCTTACGATTTATATGTGTATCTAATTCAGTACGTATCCTACAATTACTTATTGGGAAAAAGTCGAAGATTATTTTAAGAAACATAACCCCAAATGCAATTAATCTAAGCCATTTAATCGAATTATGGCATCTTTCAAACCATTTGATAGAAATTCAACCTCAATGTAGGGCTTGTATAGAAGAAAAAACCATACTTCGATTGTATTTTGTCTAACTTTTCTTTTCCTAACAAAGGAAACATAAAGCTTTAATGTAAAAAGCATCAGTTGAGAGACTTGAAATTTTGCATCTTAAAAACTTTTTTTTTTTAAATATAAGCATAGTTTGTTGGTGTTATTAGGTAGATCTACTTTTTAATTGTATATTAACTATGATTAACGTTGTCGAAGCATAAACTAAATTTAGTATTTTAGCACAAGAAAATTAAGTCCAAAAAGTCCAATTGACAAAACCCAAAGATGGAAGATATTATTGAAGAAGATATAAATATCTATTTTTTAGAAACTCTAAAATATCTAACTCCAGAAGCTCTAAAGTATCCTTGTGTAATATCATAGAGGTTTTGTGTGAATTAGGCACATGTGTGATTTTAGAATTACCTCAAAATTTATCTTGTTTGAAAATATCTTTGTACTAGAGTCTTCCATGGAGTAGTATAAATAGGGATGGGTTCTGGCCATTTTGTACCAGGTTAAAAAAAGTTTGAGTTCAACTATTTTTTTCCTCACTCTTGTCTTAAGTATTTTCCATCTTCCAAAAATCTTGTCCAATTAAACAATAAAACTCATACTCTTTCAACAAAATGTATCTCAAGATATGCAATATGTATCCCGATATGATCTATACAATGGAAAAAACAATACACTATGTATCCCAATTCGAAAACACTGCAAAGAACTATCATTTTCTACTTCCCCCAAGTTTTTTTTTTTTTCCTTCTTGTGTTCTAAGTCACGACTCCAACATCAGATTAGACAATGACAGATGGGATTCAACACAGCACTTCATCCATATCCTGTTAAAATCAATACCAACTCATCTAGTTGTACATTGTCATGTGAGCTGAATATTACTCCGTATTAAAATATATCCATATAGCACTGAACATGCCACGTAATCAACTTTTAGATTCAAGTCAAGAATTTGGGGGATTGTGCGTGAACGAGGCACCTGGAGGTCCATCATTGCCATGTACTTCTGCAATGGAACTTCATATTGACGAATAATGTGCATCATTTTCTTCTCCTGATAAGTTTAAATGGTTAGTTCAACAAGAATCACAATAACTAATAGTAAGATTTAAGATCCAAAACACACATGGTTGATTTCACTTACCTGAAGTTGTTGAGTGATAACCACAGGGGGTAGTAGACCACACAAATAATGAGCATCCCTCTCTTTCTCGGTGAAGGCAAGCCCCTTGTTATAGTGTGGGTCCCTCAACAAAGAAAACCCACTGAAGCACACGAACAACAGCAAAGAAAGAAGTTTATATTAGCATAAACAAAACACGTTACAATGATAAACAATTACAGCACGTTAGATGGGGTTATAAACATTTACATACTCGTATGTAAGTATATCTACTGAGAGTTGACAAAGTAGAGCATTACAGTTAGACATCAGTATTCATTATAGTTTCTGAAACAAATTAGAGGAAGAGTAGAGAACAAGAAATTGTTGACAAACGGTACTTTAGTAGTGCGAGTTTGCCGCCACTTATGCTCCATAGAATCATATTAACTCAAGCAGGAGCAAAATTTCATTACCAACGCAAGCATGCACACATAGATAGAACATCAGGAAAAGTGTATGACATGGACATACTCTTAGATAGGGTGGGTCCATCGTTTGTATCGCCAGGACAATAAAGGAGAACTCTAAGGTCCCAAAATTTAGAGCAAGAGACTCTCCCCGAATTCATAATGAAAGGTCATAATTCTCTTTAGTGTGTGGCGTCACAAATCCAAATGGATCGTGACCTTCGATTCTGAATTCGGGGACAATTTCTTGGTCCCAATTCTGAGACTATAGCGTTGATGGAAATAAATCTAGCATGATATAATCCCATACAAAGGTTTTTAAAGACATCTCTTCCATCCTGTATCAGTCTGCATGTAACGGTTTTTGCACCGTCCGATACCGTTACACCCCTAACATATCGTGGTATGAAAAGTTGCATGAGTATCGGCTGGTTCCTGTTATGTATCCGTCCGTTATCAATTCACGGAGTGGTTCACAGCTATACTGGACCTTTTGGACACTTTAAGAGCATTTTTTCCAAAACCAAATTTTAAAACTTACTACAAGAGTCTTGCTACGTACCGTTCATAGTACCTGATACTGTTACACTGTGACAGTTTCTACTGTTACGTTGCCCTATACCGTTATTTGAAACCTTTATTTCCACTGGTTGTATAAGTAACAATTGGTTTGACAACATCAGAATCGGGCAACAGTCATGGAAACTTTGATCCTTTGCATTTCATTAACTAATTCATAGCATCAGGCATCACTGCATCATCTAGCAACAATTTTAATAATTTCCTTCTAGCAAATAGCCGAAATCAAACTAGAAAATAACACCAATCACGATTAAGATAAACCATCAGCCAAAAATGAGGAAGAACACGAACAGAACCTGGCAACGTAGGTAGCCCAGGGGGTAACTATTTGGTCCTCGGTGGCACGATCCTCACCGTACACGTCCTCAACCCCGCCGCCGAGGGTCGGTTTCGGATCCACGTCCGCCGCCGCCGCACCGTCCCTCGCGTCCTTCAATGTGCTCTCCATCGCAACCCTAGACTCTCTCTCTCCTCCACCGCCACCGTTGCCGCAACCGCTCGAGCTCAGAGACACTCTCAAAACACCTAACCCCTTTCTCTGCAATAGACAGAAAGATTGATTGATACAAATGCTGTATACGCACCAGAATATGCATATAAATCACATAATTCGCATGCGGTGCGTGAGCAGGAATGCGATCACGAAAGCCTCTTTCGACGCGACCTAAACTACTAAAATCCGCAAGAATTGAGAGCGCAAACGTGGGGTATTTTGAAGAATTACGTGAGTAAGAGTCAACTATCCTTGTTGTTTCTGCTTAGAGAAGTATGCGAACAGATAATCAATCATTCATGGCAGCCATTTCGTTTACGTCAATTTGTGAATCAAGGAAATTGTAATGTATGAGATGTACGGGTTTATGGAGTTATGTGCGTGAGTGGTAATACATAGTGTAATGGAGTACCAGGAAAGTGCCCCTGTTCAGAGATAGCATCTCTGAGAAAATCTAGAAGAGAGGGAGAGAGAGAGAGAGAGAGCAAATAAAGCGCCGCTTCCACTCTCTCTCTCCGTCTGTGTGGAGTTGTTTCTGTTGTTTTCGTCATCTATATATTGCGTTACTGGAGGCAGACACGTGGAGTTTCGGTTTTTTAAGACGTTGAGAGTCGCGGGAATATATATATATAGTAATTTTCAGGTCTACTCGCCCCGATTTTTTTATGGTCTGAATTTTTCATTTCCCGATCGATTTGCGATGATCCGAACCGCTCAATGTGTTCAGAATGTGATTATACGGGCATTCGTTAGAAATCAGCAAAAAAAAGGATCGGAAGGCTTGATCCGAGCAGTTTTTTACTGAACGGTTCAGTAAAAAACTGCTCGAATCAAGCCATTCCCAATCATTTTTTTTGCTGATTTCTCGCAGCTACTCTTAAAATCGCGTTCTGATCACATTGAGCGACTTGAATTATCAAAAATTGATCGGAAAATGGGAGGTTCAGGCGGTCTAGACCTGACAAGAACTCATTCATATATATATATATATATATAAGTGGGCCATTTGAGGCCTGAGGGTCTGACTCTCTGATGATCTCACCACATTTTGAGTTGTGCTAGTCAAAAGCACTAAAATACTTGCAAAAGGTCTCGTTCTACCAAGAAAAATAAATAAAAATAAATACTTATTTTTCGAATAGAATGTGATGTATTTTATGAGAGAATGATGTCTTGTAAAATGAAAAATAAGAATCTCAGCAAAACGGAGCTTAACACTCTTAGGTTTAATGACAACCTGCAGTATGAAAAGACTTGAAAAAACAGTCTTATCCTAGAACTTAGAAAACAAAAAAAGGGAGAGGAGAGGAAACACCGGCGAGACTCCTACCCGTCCCAAGACAAATCATGCATTGTGGATACGAGGCCGTGAATTAGGGTTACAGGGGGATAGAGTGAGAGGGAGAGAGAGAGAGAGAGGCAGTTAGTCAAGTCGCATATTGCCTATCTCATTTGCACAAAGAGAGAGAGATATTCCAGTATACATCGAAAAGCATATTAGAAAAGGAATTGATTTCGCACTCTACAAATTACTATTTGCACTGCAAAAGTAGAGTGCAAAAGTTAATTGCACGTGGGGTGACTTTCGCATTCCTCTTTTGTAGTGCATATAGCAATTTATAGAGTACAAAACTCATTGTAAACAAAGGTACATCATCACCTATAACTTCTTGTAAATGATGGTACCGGACCAGCTGTCTATCACCTAAAGCTTCTTCAAAAAGGCTTATGACAACGTCACAATTTAATATCTATCTATAGATGCAATAGCCAAAAATAACTAAGTACCGTGAAAATCATAAGTGGTAGTTGAAGCAGGTGATATAAAACTGAATCTCCTTGCTAAGGTAGGCATTCTTGGATTTCTAATACGTCTCAACAGCACAGTACGTAATGAAAAAGTTTACGCTTCCATTTTTCACTGATTTGAGTTTGCGTGCACGGTAGCTTTTTCGGGCCAGGTAATTTTTCCACACTATCAAAAGCAAAAACTGATGTGTCCAAATAATAGGAAGTGCGTGCAGTTACAATCCATGAGTAATTGAAATCGTCATGGCTGCTTGAAGAAAGAGTTGCATCATGTATAAACCACCGTGCTCTTCCAACATCAATGGTTCACCATAACACTACTTTTTCTCTATCAGAGCGGTGCAATGCATATGAAGATGACAATGATGACCAAGGGAAGCGAAAGAAACAGTATTTTTCTCAATCCCCACGATTCTCGGTTTGGTATTACGCATAATTAGAGATCAAACACTGTTGTAGAAGCCACAAATAGAGAAATAGCATAGTATGCCAATGGGCCTAAAGGAGCTACATATCATGGCAACGTATGGTTGGCAAGTCCCATGGATACAGCAACTTCTCTTGCATCAAAAGAATCAGCTTGCTCCTACATTCATTGCACAGAACACGGATGAGTAGTCCATAAATATTTGAAGTGCCAAATGTCAATAAAATTAACTGCCTCATGTATCTTGTATACAGAATTTTGAACAGGCTCTTACTGGCGAATGCATCGGAGGGTATAAATAACTAACACATTATTCTCGGTAATGCACTTCATTATGCTGATTGCTACAATCTATCTTTCATTGTGCGTTTAAATTAGTTCTCTCCTTGTAGGTAAAGCATGGTGAATTTCTTGGTGATAATCAAGGGGTTCAAATGGCTGTTGGAGCAAGATTGGAAGAGAGAGTGAATTATGGGAAAGAAGTGCTAAACAGAGCTCCAACGTGTTTAACGTTAAATAGGAGGTTGGCCAAGATGTTGCTCTACCATTCTATCCAGCTCCATACATTTCTCTTAGGTATATGTCATCTGCATTCTACATGTTCTTCGTTTGTCCTGAGTAGACTGACGGGCTCATGCGCTCAATAAAGTGTTCTTCCATGATATCATTCGATAAATAGACCTATGATAAACCTAACAAACATATACGCATATACATAATTACATACACACACATATGTGTATATAGTCGACTACCAACAAGCACAAAAAATGGACCACAATGTTGCAAAAGGCCTCATATTCATACCTGAAGGCGATGTAGCAGATCCATCAAGAAAAGATGCACAAATACCTGCAGATTGTTCAACATGACTATCAGGCACTTTATTTCAGATGTTTTACTAGATATTTCCAAGAGGAATGTACCACAAATTTTGTAGATGGCATAACGTTCTCACCAAATAGAAAAGCAGGAGAAGTTGGGCAGTTGGAAATCGCCAAAGAAATCTTGTGGCCTTGACAGCTCCAGAACCTAGTAGTTTTGCAGCCTTCTGCAACTGCATTAGACAAGTTCAAAGAATCAGGAACAAAACAAGGGTGCAAGACTAGAGCAAAAGTGCAACAGAAAAGAGCAAGGCTACCTGCATGCTTGCCCCAACCATATGGCGACGATACAAGGGGATAGGCCTGTAATAAATTTAGTATGAGAAAAAGAAAAAAATAAAGATAAGGTATTATTTCCAGATGTTAAATTCTGAAGTCAGGTTCAAAAAATGACGAGGCTATATGCATGCAAGTCTTATTCTGATTTATAAAGACTGTTTCTCTCTCTACGTCGGAGTCAAAGACAGACTTGGTTACATACTAAGAAACCAAATTCCAGAAGGCACAATGGTAGGTTTGACAGACTCAAGTAGGGAGATAAAAATGGTTTTCATCCAGATGGAACAAATCCATTTTAGTATTGGTTGGCACCGGCAACTTCATCAGGAATTCCTGATTAGTTTAAATTCCTAGTAAACCACTGACTCACAATGCTCTTTGAACTGCTTCCCAAATTACTTCTAAGAAGAAGTCCACATGATTCTTAGTATAAAGCAATGCTCTATTCTCACAACTTCAATTCAATGTGTTCCCATACTTTAGGGACTTCCAATAAGAAAGGCATGCTTGAAGTAGTTGCGTTTCCCATTCTTTGTTGTTTTCTACATCGCATTTGAACTGTTTTTTGTCACTTTTGCCTGTGACTAATGTTTTGCTTACTCTATCTAATATGAAGGTACAGGTAGTGCAATTTCAAAGCAGATCTACAAGGCCAGAGAGAGAGAGCAACATACTCAAGTGCTTTCATGTCAATGTCTTCTTCCCAAGATAGCGAAGCTTGATGAGAAACTGTGATCCTTTCTATTTCTACCTGCTCAATTAAACAATAAACCGAAAAGTAGTACTCATAAGTCATAAGACATTTCTGTTCGGTTTCCACCCAATGTTCCTAAGAAGATAGCAATATAGCTTTTTCTTTAAGTTTATGACGAAAGCGTGTTTCGCTTTCAACACTTTGCGGCCAGGAGTAATTCATTGTGGCTAAGAGTAATTCGTTGCAGCCAGCAGTAATACTTTGCGGCCAAGAGGCATTAAAAAACAAGAGAATCATGCATAGTAATCACGCTATCAATACTTTGCGGGCAGGTGTAATTCGTTGCAGCCAAGAGTAATTATATGCGGCCAAGTGTAATTCGCTATCAATACTTTGCGGGCAGGTGTAATTCGTTGCAGCCAAGAGTAATTATATGCGGCCAAGTGTAATTCGTGGCGTTCAAGAGTAATTATATGCGGTCAGGTGTAATTCGTTGTGTCTAAGAGTAATTATATGCGGCCAAGTGTAATTTGTGGCGGCCACGAGTAAATATATACGGCCAGGTGTAATCCTTCACGGCCAAGAGGCATGTAAAACACAAGAGAATTGTGAATACTAACCACGCCTTCAATATTTTGAAATGAGTTGAAGGCAATGAGTTTTCAAAAGAAGTTTATCTAATGAGTGCTTCCAAATGCAGAGGTCCAAACTTTTACCTACCAGAACGACTGTGATGTTTTCTTTCCCTTTGGATTCTTCCATTAACCCCCTCTCAACGATTTCCTTATCGACCAACATAACAGAAATAATGCCAACGTTAACTCGATTTATTTCAGTCAAATTAGCTTGGCTGAAGCTAAATTATTGTGGACGAACAAGCCTGCAAATTGCATATGGCTTTCCCATGTCTTTTTCACTATTTACCGACACAGTGTGGGTCTGGTAGTAGATCTGAAACTACCGCGAAAACACATATTGTAATATGTTAAAAGTGTTCTAGCCAATACTATTTTCGAGAAAACTACAAAGAACAACTCAAAATCATATATATGCATGCTCTAATAAGTTAGGAGGGCTAAAGAGCATAAAATTAAGGCAGAACAGAAGCATAATATCAGAGTTATTATGAGACGATAAATCAAGATAATGATGGCTTTCCTCATACCTGGATCCTGGCTAGGCCCGTGGATGCCTCCATAGCTGGATGCTCCAATTCGACTTGCCTTTCCATAGCAGCCTATTGAATCAGACAGATTGATGTCGCAAAACAAAGAAAACAATAAAATCAGGCACAAAAAAAAAAAAGGAAAAAACAAGAGAAAAAATTAGCAGAGATTTGTAGATAAACCATTTTGGTAGAATTGTGTGCTCCATGCTCTTCTTTTGTTCTCGGTTCCACGGGAGTCAACTCCACTCTCAAAGCCTGGGTGGTGGTGATTTGAAGAAACAATTATTGACCTTCCAATAATCCGCGGCAAAATAGCTTCACGCCTTCAAACGTATGATAAATTCCATAATGTGGACTTAAATACTTACTTGCATCATCCTAGTCTCCGTCGGTTCCCCATTTCTCATGATAGACTCCATGTTTGCCTGATGAAACACAATAGTGCAGCATTACAAAAAGCCAAAGATATGTGTGAGGAACCCTACATCAGAGCTCAGAACCATGACAACTCTTCATGTAAGTTTCTTTTGATATGTATATACTGAAAGGTAAAACAAAAGGACTTAAGTAACAGATCTAAGGAGCATAATTAAAATAAGAAAGTAATATTATTTACCAAAAAAAAAGTTTGCATTAATATTCAATAGAAGGTACATAAAAAGGTCATAATAATCACAAGCACTTCCATGAATTAACTCTATCCATGTTGGACAAACTCTGAAGATGGCGAGCTCACTGATTCAAGTCTGAGCTGTGAAATGATACGAGGCCCTATAGAACCCCTAGATGTAGATAGAGGAAAGGAAGCTGCCAACTCCAACCAGGCAAAACAAATTCTTGCTCTGAATGGATGGTACCAGGATTTTCCCGTGATGATTGGTTCCTTGATGTCAGATGTTCTGAATCCAGAGGGAGTGACAGTGCTTGGTCAGAACTTCTTCTCAGGGATTCTGATAGCAAGAAACTGTGATGTGTTTGTCATGGATCACCAGGATGGTGGGCAGCTTGCAGGTTGGAAAAATGAGGAAGGATGGAACTGTGGACTGATTTTTCTTTCTAAACAATGCGGTCTATAAATCGAGCAACCTGGAACAAAAGACGTGGATCAAAGTTTTGCTCTGAGACCAAAATGATGTAGCACCATTAGGGAAGACAGAAAATAGAAGGAGAAAAAGAGGACGAAGAGGGAATAGCATGCGACCGAAGTCACCGGACAAATCAATTAGCATCTCCAGCAAATGAATTAGCAGCATCCTAACTGTAGACCAAACAAATAACACGCAGAAAAGAAGTTTGTGCAGGACGGTGTAAATTTTACAGGCGAATCACCAAGATGTCAAAAAGTACTCTTCTAATCGACGTACTTATAATGGATTGGTGACTTGCTGTACAAGTAGAAAAAGGCTAAGAAGCAAGTTAATAAGGCAAAGAGAACGGCCAT
>CM033801.1:6101360-6126360 GCA_019656835.1 Rhododendron ovatum
AAAAATTGAAGGTAAACTAGACCATACACCAAAAACGACACAAATGAAGCCAACCAAGTGAGATGTTCATCTGTTAGATTGATACAGGTCCATTTCATACAAAAGAATGCTGCAGGAGTAGCAAAACTAGCAGACAACGTAACAATGTAAGGTGTCGATTATAGAAACAAGCACGAGAAAGAACCTGCAGTAATGCCAGATTTCCTTCCGATAAAGCAGCCTGCTTCTTAAGTGCCTCAATTTCAGAGTCCTTTGCAGCCAAAGCATCGGCCATATTTGACTCCACCTTAGTCACTTCACTTTTGGCTGTAGATATCTCTCTCTGTAGCTGCTTGATATGAGCCTCAGATGACTTTCTTTGCTCTCTCTGTTATGGTAAAGATTAACAAACTTCAATTGCATTTCCTTTCCCTGTTGTAATTAGTTACTGAAGAAGACTATCCTCCACAGCAAACCTATTACACATGAAAGTTAGAACTTCATTTGGGAATAATATCAGGAAAAAACTAAATGCGTTTCACCTCTGCAATGAGAAGCTCTTGTAATTCCTCATTTTCATATTTGTATGCTTCAAGACATGACGAGAGTTCAGCACAAACCTGGAAATCATTAACACGAAACTAATGTAACATGCATAAGGAAGAACACCAGTGCAATAAGAAAAAAAATGACTGGTCCTAGGTGCTGGAAAGAAACTGATTTGAAAGTTTTGCTGTAAAGATGAGGGAAATCAAGCACTGGTTCTGGGGACAAGATAATTGAAAGAACCTAAACTGATGTGAAAATCATAACATAGTTTACAAGGATAGGAAGGATAATAAGCAAATAAATAGACATGATTACACTTATACACTTTATAAAAAAAACTACAAATAGACATGATGTATGTAGTTTTTTCAGAAATGAATGCTGCTAGGAGATCTAAATAAGTTAAGCACTCGAGCTGCAGGCACATCAAGCTTAACATCGAAAGATTCAGTCAGAAACAGATTATGTGGGTAGTTTCCGAAGTGCAGAAATAAACATCTTAATGCTATAATTCTCATCGTGCATATGATGAAATACAATATTAGCTGCCACCAAAGAAAACCCTATTCTTAGTATTTTGACTCTGATTCTGGTAAACCAATCTATACTTGCCAAAAGATTTTGGGTTGATATGTAAATCCCAAAGTAAATTGTGGATGTTGAGAAATAAAAAACTGAGAGTCTTGTAGGGTCTAGTTTGGTATAAAAGATATTGCAAGATAGCTTCAGAAAGAGAGGACAGCAAAAGGAGGGGTTCTACTTTTATACATCTATTTCCATAACCATAAAAAGGTAACTTCATGCATACGTGAAATGAGATGCCACGAGTAATAGCCTCAGTAATAAATACCAGATGCAGACGGCAATTGATTCTTACCCGAGCTAACCTTGCCTCTTTTGACTGACCAGTAGAAATTGCTGTCTTAAGCAGACCTTGATCCTGAAATTCAGTAAAAACATTGAAGTGGCAAATGCTTAAGAAATACAGGAACATAAGGTTTAGTATAATTTGGTTTAGTTTGCTTTGGATGTAAGTTAAGGAGACTCGAACTTGAATCTTATTGTTGTCTTTGTTGAGGGAATGCGACCAAAGCTCATAGGCTTATAGCTCCAAAAATAACAAAGTGAGCAACTATGTTTTGCCCTAAAGTACATGCTTTACCTCTTCAAGTTGATCTCGTACATCAAACAAGTATCAGCTTTGTGCTCTTGTTGCTTTTTTTTATTGGAATTAGATGAGATCAGCATCTTTCAGAGTTGTATCTCAACTCCTTTGACAGCAAGTTGTGAAGAAGAAACCCGCTCAAGAACATCTGAAGAGTCCTCATTGACAAGCTCACCGTTTGAAATTGATGCAATTGCTTCTACATTGGGAACAATAAGCGGAAGTTCCTAGAGAACAGCCCTGTCTTTCACCTCATTGCCTCAAATGTAGATGAGTTTGGCATGGACCAATCATTCTCAACATTCAGTTACTGCTCATTGCTAGTTCGGGCGTTTGAATTGCTGGGAACGATACCATCACTGTCAATTGTCAAACCATCCCCATCTTTATCAGGTACCACATTGGGTTGTGATGTTTCGGAGCTACTAAATTCTGACGAGGTATCAATTGGTTTAGGAGCTTCACTTGAGGAGAGTCACTTTTGAGCCTAGAAATCAACTACCTGTTAGAAATATCGTACGATTGAAATTTCTATATTTTTGAATATCAAAATACTACCCCAAGGCTATAGGAATGATTGGAAATACCTTGGCCTCTAACTGCGTCCTCTTCACTTGAGATCCTCGTCCATTAGAAGCTTAGTTTTAGGAAAAGGAAAGCAGCAAACAAAAAAGCTTGTATCAACTATTTGCACAAAGCTATTTTCATTCGAAGCAAGTGAAGACAATGATTTACAGTTGGGTCATGTTGCATATCATGTTAATTGTTAAGCTCAATATTAGTCATGTTAATGAGATCGGTCATTTTCGTATGAAACAGCTAGCACTAAAGAAAAATCATTGGAGCTCGTACTGGTCAGTGCCGACAAGAAGGCGTATTTGTCCTCCAGTAAAGCTGAAGTAGTTTGGTTGAAAAAAGAATGTGACCGTGGAAATCAGTTCAATAGTCAGAAACTGCACGTCTGTGAAACGATTTTTGTAATCATTGGGCCTTTTTATAGTAAGATCATAACAAAATAACGAGCAGAAAACACGCAGAGGATCCGAGGTACATACCTGGTGACTGCAAAAGTGGCTGCTTCTCTGAGTTCTCACCAACAACAAGCGTTGCCCTTCGATCTGCAACAGGATACAAAGCTGTCAGTTTTTCGGAGATCATAAGTTTGTGTAGATATAAACACGAACGAACAAAACTGATTACGAAAAAGTATTTATCGATACAACTGCAGATGACCACAAAGAAATTACCATTTGGTGTGGGATTGCAAGTCAAGCATGTATATACAGAAAGATATTTTTAACGAGTACTCTCTAATTCCATAACTTGCTGGCACTTACATCAACAAATTACAAAGCACGAAAGGAATTTTACCACCACATAAAATCTCAAAGAAGTTGCATGCATAAACCACATCGCAAGCATGAAGCTACAGATTATTAAGGGCCTAAGTACACCCCTCTTTGTATGAACATCAATTTTGAGGCTGGCTCGCACTTTTTCCCAAACTACACCTCAAACTAACCAAAGAAACTGCGAACAAGAAAAAAACAGCCACCCCAAATTTCTTCTCCCCTCTTTTCTACTATTTGGATTCCAGATTTCACTGCAGGGTAATCCCGATTCAAGATTTTTCTCTTTCCATCTTTTACATTATTGCACACGCATTGCGTGTGCCCAGGCACTAGTTACAACAAAGTTCCAACATGAATGCCATCTTTTAAGATCCAAATCACCATTTTCCTATCACATCTTACATCAGTACAAGTATTCAATTAAATAAAATCGGCATCAACTAGAAATGTATGGAGTATGTACTCTATAATAACCACATTCCACTTGAAATCAAACTCTACATACATACATAATCACATAATCAAAAGGAGAGAATGAGATAAAATAAATAAATAAATGCAAACCTTCTGCGGCTCTGAGCCACGAATGGTCTAGAGCTCAATCAATGCAAAATCGGCGAAAACAAACAGCAGAATCATGGAGAGGTTCAAATTGAAAATGGTCTAGAGCTCTGATTGTAGGTTGGAGATGCCGGAAACAGTGAATTTGTCGTGAATCTGTGGAGGGAAACTTGCCCAGAGGCTACAAAGACAGATTGAACATCCAAAGCAAGTATCTTAATCAACTCATCCGAGGGAGACACATCACAATCGATCTTGACAAGCCCAGAAGAAGGTTTCCACGAATTCAAAGGGCTGTTGAAGAGAATCATCAGCTCCACTTGTAAAGCCAAAATACGGTATTTCACCACTGAATACTGATAACTATATCCTGAATAACAAATGATATCTTTAAGATTAGTAAGCAGCCACTACCAAGATTAAAGCTTCGACTGCGTTTTCTGCTCAAAGTGTTTCGAAAATTTTTTACCAAGCAATGAATGGAGAGCAGCAAATCTATACAACAGAAAAGAAAAGAAAAGAAACAAACTAAATTAAATCCCCATTAATCTTAGCAGTTTCTTCAGCAATACTGTTTAGTTTTACTAGTCTTGTCTTCAAAACATCTGACAGAAACCGTACGTCTTTGTAAACTAAGTAAAACCATCTTGGTGTTGTGATATTTCTCTCACATTTGCAAGGAAACTGTTACGTTCGAATCTTGAGAAGTTCAAATTACGCAGAAAATATGCAAGGTTGACTTACCTAATCCACCAATTCTATCAGTTGGCCCATCTTCTTCTAACCATGGCTGATTGCTTTCGACTCGTGAATGCAGTCCCACCAGGTCCGGGGCAAAGTCCAAGACCGGGCGACGTAGTTTGTGTCCAACCACTTTCGTAATTTCCTCGATAAACTTCGCCTCGTATCTGAAAATTGCAAGGAAGATGGGAAACAGAACACAGTAAGAATACATGACTGAATAAATAGCACGAACCAACCAAGAAATTACGCATTTCATAGCAATAACTAACAAAAATGACCAGCTTATCCTCACTACTTAAATAATCGGACGAGTATGAGATGAAAAGTGATGCCAGTTATGCCTCTCCTTTTGTTTTTTTTTTTTTAATCATTGGGTTATGCCTAGCTAAACAAGCAAGCGCCAAGAGGAAATTTACCCATTGGCTTGATTTTGCAAATGCATCCCAAACAGGCCTCCAACTTCTTTAAGCGCAGCCCTCCACCTTCCTACCTTGTCCATCGATGCCTCTTTCCGTTCATGAACTGCAAACGCTTCTTTGAAACTGCCGGTTTGCTTCTTCACTTCACACGGTTCCACGTCATAGAAGACAGGCACAACTGCATGCCCGTAAGCTCTTCTACATTCCAGGATCATCAGGAGCTCGTTAAGGCACCAAGCCGACGACGCATACTTCTTTGAGAAGACAATTATCGAGACCCTCGACTCTTGAATCGCTCTCCCGAGCTCAAGCCCGATATCCTCTCCTTTTTCTATCCCATCGTCTTTGAAGGTGCGAAATCCGGCGCGGCACAATGCCGCATAGAGGTGGTCGACGAAAGTCTTGCGGACGTCTGGGCCCCTGAAGCTCAGAAACACATCAAGTGTTAGACAAGTGAGAAGAAGGGATTGTTGGGAATTGAGGGTAACCATTGAACAAAGCTCTTACAAAAGATGGTATCTGTCAAAAACTCAGGGCACCAGGGATACCTACAGATCTAGTAGAAGTAGTTACGACTTACGAGTCATGATAGCAAATATCTGGTGAAGGCGAAAGCATTATAGTAGTAATTGGAATTTGTCATCGTCTAGCATTGGCCCACAATTCCCACGTTGCTGACTTCTCTCCCCCTTCCAGATGCCAGAGCCGCTGTGCCAAAAAGCATGTGCTGTGTGCCTGAGAGTCAGAAAATCGCTCGGCACAGAGGCACTGAGATTTTCGGGACAAACCTCTAGGCACAGAAGCACATGAATTTCGGGACAGGGCAGATCCACTTCCCCCTTCCAACTCCATTACTAACACTTTTCAGGAGCAATCATTCTACAAAGTACAAACCACAGTCATAGACTACACCCACAAACATGTTAGCAATTAGTAGGATGTGCCTCAGGTGATAATTTGTTTGATTTTGCACAAGTTATTTGTAATGTGCTTATTATATCAATACATCTTACTTAATGAAAAAAAAAATTCCAATATATATGTATATATATATATATATATATATATATATCGGGGCGGTTCCGGGGACACTTAAAAAAACACTTCATAATTTCCGATCGAATTTTGATAATCCGGACCGCTCAATGTGATCAGAACGTGATTTTAAGGGTGCTCTCGAGAAATCAGCAAAAAAAAAAAGACTGGGAAGGGCTTTATCCGAACAATTTCTTATTGAACTTTATTGAACAGTCCAATAAAAAACTGCTCAAATCAAGCCCTTCCCGGTTAGTTTTTTTGCCAGTTTCTCGCGGGCACCCTTAAAATCACGTTCTGAACACATTGAGCAGCTTGGATCATCAAAATTTGATCGGGAATTATGAGATTAAGATTTGGAGTGTTTTTTTAAGTGTCTCCGGAACCGCCCCGTATATATATATATATATTGTCATTCGTTAAATCTAATCTATTCTATCTTAGGAGACTTAGGAAGATGATAGATATTTACAGGAATCGAATTCTACCCATATGCATGAGAGTATAAAAGAGGCACCACCTGCACTCCACTATATTTTTGTAACATTTTTTTTAAGGCTCCCAACCATCATATTTTTGTATCAATTTTTCATTCAGAATATAAGAGATAAGAGCTTGAGTTCTGAATGAAAATTTGATGCACTGGATCAACTACTTGTAAATGAACTAATTTTTGTCATGGCCCCTTGGAAAAATACTAAAAACTTAATGAACAATTCGGATCATTTGTACGAGATTTGAAAGTGGGCGTGATCGCCAACAGGTGCACTTCTCGTGAGTTCCCGTAGGATATTCGGATCCAAAGTGACATGCTGCCGAGGCTCCCATTTCTTTTTCTTTGATTTTTTTTCCCCACAAAGATTCTACTTTTATATCGTGCACTAGATCTTATGCTTATTAGAGACCCCCACCAAACACTCCCACCGTCTTTCTGGTCTGCCCCACCCGCCGTCCAGAATACAGATTGGCAATTACTACCAGAAGCCTAGAAGAAAGAATATACTCCTCCACAGTTCCACTTGGTCCACTTCCAACGTCTCTCTTTTAGACCGACGCATTGAAGGATAAAACGAATATAATGCCGACACTTCTCTTTTCTTTTCTTTTTTTGTTAAAGTACATTATCACGCCCTCAACTATAACATTTTTCCACAGAGACCCCCTAACCTTTAAAAACACCCAAGAAAACCCCCTCAACTACTGAAAAAGAAAAAAACGAAAACTCCATTAATGGAATGAATGAAATGACTAAGATACCCTTTTTATTATATATGGTGAAACAAAGTGAGACGATCCACGCTCTGCTCATTCGACCGATGAGTGCTCTCTTTCTTCCTCTCCCATGGCAACTCTCTCTCTCACTTCTTCTCCCACTCCTGACTTCGATCCCCCAAAAAAACCCTAGTTTTGAAGAAGATCGAGGATCGTGGCAACTGAAGAACTATAGTTTCAACGCTATACTCATTCGATCGAACCCTAGTTTCAAAGTACGTGTGGTATGTAAAAACCCTAGATGTATTGACACTATGGCGCTAATGTTGATGTAAATTTACATACTATATGTTATATCTATACGTTTGGGAATTTGTATGAGAATATTAGGGTTCTTGGAAGTAGTATCTTAATGTATACCCTAATTAAAAATTGGGTCTGACTTGGTTACGAAATTAAAAATTTGTAATAACTAGGAAGAAGATAGCTCGAACATGAAATGGAAAAGAGGAATTTGTTCTCTTATTCCACCATTCCACCACCATTAAATTACAGTTTCCACTAAGAAGTTACCGTTCTTCCACCAGGAAGTTACAATTATTATCAACAACTGAGCTTTATCTCCACAGCGACAGTAAGCATCGAGCTTTTTCTCCACGACAGTAAGCATCAACCCAATTCTGGGTTTGGTTGGAGCTGTAGTTGTGGCTACGGCTTTGGGGGCAACAACGGCTACGGCTTTGGCGGCTATTGTTGCTATTATTGACATAAGAGAGAGAGAGAGAGAGTGTGTGTGTGTGTGTGTCACACCTTTGATTTTCAACATAAATATAAAAGATTTTTCATAAATATAAAACCTCACGATATCCCATACGATACCCAAAAGATTTCTGTATTCTCATTCCCATAACAATACTTCCAAATTCACAAGGTTCTAAAATATTACATCGGCTCAACAGTCTTAAATTAACATAAGTATCAAATTTCAAAGGAGGATTAAGGGTTACAATATTCCAAATCAAAAAAATTACAATTTTAGTTACAAATGCATTTTTCAAAAGAGGTTTACAAAGATGAAATGATAACTCCTTTGGTTAGCTTTCAAAGTAAGCATGTCCACACTTCAAGCACTCCAGTCATGCAAGCTAGTGATCCGGGTTAGCATCTGAAAATAATATGCTCAGCTATACTAGCCCAGTAGAAAAGTCTACGCAAACCTTATATGCAAATAAGCTAAACGAAAGAACAAATGATGGAAAATCAAATGACAACGGAGGAAGCACAACTATCATGATCAAGTATCCCAATATCTCCAATCTTTCTTTCATTTTAACTCATAAATCATGTTCATTCAACTTGTGTCTCAACATTTCGTATCATTTGTGTGTCTGAGCCGAAACTCCTGCCGGGCTAATTATGGGACCCCGATATCCCTTGTCAAGCACTCATCTCGTAGGTTAGGCCTTGAGTGTTCAATATGAGCATAAGCTCCTGTCGGGCTAATTATGGAACCTCGATATCTCCTGTCAGGCACCCACCCGTCAATAAACCCCGAGTGTTCGCGCGTCGTTCACATGTTCAAGTGTACCTTTCGTACAAGTGTCGTGCAAGAAACTCATATTTTTCATACTGTAGTTCCACTAATTTGAATAATTCCCATGTATCTCACGTCACCCATGAGAACAAATAGGACTGTCCAAAGTCTTATCACATATAATAATAATAAATCCATAAAAAATATCTCAAGGCATTAGAAAAGTACGACTGCATTGACACAGCCGAATTTCCCATGTGTCTCACGTCACCCATGAGAACAAATAAGACTGTCCAAAGTCTTATCACATGCTCCCTCCGTTTCATAATATTTATCCGGTCTGCGAAACGAAAACTACAAAATAATGTATTTCTTTTGAGAATAAATTTAAATTTTTTTCATAAGTTAAAAGAACTCGTCGAGATCTAATAAATTGTTGATTTTTTTTCAACTTTTCTTATAAAAATAGTATTATTTTTACATTTCCATTTTACGGACCGAACAAATATTATAGGACGGAGGAAATATAATAATAATAAATCCATAAAAAATATCCCAAGGCATTAGAAAAGTAGGACGGCATTGAGCCAGGGGAATTCAACTTTTGACTAGTAACCTACCGGTAGGGAATAGGAGTCTACCGGTACAACCTGTAAACAGCATGAACAAAATTTAGGTTCAAGAGTATCCTACCAGTAGAGGAAAAATTTGTACCGGTAGGATCTGAGAAAATTTATAATCTTACCGGTAAGAAATAAATCTTACTAGTACAAATTTTAAACAGTGGGTACAAATTATCAAGACAATAAAATTCTACCGGTAGAGAAAAATGTCCTACCCTTAGGAGTCCGAAAATTTTGGCGATTTTTTACAGCATGACAGATTTTGATCTAATCCCAATAACAACCAATACAAACTCAAATAAAGCATAGGAACACTCATATAACATATAAAGAGTGGTAGAATTTCCTATCTCGAATATCCAAGCCCAAAACAAAGAGATTGATCGAACCCTAGCTTTCGAAATCCAAGTTAAGCGAAAATACACCCAATCGAGCTCTATCCAACGCGATACGAACCCGAAAACACACGTAGAAGATAGAGTTGAGATTGACTGTTGTGGATTTTGGATTTAGTGATGAGTTTTTGAGAGACTTGGAGGAGAAATGGAGAGAGAGCCGAGAGAGGAGAGAGTGCCGAGAGAGAGATGGAAAAGAGAAAAAAAAAGAAGGGAAAAGTCTCCCTGGTATACACAACACACATGCACAAATTACACTAACACCCATGAGTTTCTCATATTCTCTCACATTAACCCCCAACTTCAATTTTCCACATCAAACCATCATTCATCCATTTATAAATTATTAAAATATATAACGAAAATTTATGGGTCTTTACAGAGAGAGAGAGGGAGGTCATAGTGGGGAAGAAGATGTATATAGTATGGACAAAGGGCATTTTTGTCCAAAAAAGTCTAAATTTCGGACATGTGAGCTTCCAGCTAACTGTTCTAAGACAGAAGGGTGTCACCTGGGTAACGGGAGTACGTAAGGGGGGTCTCCTTGGGTGTTTTTAAAGGTTATGAAAAAAGTGATAGTTGAGGAGATGTTTATGTACTTTAGCCTTCTTTTGTTAACAAAATCCAAAAAATAATGGTAGTTTCAAATACCGAAAACACGGGTTGCTACTTGTTACAGTCGGAGATCCAATTCTCCTTGCCGCCCAACAACTCTAGGGCCCACCTCACTCGAGTATAAGTTTTTGAAACGATAGCGAGTTAGACAACGGGGACTTTCTTATTTAATATCTAGATGCAATAGGCTGGTCAAAAAAAATATCTAGATGCAATAGCCAAAATAACTTCGTATTGTGAAAAATCGAAGTGATAGTTACCACAGGCAGCTCGAGCATGTGATAGATTAAACTGAATCTCCTTGCTAAGGTTACCATTCTTGGATTTCTAATACGTCTCGACAACATAGTAAGTAATGAAATAATCACCTTTTTAATTAACTGATTTGAGTTTGCGATCACATTTACACGTAAACAATGAGTCGTATAATATCTTCAGAAATAGTATGAAAACTATTGTGTCAGTGTCGGCCTGCAATAGAATGTGGTATATATGGAGTACCTTAGGATAAAATGCATCTGCAACATGGTAGCTTTTTTGGGCTAGGGATTTTTCCACTATCAAAAGCAGAAACAGATGTGTACAAGCCATCAGTATCTGAAGTTGCCATTGTTGCTTGATGAAAGAGTTGCATCGTGTATAAACTGTCTCGCTCTATCAACATCAATGGTTCGGATGAGGATGACGAAGATGACCAAGGGAAGCGAAATTCCCACGATTCACGGTTCTTGTGATTGGCGGAAGAACAATCTTGCATCTAAATAGAGAGCGAACACTGTTGTAGAAGCCACACACAGAAAAATAGCCTTGTGTGTCAATGGGCATAAAGCAGCTACATATCATGGCAACGTAGGGTTGGCAAGTCCCATGGATACTGCAACTTCCCTTGAGTAAAAAGAATCAGCTTGCTCCTACATTCATTGACAGAACACGGATAAGTAGTCAATAAATATCTCAACCGCCAAATTTCAATAAAAATTAACTGCCTCGTGTATCTTGTAGACTGAATTGTAGAACAGGCTCTTACTGGCAAATGCATCAAAGGGTATAACTATATTATTCTTGGCAATGCACTTCATTATGGTGATTTGTTACAATTAATCATTCATTGTGAGTTTAATTTAGTTCTTTCCTTGTAAGTAAAGCATGGTGAATTTCTTGGTGATAATCAAGGGATTCAAATGGCTGTTGGAGCAAGCTTTAAGGAGAGTGAATTATGGGAAAGAAGTGCTAAAAAGAGCTCCAATTCACTGGTAGTGCTAGTCTTCCGTATGGTTTGCAATACAATAGTGACTTAGGTTTCTTTCTATCTGTTCGCTATAGCCCATTAGTGGGTCTAAAGTCTAATCCTTCTTGTCCGGTAGCAAGGGAACCGGCTCCTTCCGTCCCTTCGTCTCGCCACGACACAAGCTGTGATATAATCTGTCTATGAAGGAGAAGGTCCAATCCATCAAATTGATTCATGAAGACAGTCAATGTGCTGGTGAAGCAAATCATTCCCATTTTCAGACCATTTCAATGTGTTTCGATTCTTCCGAACAAGAGAGGTTTGATGCTTTTGAATCCATTGTATTAATTCCACTTCCTACCTGCAGTATGCTCTTTATGATCTCGGCTTATGATAACTTCTGGTATTGTAACAGCTTTTGATGGGCTAGTACCCACACTCACCTGTAGCTGTGTATGAGTAATCTCCACGCCCACCCGGAATAGCCTGCTTTTCGTGCTCAATCAGAAGGAAGTGTACTTTTCATCCCCGGAGACCGGCCTGTGGGCGGCAACTAGTATTTCCTCTTCCATTCCTCATTCACATTAGAGACATACAAGCTGAACTAAATGAATTGAATAGGCGATTTCAATTAGTTACTTTCTATATCATATTTCGAGTTGACTTGCGAAAGTTGCGTCAGTGAAGTAAGCGCTGGTTCTATCCCGGCCAAGCAACCAGATTCTAAAGGTCCGTTGATGGTCATCGGTCCTTACTTTCATTTAATAGTTCGATTCCCGGTCCCCAGTCATCTTTCTTCTAGCTTTTAGTTCCCTTACAGGGCCTTGGAAAGAGCCTGCCTTGCCCTAGCTTGGGCAGCTCATAGACTGCGACATTAACATTACATGCTGAACTATTGAAGGAGAAGGTCCAATCCATCAAATTGATTCATGAAGACAGTCAATGTGCTGGTGGTCGGAGTCAACTTGAGTATACATCTGGGTGGGTCAAGCTATTCCTTCATGATCGTGAGACTTCTTCTTTTCTCATTAATGCCGCTTTGAGGTCTCCAAGGACCGCGCAACCTGTCAACGGCAAGGAAGGAAGGAGATTATCTATCTGATTCTTCTTCGTATCAACGAACGAGGGGACTTTACAACCAACCGGAAGTGGAACAACTTGTGAAGCTGCGAAAGGAGAAGTCAGCATCCTGTGAAGCGACAACCATACAAGTGAGGTTGTTTTTTAGCGATGTTCTTTCATTCCCAATTGATCGATATCTGCCATTGTTCGTTTGTGATGCCCCGTTGGATTTGTTCCAAGAAATGGAGTGAAGGCATTAGAGTCCCCCTCCACTTGGCTCGGGGGATATAGCTCAGTTGGACTAACTAGACTGCCATAACAAGGCACAGGTGCGTCTCCCGGTCCAATAGAAAGGATTTGACCGTTGATTCTACTCTTGCCGGAGAGATGCTCAAGCCCTATATCAAAATAATCAAAAAGGAAGGCGAGCTTGCATTCAAGGACCTGTAGGAAACTCAAGCTTCACTATACAGATAATTTGGTTATTCAAAGAAGCCTTGCTAAGTGATTACGAGTCCTACTGAGAGAGAGAATCCACATTAGCTCCGAAATGCCTATCCACCAAGTGAATTCTCTTTGGTGGATCGTCTTTCCTTTCAGTTCCCCTTCGGTTCTATCCCCGGCTACGGGTGTGGAGAAGAAGTAGCCGTTTGACATGGTTATCTGTGGGCTGGTGAGGCTCTTCAGAAACTGCAGGTTGTTATTCCTCTCATCATTGCGGTACTGGCACATTTCTCCACAGTAGATTCCGAAAAGGCAAGTCCTTCGGTTCCAAGTTCGAGTGATGGTTCACCAGTAAGAGATTCGCTAGGTGTTTATGGAATTATTATAGCAGGTCGGTCTAGTAATTAGAGGGCGGCCGTTCGGTCGCCTATGATACTAGGATTTTACGACGGTAGGGACGATTGCTTCTATTATTGACCAGAAAGACACCAAATTCTCCTTTAGGTGCTTCAACTGCGGTATAGGTAGAAGAAGCTGGTAAAGACCTGTCACGATTCGAATAAGAAAGAGGGAGTTAGGAATGGAGTAAGGGTTTAGCAACTCTCATTTATTTTATTTACAGGCCATTTTCCCGGGGTCTCGGTTGATTTCCTTTCCTTTAGCTTCTCAGTAATTCAGTTCGCTAAGTTTGAAAAGTCCAAAGAGCGCAGACTAGCCACGAAACTTGGATACGGTTTCATTTCTTGTCTGCGGGCTCTCGCTTGATGAACGGTTCATGAACTTACTCTTCTGTCCCTCAATCGGCATTGGAACCCGACACAACAAGATCTCTTACAGCGATGTCCTCATAGCCCACTGCCTCTTTCTAGGATAACCCTCTCGCCACGCCTTGAACTTCTCAACGCTGCCTCTGCTGATATTTTAGTAACAAGATGTAAGATGCCGGGATGGAGTGATAAGAGGGCATGCTTTAATGATCGAATTCGATGCGCGTGGGCCTCTGTATGGGTTGAAACAGGCTCCCAGACAGTGATACAAGAAGTTCGATGGTTTCAGGCAGCGCAGCGGCTACACGAGATGCAATGCAGATCATTGTTGTTAAGCAAGAAGACGTGTCTTAGCCAATGGCTTTACCGGTTGGTCTTCCCTGTCAAGCTGAACCAAGTGGCCGTACGGATGCTGCCTCCACTGAACCCACAGGAAGCCTTGCAAGCTACGGCTAACAGACAGAAGAAAAGAAAGAAACACCGTCTAGTACTGCAGCTGGATTGAAAAGCAGGAAGCAGAACGAACTGAAAAGCTTGCCTTGTGACTATGGGAGTGATGGAATAAGCTCTGATTCTCTTAGCGTTAGCAACTCTGAGCTCATAGGGACCAAGATATTGGCGAACACCACATATGATCAAGAAAAGAGTACCTATAATCGCATGAAAAGAGGATTGGCCAGGAGGTTGTTCCTCCAACACTCTATCCATTGCTGCTCCATACATTCCTCTTAGGTATATGTCATCTGAATTCTCCATGTTTTTAGTTTATTCTTACAAAATGACTGACGGGCTCATGATCAATTAAGTGTTCTTCCATGATATCACACTTCTAATGCGTCTCAACAGCATAGTAAGTAATGAAAAAAATCACACTTCCAGTTCACTAATTTCAGTTTGCTATCAGATTTTATTTTTGTCGGTAACTGTACTTTTCATTGAACGCCCAAACAAAGAATACAAACGTTTCAAGAAGTGTGTCCTCAAACTCTCCTCCTCTGCTGCTGTCTATAATATCTGGTGTGAGCGTAATGTCCGAATTTTTCAACAGAAATCTCTGGATTCTTGCTCCCTTTCTGCCAAAGTTTACAACTCTGTTCGGGAAGCTTTGTTGTCTTGGCAAAATGTGAAGTACAAGTAGGGTAATAGAGAGATATGCCAGCGGTGGAATATTCCTTATGGGATCCTTGAATCCCCTCGTTTGTAAATGCTGTTCATAGTTAGGACTTTCAAAATGCTACTCCCTCCGTCCCTTTTTTTGTATCCAGTATTCCATTTTGGGTTGTCCCTTAATAAGTGTCTATTTTGTAAAGTTAGGAGGGTAAAAATTGGTGTATTGTCTATTTTATCCCTAAAAGTAGATTTTATTTTGAAAAGTTAGTGAGTAAAAGTGTAATGATGATGGGTAAGTAGGAAAAATGGAGGAAAAAGTTGATGTGAAAGGTGAGATGATGATGTCTTTTTAATAAGTTGGAGTTACGAAACAGGACACTTAAAAAGGGACAGAGGAACTATAACATTTACAACTAAACAATGAGATGTATATTATCGGCAAAATTGGGAGACTTAAATTATCATTCTCAGACCTCAAAGGACGTATGTTTCCTTCCTGTTGACTTTTTGGAATTATGTTTGCATCCTCAAATTTGAATATTTCCAATACTATCCTTTTTCATTTTTATGTGATAAACTGATACTCCCTTATTCTCTAAATAAGTGTCCGACGCGCAAACCTAGGCCTTAAAAAAGATACATTTGTTTCATTAAAAAAATTATTTTTTTTCACAAATCATTAGATAGTAATGAGTTTTATTAGATTGTGGAAAAAAAAATTTAATGAAAAACATACATCTTTTGTAAAGCCTAGTTTTGCACGCCAGACACTTATTTAGGGACGGAGGGAGTAGCATACACAGGCAATGAATTTTGGGATGATGTCTTAAAGTTATGGGTCCTATCCGTTATTATGTGGATATAATTTACCGGTGAAATCCCGTGAAATGCTCTTACCTAAATACACCACAAATCCTTCCCAACAATCACCACCTAATCCAGCAACAAATTCGTCATCCTCTCCCTTGATTTTTTTCGATCATGTCGTCTCCCTTGATTCTCTTCCACTATTATCCTCTCCACAATCCATTGCAGCGGAAAGTTATCTCCATCGCAACTCGCCCTCATCAACAGAATCATCTCCATCGCAACTCGCCCTCGTCAACAGAATCATCGGGGTTAACCACAACGTCCTCTAATTAGTTGCCGGTGTCCGCCTCGTCTCCGACGTCCTCAAGTCCAAACTCTCCCTCCTCTCTGGCCTCTTCGCCATCAGCCAGCTCTTCATCGTCGGCTACCGCTTTCGCTTCGCCCACAATGGCAACAATGGCGTTCAATCCCTTTGGTTAATGCGTCATCGTGAACCCAAATCTTGTAATTTCAAGCACATTCACTTTCTTTAGGGGGAGCACATTTTCCTACACAAGGTACATTAAGGACGTTCATCTCTCTCTTTTTACTAGGTGACTGGCTCGTGCTAGCATGAGGTGTCTCATGCCTGGTATTGGGACGAGGTGTCTCATGCCTGGTATTCTTTTGTTTCGAGCATTGGTATTGTAATAGTAGAATATGTTTTGCGAGCAGTTTGGATATATTTACAATACTTTTTAGCCATAGTTAAGTTAATTACACACAAGAGAGAGTGCTAGAGTTCAAAAGCAAATGATAGAAACCAAAAGATTTGTCCATAGTTTTGGGAAGCAACGGAGCTAGAATAGTAGAGATGGCTGCAAATCATGCAATCCATTCCCAGCTTCCAGTCCTTATCATACCAAATGCAGCCCAGCTTCAACAAGCTATAACTTAGCAATTCAGAGTAACTTTGTAAAAATAAGACCCCCAAAAAGTTCCTTATGAGAACTTTGTTCGTGCACTTAATTCTAACATCTATTCGTAGCAATATGAATTGTATTAGACATACATATCAGAAAATAATCCGTGAAGGTAAGAGCTTCGTGCTACCATTAAATGATAAATTGATTCGGGTTGAACTTTGCTGGTAAACCATCCTACAAAATTCATACGAACAAGTCACAAGACTTGATGGGAACTGCAACAGTAGCCTAAGGAACTTGAAATAAGTGTAAGTTGACATTCCATTCCGATCTAGCTTGTTATCATCAAATTAAGTTTGAAAGTTAGGCCTTTCTTCATGTAAGTATACACATTTAGCGGAATGGTTAGTCTATGATGAGATCTTACACAAAACAATGAGGAATCCAAAACAAGTAAATTGCATGATACATCTACCAGGTATATTGCATCTTTCCAAGGGATCGACGGCTTTACCTGGCAAATGTCTATCTGCTTCATCAACTCTTGGTTATTATTCTGCAGATCATTCAGCAAGGAAGCCTTTGGTAAGGCAACCTGAACAATCCTCTCTGCTTCAAGCAAAGCAGCTTCTTTTGACTTGGTGACGATCTAATGCCTTGTTGTCATCCTGCAGCTTCGTAATCTGAAACGAACTATCACATCTAATCAATTATTTCAGAATTCTGTAACGAGAACATTGGAGGTCAAAGCCTTGAATACCTCTAGCCAAGCAAGCTTAAGTTCAGCCTCGAAAGGTGGAAGAACGGCTTCAATTGGAGGCATGTCATCATCTTTTTGAGTAGCATGAACCATTCACAGAGTGGCTTCTGATGCAAATCACTGTACTTGGTTGTTACTGCCAGATCTTGCCTACACCATGGTAAATAAACTGGACTTCTATGACAGAGATGATGTAAAATTCTTAAATGAGTAGTTTAATTGTGTAGTGGATATTGCAATTTTCATTTATAAATAATTACGCACTTCTAACTTTTTAGTTTTTCTCATTGTCTACCGAGTACGGAAACACGTAAAAAAAATGATTGCAGGTACAAGAGCATACCAAACGAAATTATTGCAAAGGATATCAGAGTATCAAAGGAGTTTATATTTCTATGATCTTCCTTTGAATCTTCAGCATTAACAGCACTTTCAATTCTGGCAAGTGTGCATCGAAACATAGAAATATAAGCTTGAAAAGTAAACCAAGAGCGAAGATGGCGTAATGAGCTGGAATTAAAAAGCTTTACAGCATTTAAAAAACACAGGACATTAATTTGCACCAATGCAATAAGACAAGGGCTTATGAACCAAAGTTAACAGATTGTGACAAATATCGGAAGTCGTATAACCTTTCCAAATCAAAGACTCCAATCCCAAGAACATAATCCAAATCAACTTTTCCAAACTGGGATCACTTCAAATTAGCCACGCCATTTATGCTCTGTGTTCAGCCAGTTTCACATCAAAGTTAGGAGGCAAAATTAACAAAGCGTATAAAAATCTATGGATATGAAAAATAAGCAAGTCGTTGATATACCTTTATTCGCTGAATCAAAGAAGCAACTTGATGTTCGCCAACAAGATCGGTCTAGCAGCAACAAGACCAAATTAACCATGTTTTAAACCAGCAAACATAAATCAGAAACTCAAAGGTTTATTCAACTACCATACACTATCTAACATAGATAACTTCGCATATACAGTGATACCAAGATACTACAACAGCATAGCTTTAACTTATCGAAACCTCAAATTTCTTCCTATGATAGTTCAGGTACCACCAAGCAGAAGAATACTAAACTGAACTTGGTAGAATGCTGGTTTTAGGAGTTGAAATGAATCGATGAGGTGAGCCATGGGCTCCAAATTCAAACTAAAAATTAAGATATGCATGGACCAGTCTTCAAAGGTCGGTCCCTAGACTGGTCTTCGGAGGTCCTAATGTTTCAGCTGCGACAAAGCGCAGACAGAAACGACACTGAGTTAAATAAAATCAGAACACAATTTACATAGACTAAGTCATTCACGAACCCTAAAGTTTAACCTTTTTATTTAAGAGGCACAAACATTTTGTACCTCATTGACTGTGATACGGTCAGCATATGCAATTTGCTCTGCTGCTTCATTGACCACTCCTTTCGGCTTAACATCATCCAGGTGAATATTACTATGTTTAGCATCAACCAAAGTGACAACACCATGTAGCTTAACATCATTAAAAATCTGATCCTCTGCATAAAAAGTCTGAATGATTGGTGTCAGATTTGCCAATCCTGCAAAGTTGATAAATAGCACATGGCACAACGCCAATTGGAAAAGTCCAATTTATCTAGCAAACAGTCACTACCTATAGTCTCAATGACTATGTGGTTGAACCTTTTTTTCTTTTTATGGACTAATTCAACAATTATATTGTCAGATGCGAAACAAAGAAATTACAAAGTTATAGCAAAGAAGAAAACTACTGCCATATCAGATGTGGAAACAACAATGCATTATCAAACTACCATACATGTGGACAAATTGGTAAGTATGTGCCTCTGAGACGGATTTAAACAAGAAGTCATATGTGGTTAATGAGAATGTGATTTTCAACGACCCAACTTCTGTTTCAAAGAAAAGCATTAGAATTTCTATAGTTCCTATAGCAGTAAAGATAAACAGTACCATGGGTACCAGTACGAACACCCAAAACTTAATGCAGCATGACGGTGATGATGGTGTACTCTTCCTCTTTCTCTACAAAAAATCCTTTTGAACTTTTGGAGGTCGCCCTTAATGATCTTTTAGGCTGTCAAATTAGGTTCTTAACTGCTCCTTCTAATAACCACTTTCCTAAGTAAGAGTCTTAGATGGCTTTCCTTCAGTTCCAATCATCTATTCATATTCATCATCCTTTTTTCAACTACTTCCATGAAAGAACCTAGCTGACCTTTGTTTGGTCTGCTTTCATTATATTTAAATTAACAATTAGTAAATTATGAAGGATCTAACCAGTGGATAAGACATATAATATGCTGTTCAAGGCATGTGGATACTACACCAGTGAAAGCAACCCACTTAATATTTTCTTGCTCAGTGCTCATGGTGTAGCTTAACAAGCCCTTTCTTTGATGGAGAATTATTTTTTGACTGCCTAACTTTGTCTATATAGTCTATATATGTACTTATACTGTAACTCACTTGTTAATCAGTGTTTTCTTGCTCATTGCTCATGGTGTAGCTTAACAAGCCCTTTCTTTGATGGAGAATCATTTTTTGACTGCCTAACTTTGTCTATATAGTCTATATATGTACTTGTACTGTAACTCAATTGTTAATCAGTGCCTCTAAATGGTAGTTAAATTCTTGTGTTTTGTATCATCACCGGTGGGTTTCCTCATATTTACGGTTTGTCAAATTGCTTAGGCAATTGACTCATGGTTTTGAAGCACAACCTCACACAGTCAAACTAATCTCTTCTAGAAACAGATTATCGTTTACCTATCTCTACCAAATCTGCTATCTCAACATGTCATACATTGGGAAGGCAAAACTTTGTTTTTAAATCTGGAGGAAGGCTAAAGTAGGTAATATGATAGTTTGATTCCAATGTCACGTGTTTCATTTCTACATAATTAACCATGTCTTCTGGTTCTGCACAAGAAGGCCTCAAACCAGGAGAATTCTGAATTGAAATTACATGTCAATTTTTTTGACTTTCACATGCATATCAAATGATTCAATTTGCATCTACTTTATTATTCTGGATTCTAAAATCTTCACCATTGAACAAGTTAGACAGTCCTATGACTGATGAGTTTCATCTTTAACAGTTTACAAACAAGATACAGCTCATATTGGACCGTGATCCATGCAACAATGGATAAAAGAGGAACATACGGAGCAGATAACAATCACGTAAAACAGTTTAACATACCAGACAATATCAATCACTCAATGCCAAACATAGGTTGGTCTCAAATTTAGTGTGAATTTGTATATTGAGTAATCCTTGATCAGTCAAGAAAAATCAGCAAGGTAGAACTACTTAATTGGGGTAGTTCACATGATACATCATTGCAAGCCAAGAGTACTACTTAAATATCCTATCCTATTTTCACCTGAAATGATTTTGTCATGTGTCATTCGGAGAAGCACAATTAAATAGTTGTACCGAAAAGTTCCTAATTCTCATGGCTGCAACTAATGAGCTCGTAGGACCATTCCATCTTTTTCTTGACCCTACCTTCAATTAGATTATAGTAGTACAAGAGTTTTTTTTTTTTTTTTGGACAGACTTCTTGGATTGTATAGTACATCATGTATACAATCAAAGGCCAATTGGCTAATAAAGCAGACAGAGCATAAACTGGACGTCAAGCATAGGAAAATTCAAACAAATCACTTCTCAAGATAATAGTCACACTAAATATGGAACTGCTACACTAAAAGAACAGTGAAGAAATAAAACAAAGATTGAAAGCTGTGCATTAGATATGATAATTCGTCCTTGGCAATTATAATGTGGAGTGCTAACTCTCCTAAAGACCAAACCATCCATTAGAAACCTTAATGGGAAAAATGAACAAAAAGAGAAATACAATACCAGTCTCTTTAAGGAATAACATCAAACACTACGTGCACATACGCACCCATCAACCGCAACACATCTGCTTCAGCTTATTCGCAGCCACTTCATCCACCGAATACTGCAATCATACACATACACACACACAAAAATAAAAAATAAAAAGTAGAAGGAAAAAAAGAAACAAACAGAAGAAAGGGGTTGTTCGTGACCTTGTAGAGGACCCAGAGAGAATGGGTATAAGTCTGATTGAAGAATTCACGGAGGGAATTGGAGTCCGAGGGATTGACCTCTTTGTAATTGACGAAGATCTCTTTGGCATACTTGGCGTAGTAAGGCCTGGTGTCCTTGAGTACACTTCACCAGCCAAAGCACTTCTCCATAAGCTCTCTTTCGTCGATATTTTCTTCCCAATTTGAAGCCAGAGATCGCGCGCTTGACACAACTGAAGATTCACATTGACAGAAGCTCTTGAAAAGGGGTTTCCAAACAGCCGCGTCATTGATTTTTCCCAACTAAAATTTCAATAATTACATACGGAAGCAATTACAAGTAATCTGTTAAACTAAAGGTGATTGATTTATATGTTTTCTTCATTAAAACAACAATTTTGAGATGTCCTATGTGGTTGAAATGAGATTGCATCAATTTTTTTAGTTAGAAGACTCCGAATAAAACCCCAGTAAAAAACACACATGCAACACAATCCACCAAATCAGCCTGAACAAAACCACAATGCACAAATACTAACCAACAAACACGCAAATCAGTCCATAAAATTTCGATTGTTCATCACCCAACCACACGAAGCACGATTTCGCAAGGGCGTAGGTCGATCACAACAACACCCAAACCACAACGGATAACACAAAAATTTAAAAGCTTAAAAATCAAAACCAAACCTCGCGAATCGAAGAAGAAACCGGTAAGAGAAGCATTGAACGCAGGAAGAAACTGAACCGATCAGCAAGCCAAAGAGCTCAGGTCGAAGAAGCCAACATCTCCTACAATCGGAAAATCCACAGTGAAGAACCGAATGTACAGCAACTGATCGAAAAATCCATGGCGAAGAACCCCTAATATCTCCTCACAATCACCTGTCTGGAAAGTTCGATAATATTATCAAGATTATTAAGATTATAAGTAGTGATATACAAGTAATAATCAATAATATTCAAAATCAGGTATATACAAAATAAAAATCATAAAACTCGAATGTTCGGAGAACCGGGCCGGGGGTGGCAGCTCCGGGCCCAACATAGCTTCGCCGCTGAGCTGCAACCCAATTCCAACGATTCACGGTTCTTGTGATTGGCGGAGGAACAATCTTGCACAAGACATACAGTCACACCTGCACTTGACACTTCCACACCTGCGCTTGACACATTGCACACGCACAAACTCACCCACACCAGGTGAAAACTGGAAAATGGAAGTGCATTTTCAACAAAAACAAAACCTGCCAACACATTAATAACATGCCAAACCAAATTGACATCCAATGCAGCTGAAAACTGGATTGTATGCAAACATAATCATACAAAGATGGCTCAGATAAATCTTATGTTTTTAAGGCACTAATAGGCGGCAACATTAGTTGTCAATTAACCATATAATGTTTTCAGGCCTAAGTCCACAATATAATATTGTAATAAAAATTTATCATCATTGCCAAGAATTTAGGGCCAAAGAATATGAACGTGCAACAACATACAAGGATACACAGCTTTAGCTGATAACTGTGTGTGCTAGCTATAAGTGTGAGTGGATAGATGGGCTCAAATAATTTTGAGGAAACCATAATGGTACTCATGACTGTAACTAATCTTACGTATGTACCCCGCCAAGGCACTACCTTCGTTAACATTTTAATTGTTTCATTACCGCCCTATTAGCAATACAGAATCACCTATATCCTATCATATATTGAAATAAGATACCCAATTACTTAACCATATCTTCCATAGAGACCACCACTAATCTAGGGTTTTGTTCAAACACGAAGTACACACTCACACCAGCTCGCAGTTAACATATACACTTTTCTTTTCTTTTTTTGATAGGCCAGTTAACATCTACACTTGCACACACTTACAGCTACCAACTCAATGTATCTGCAGCCAACACAGACACACAGTAATGGAAAGAGATGAGGTCAAAATCGAAACCCTAATAACTCAGAAATCAAAACCCTAATAACCCAAAAATTTTGTGTATGTAATGGCCATAAATAAGGTCTGATTTTGCGTGAATTTTCTGCCCAAATCAAAACCCTAATAACCCAGAAATCAAAACCAGTCCATATATACAGTCGAAATCAGTCCATATATAATCTTTGCCCAAATCAAAACCGTAAAATTTATAAGCCATAAATTGAAACCAAAAACTAGAAATTGATCCAAAATTCCCATGCCTGAGATTACGTGCGCAGAAAACTTAAACCAGAAATCGATCCACACCAGAAATCCCATAGAACCTCTCTCGTCGAACAGGGCGGATGAGGAGGGGTGAAAAGGTCAAAAAAAAATCAGAGGGATAAGGCCGAATGAGTTATGCCTTGCTCGAGAGTCAAGAGCAGTCCATATTCTTTGGGCCCAAATCCGGCTTTGCCTGGATGAAGACCGAAGGGAGATGAGTTCATCCTGTGAGCTCCAAAAAGTGGGGCTATTTTTTGGTTGGTAATTTTATTGACAAAGCGTACTTTTTTTTTATTTCAATTTTGATCGAGTTGTAATTTTCTTTTTTAAACGTAGCAAGTCTGTAAAAAATTGAAGTGAAAATAATATTTATTTGTAATTGAAAGATAGTGAATCAAATGTCTATAGACAGAACTACTTCGCGAACAGACAGAGCTAAAGTGGAACAGATAGATCGAGATATCAATCAGGTATCCATCCAGAGCTGCTGTTCAGTTTGGGACATGTGGACTTTGGAAAGTCAGTCAACCAAAGTTGACTCCGTCGAATAACAAGACGTATAAAGACTTGTTTCCAATGATTTAGATGACCGAACGAGAGCTTTATACTGAGCAGCCCCCAAACGTCCGTTACAGAGAAAAATATTCGTGGGACTTCCATTCTCTGTATCTATTGATCAATACTCTCTCAAGTAATCTTCAAGAGGTATAAGTTACACTCAATTTCTATGATCGAGATTCTAATCGTGTCGTTTTCGTATAAAAAATAATTAATAAAACAGAATAACTATTACTACTTAAAAGATATTGATCGTGTCGTTTCCGTATCAAAAATAATTAATAAAACAGAATAATTATTACTACCTAAAAGTTAGCGGTAAATACTCCGACTATCGTTCTCAGGGATTACAAAGGTTAAGTTGCAGCTATTTCAATTAATTTCTAAATTAATTCGTGTTAGGATTGACACACACACAGGCATACGATTTACGAGTATAAACAGTAAAGAATCAACACAGAGATATACATGGATCTCCAAAATCGGATACGTCCACGGGAGCGAGAGCGGCTGCTGTTCTTTATTATCACAGTATGAATTAGGTTTTACAACATAGAGTATTTATATTGACTCTATTCTAACCCTGATCTGGTATTTGGTCTGTATCTCAAAAATACCCCTATACAAACCCTACTGTACAACGCCCCTCGCACCCCCCAAAAATATATGAGCCATAATTCTAACAATCTCCATCTTGGCAAATTCACTCTTACCCCTTCAAGAGATAACCATCACTATCCAGTAAGTTGGGGGGATGCCTCCCTTTTCCTAGCATCGGGAGACATTAACCAAGCCCAAGTAATGCTCGAACTTTTCTGCAGTAACCGTCTTTGTCAACATATCAGCTGTATTCTCAGAAGTGTGCACCTTTTCTAGTATCAAATCTCCTGCATCAATCAACTC